>VKKV01000365.1:0-65457 GCA_008080845.1 Phytophthora kernoviae | reverse complement strand
ACCACAAGCACAGTTATCTGGCCAAAATTTACCTTGCCCAACCGTAGGTCATGGTCCAAGTGCGAGCACCAGCGTTAGTAGTCAGAGTGACAAAGGGTCAGGTTTCGAACGATTATGGTTAATCCTTTTTAGGATCGTAAATCTTTCTCTCTTCTGCGCAACGATTGGTTCGGGGTATATTCACGTGGCATCGTGTTTACGTGACGTTCTCATGTTCGCAAACGCTGAAAAGGGGCCCCCTTGCCATTCAGTTCGCAATTTAATCGCCACCATACTACCTTGAAACCGCCCGCAGAATGACGACAAAATACCTGTTCTTCGCCATGCTGTTGCTAGCGATCACTGTCCAGACGACGTTTGCTGCGGTCTCTGTGGCTGACTCGGCTGGTGTATCCAAGTTAGCCTCTTCAGCGAATCAGCCATTCAATATCGCCGAGAATGATACCAACACTAAGCGGTTCTTGAGGATCAATGATGCGGCTACTACTCCAACCAGCTCCGAGGGTCCTGAAGAGAGGATGATTGCTAAAGCGACACTCTTAGAAAAGCTTTGGGTAAAAACAAAACTAAAATACTGGCTAAGAACTGGGAAGACACCCGATGTAGTGTTCAAGAAGCTGGGACTGTTGAAATGTGAGTGAAGTTATTGCAATGATGAGCTGGTTGTCACCCGATAAGGTCTGAGACACACGAGTCGTGTCCTCAGATTATTCAGACTGCGCGGCTATGAAAAATCTCAAAGGATTGTCACCAGTAGTATATATAAGTAGGGTAGCTTTGGGTTCCGAGACTGAACCTCAGTATCGAATTTACCCAGTGAATAACAAGTGAGCTTTGTGTGAGAAGTTCTGGTGTAGTTGCCTTCGTTTACCTCGAGCGTGACGCTCTCTTAACTAGTTCTGCATTTCGTCAGGGTTATGAGGCCAAACTAACGAAGCTATTACTAGCTAAGAACGTCCACATGGTGAACAAGATGAATGGCAAAGAAGGAAAGATCGAGCTTAGCTCGAAGGGGATTCAATCAACTGGAATGGTGAAAACTGGGAATACTACAAGGCACTAATGGTTAGCTGCTTCGAGGAGAAGGACCTCGAGAACATTGCATCCGGTGAAAAGTCTTGGATGATGGAGTTGACGAGAGAGTGCGGTTAGAGTGGAAGCAGAAGCAGGCGCAGATAAAACGAATGATACTGGGCTCTGTTTCACTCACATTGGCTCAGAGAGTGATGAAGAAGTCTTCGGGTACAGAGATGTGGATGTCGTTGCTGGAATATTACGAGGCTCCCAGCAACCAGATATTGGCTGTACACAAGCAGACAGCTTTGCATAAGCTGTGGCACACCTGAGCGTCTAAAGGGGACGATATGATGCTACATATTGGTGAAATGATGAACATCAGGGATCAGCTAACAGTGCTGAAGTATCCCGTTCATGATATGGATATGGTAGACGCTTTACTGAATAGCCTGCCTCCGAATGAGAAGTACCAACAACTGGCGCAGATGGTGCGATTTGGAATTGGAGGACAGTCTAAACCTGAGGAGATTCGCGATTTGATTTTGGTTGCAGAAGCACAGCTTAAAGAAGAAGCTGATGATGTGTTTGGAGCTCGTAGGTCTGTTGGCATTAATGGAAAGTCGAGCAACAACAAGGAGCAACAAAGTGGTTCAGTGAAGAAATGGCAGAATAAGAAGAAGCACAGGTCAAATTTGGAGTGCTTCAACTGCCATCAAATGGGACATATCAAACGATTTTGTCCTGAACTAGAGTTCAAACCAGCAACCATAGCCGGCGTACAAGTGAAGACTGAGATACCCCAGCAGAAACAGAGAAGTCAGTACCAGCAGAAGGCTGGAAGTGGCGGCGCGAAGAAGCACAGTGTAAGTTGTGCAGTGGTCCCCATGCTAACGTCCCCAGTAGTGTCCGAAGTGGATGTCTTGCCAGATCTTCAAGAGCTACAGGATGACTATGATCCTGGATTGTGGCACTACGATACCGCTTCAAGTGCTCACATAGTAGGCACGATGGATTATTTCGTGGCTTACGAGGAGTTCGATACGGTGAAGGACCCGTGTCGTGGATTTGCCCAGAATATGCTGACACATGCAGTCGGTATGGGTGAAGTTGAACTAGTGACCAAGTCTGAGAAAGGTCAGTTGCATAAGTTCACCTTGGATAGGGTGCTATATGTTCCAAGTGCCCGTTGGAATTTGTTTTCAGCCGGTGTTGCGAAGGACCAAGGTCTAACCGAATTACAGGAGTCGGAAACCGGTGCATACAACGTCTACGATGGTAACAAGTTCCTACTGACAGCAACACTGCAGTCTAATCATGTGTGGAGTTCCGAAGTTACAATTCGTTCGTGAAGAACAGCTTTCGTAACGACAGTTATGCTCAAGCTGCGGAGGTTGTAAATTTCACAAAGACGGATGGGTTAGCAAATATTCGTGTTTGGCATACACGACTTGGACACACCAATGCCCAATACCTAAGGTCCATGGCGGACAAGAACTACCAATGTGCGAGACGTGCCAGCTATCTAAACAGAAGCGTAAGAAGCACCTCAAGTCACTAGATCGTGACATTCGGGAGCCAAATGACGTGATTTTCGTCGATTTGATGGATCCTGGGAAGCACAACAACACTCGATTTACTCATGTACTCGTTGTAGTGGATGGATTCTCGCGATTAATTCGCATTTACCCACTAAAAGCCAAGACAGAAGCAAACGAAAGCCTGCAGCAGTATATCGCATGGGCAGAACGACAAATCGGTCGTTGCGTAAAATGTGTTGTCTCAGACGGTGGCACAGAGTTCGGGAACAGCGCTATGAAGGCGTGGTACAAGTCACATGGAATCGACTTGGTGGTCTTAGCTCCAGGAGCATCGTCTGTCAATTAGCTGAGCGTGCGATACAGTCCCTACGTGACATGATGAAATCGATGCTAGTCGCATCTGGACTGCCTCAAAGTTTCTGGCCGGATGCGCTACAAAACACAGCGTATGTCAAGAATCGCGTTCTGTGCAGGAGCATTGAATCGCGAACGCCGTTTGAATTGTTCTTTGGGAAGCGGCCAGATATTCACCACATACGAACATTTGGAGCGCTAGCGTACGCGCACATTCCTCGAGCGCTTCGCAAAAGATGGCAAACAATTGTGAGGTTGGTTACTCGCTAGGTTATGCAGAAGATCGCGTTGGAACTAAAGTGTACTTCCCAGAGTACCATGTAGCACGCGTCGTGTTCGATGTTCAAGTAAATGAGAACATTTTGTATCGGGATCGAGAGGATATTTCGCCATCAACCATTTCCCAATGGACGCAAAATCAACAGTTTGATACTGTTGAGGAGGGACTAGCTGGTGATGGCGATAGCGATCATAACATGGCCATGGAAGAGGAAAATGAAGAAAGCAGCAATGCTGGTGCAGACTCGGCGGATGAAAATGCTGAATACGACAGTGACCTTGATGAAAATGAAGATGAGGATGTTGATCAACGTCAACAATCAGCGCCTCAATGGCGCCCACTGAATCGTCCTGGTCCGGACAATTTTCGTGTGCATTTGCGCTCAGCTGTTCCAAACAATATGACAAGCGGCAGTGACTCTAACAGCGCACACGAAACAAACAACAGTGATGATGAAGACGAAGAAGACGACACTAACTGTGCTCCTGATAACAATTTGAGCCCTAGTGCTGAAGATGTGTTAGACTCGGGGAGTGACACAAGTTCAAATGAAGCTGATGAGACTCAATCGGAAGTACTGGGTGAAAAGGATGAAAGTGACACAGAAGTTGCTGATGAAGGTGATGGTGGTTCGCAAAATGCCAACGAAAACGAAGATCGCGCAACCCCAATTGAGGAGGAAACGTATGGCCTCCTACAAAGTGATAAGCAAAGTACAGTTCATGAGAGAAATGAATTAGACGAGCTGTGGTCACTGGCAACACTACCTACACAGAGAACGAAGCGTAAAGATCATGGTCCTAGCTGGATAAACGCGGCATTGACGACCACGATGAGAAAAGGCAACGTTACCAACCAAGAGAGAGAAAAAGACCGAAGTACCTCGATGACTACGTGGCGAATTCCACGTTACTGCAAGACGGTACGCCACCACGAAAATGGCGTGAACAAGAAGTCAAAGTACCTAGTACTTTTAGGCAGGCAATGAGGTCAAAGCAAGCTTTCGAATGGAAGGCTGCTATGGTTGCAGAGATGGAAGCTCTACGTGCAAAAGATGTTCTCGAAGTGATTGATGAACTACCCAAGGGACAACATCTACTTTCAACTGGATGGGTATATGACTTGAAGATCGATGAGATGGGAAATGTGATTCGATTTCGCGCTCGCATTGTGGCTCGAGGTTTTCGACAGATTGCAGGTGTTGATTTCAACGACACGTTTTCTCCTATTGCTCGTCTGTCGTCATTTAGGTTGCTATTGGCCTTAGCGATCCATTTGGGTTGGTTAATTTGGCAAGGAGATATCAACAACGCGTATCTCAACGCGACCCTGAAGATCAAGCAGTATATAAAGAACATTGAAGGGTTCCCAAGTGACAGTGGATTGTATCTAATCAACAAAGCTCTGTACGGGCTCCGACAGTCTGGCAGGGAGTGGAATGAGGAGCTGGACACCTGGTTCAAGACTCATGGATTTACACAATGTCGCTCTGAGCCGTGTCTTTATTTCTACTGCAAGGATGACAAAATGGCATTTGTCCTAGCATATGTAGATGACTTGCTGTGTGCATCAAACTCAGAGGCAATTAAGTGTAGTCTCTTCGATGATCTAGGAAAGGACTACGGAATTAAGGATCTGGGTCTTTTACACCAATATCTGGGCATTCGCGTACGACAGAGTGGTGAGGAGATCACAATCGACCAACAACATTATGCTGATAAACTCTTGGCCCGGTTTGGATTGATAAAGGAGTCAAATAGTAGCGGAATTCCTATGGAGACTACGCTGCGACTGGAAGCATGTGAGCGGAAAACTAGTGGAGAATGCAACTATGAACAGGGTGAAGTGAACTATCGTGAAATGGTTGGTTGTCTTATGTATTTGGTGACTTCCACACGCCCAGATCTCATGTACGCCATCGGGCAATTAAGCCGATATGTTGATCACCCAACCGAGAAGCACATTGGTGCCGCAAAACGAGTTCTCCGTTATATGTTGGGAACGACCGATAAGGGTACCACTTACCGCAAGTCAGATACTTGTGATATTGGTGTGCATTTGGATGGCTATTCTGATAGTGACTGGGGTAACGACCGTGACACAAGGAAGAGCACAGCAGAATTTGTGTTTACTCTAGGAGGTGGAGCCATTTCTTGGGCTTCACGGCGACAGACGATTGTAGCTCAATCTACGGCGGAGTCCGAGTATATAGCAGCATGTGAAGCTGCTATGGAAGGGAGAGCGATGATGAACATCCTCAATGAGCTGCTACCTGAAATGAAAAGCAAGCTGACTCTGGGTGTCGACAATCAATCATCGTTTGTAATGGCTACGAGTCCGACTTTTAGCTGACGAACTCGTCATATCGAATTGAGGTGGCACTTTGTGCGAGAACAATTCGAGAACAAGAATTTGTACTTATGGAAGGTCAAAGGTGAAGAAAACCCGGCGGACTTATTCACAAAGCCATTGGCAAAGGCTCGGTTCGAAAGCCTATTGCGTATGATCGGTATGCGAGGGGTGGAGTGATATGCAGCACGTACTAACATCCTTCCGTATATCAAAGTAGTTCACTTTGAGGGAGGCGTGTTGAAATGTGAGTGAAGTTACTGCAATGACAAACTGGTTGTCACCCGATAAGGTCTGAGACACACGAGTCGTGTCCTCTGAGTATTGAGACCGTATGACTATGGAAAGTATCAAGGGATTGACGCCAGTAATATATATATATATAAGTAGGGTAGCTTTGGGCTCCGAGACTGAACCTCAGTATCGAATTTACCCAGTGAATAACAAGTGAGCTTTGTGTGAGAAGTTCTGGTGTAGTTGCCTTCGTTCATCAAGAGCGTGACACTCTTTTAACTAGTTCTGCACTTTGTCAGGGACTTCAGGGGCTCGGCCAGAATGCATACAAGCACAAGTTCCACAAGTATTATCTCAAATTCTCAGAAAAGTGGAGAAACAAGATATAATACTGGTTTCTTTTTCCGTTCAATTGGGTCCTCGACTACGTCTTGGCATGGTCGGCGATACCAGGCCTGGTGTTACTAATGACACGCTCTCGTATTGCGATTAATCAAGTCGAAGCGGTATCCGTACTGGAGGAATGCACACACGTATACCGATCGCCCTAGAATCGACGCTATGAGAATGGCATCTGAATGAAGAGATCTCCGCGGCTTACGACAATTGTCCGAAGATGGAATTGTACAAACTGCGTGATGTTGACGGGACATGTTTACATACATCTTGCAACACTCCCAAGGCTTTCTATGTGTATTCAGCTTACTCTTGGGATCGGCAGTGCCGAATCGTCGATTGCCTTGATCGACTCCGAGTCGATCAGGGATCCTGCACTAAATACAGTTCATCCCATCTAAAGCTTTGCAAAAAAGTCATCTGTTTGAACAGCTTGTTTGCATTGGCCCAATCATGATCCTGAACGACACCATTTCTCTGTCCGTGAATGGTACCGGTGTAAAGTCTCACTTTCCAATTTGCTGTTTAGCATTCAATCACTGAATTGTCCAGGGTGCCTCTCAAAAAGTTATGCGTCTCTCTTTTGTTGTGCTTGTGGCTGCCTTCGCCCTCGTGGCAACCAGCGAAGGTGTTTCAGGGGCCAACCCCAACCAACAACAGATTTCGGCAGTGGTCTCCCTGGGGTCGAGTCCCTTGTTTCTGACCAGAACGATGGAATCAACGGCCGAATCCTCAAGGTTGACGAGACGGAGGAGGAATTCAGCAAGCCGACGGATGATGAAGAAAGAGCCATTATTGGGTCGATTCCTGGGTTGAGCGGACTCAAGGGAGCTGTTGCCAAGTTGAAATTCCGTAGTTGGTTCAGGAGCTCCAAAACACCGGCGATGGTCAACGCTGAGTTGGGCCTTACAACAGCCAAGAGCGGCAGCATCAACTGGGCATATGCCGTAGGATACGCCAAGTATTGGCGTAACCTGAAGTACGGCCCGTACGCAGTCGATAACGTCATCAAAACTGGAAGCAAGAATAAGTAGGTGCTATGCGATGTCCCGCGTATTCCTTAGCATATCGGCACTACTAGTATGGGTACTATACATTCTCCTGGAACTGTCTTTAATTTGAATAATTCATTACCAGGGATTGAACCGCTTTGCAACTGCTCCTATAGGAAATGGAGATGAACACAGGCTTATCGATTGACGTACAGTACTGCAAAGTGCTGTTTCTGAAGCAGTGTTTCGTACTACTACTAGTACGTACCAGTAGTAGTACGATCGAACTGATGAGGAAGTGGAAGGCCGTGTGCTGCCATCAAGTCAAGTTGGCAATGGGTCATTGCAGGCAGATTTATTGCAAATTATTTGCAACATCATTACTTACCAGTTCAAAATATAAACTTTGCGTTGACTGTTGGTGAGACGGAGCCAAAGAAGCTGCCATAAAACACGGCAGCAACCTTGGAAGCAAAGCTCGACAACAAGATTGTGGGATTAAATTGCAAACTGGACCATACAGTGTACGAAAAAAATGATATTGGCGTGAAAGCGATTTAACAAAACCTGAATAACCGACTCAATACGGCTAACGTGCTACAGTGCAGAGTGAAGTGCGCTTAGCTGTGTCCCAAATGGAAACAAGTTGATTCCCAGCCCTCCAACCAGTACCGATGATAGGTTACGAGCCGAAATGTCAGCTCGTATCGACATGGTGAAGGTGGTCGAAGGAAAACTAACAGCTCACCTAGAAGACTGCGTTTATCACGAGGTATTTACACAGCAGATAGATGATCGCCTTCACCTTGCAGTTCGCGGCACGGAAGTAAGAAGCGAAAGCATCGCCCACGCAGTGGTGAACTAAGCAGTTTCGACAGAGTTTTGGATCTTTGAGCAAAAATTTAACGAATGCGAGGCCCGTTTACAAAACCAATTTTGCGAAACACTCAGCACTACCATGGCTTCACAAGAGAACAATAACCCGACCTAAGAAAAAGGTCCCAGTATGCAGGACAATAATAGCAACGATACCATGACCAACGAACGTGGTTCATCTGACGACAGCGGAAGCTATTGTCAGTCAGTATCCGCTCCCCTTCGGCTGAACATTGGCGGTTGCAGTGCTTGCTGTCCTCTGAGTACAGATAGCGGGACTTGGAACCGCATTCGAGGAGGGGCAACTCGTGGAATATCAATTACGAGCAATGTTCATCATCACGTGAGTAACAAGGCAGTTGATAGCACCCTCCATTTGGTCTCAGTGGTATCCGATTATTTGTTCCTAGTGCTTGTATTCCGTGCATTCATATGGCGCTCTTTGATGTGGGCAAGTACCCTACTTGCCGCCGCATTTTGTGTTTCCTTTCTTGCTTGTTCGAGTGGTCTCTCCCCTAAGGCTTGAGTCCGTATTGAGTGAGAACTTGGGCAAGATGCCGGCTTCGTGCGACGACACTTTAGTATTTTTACTGCTCGACCGGCTGTTTCCAAAGTTTTAGCAATGCCAT
This sequence comes from Phytophthora kernoviae, assembly GCA_008080845.1. Lineage (NCBI taxonomy): Eukaryota > Oomycota > Peronosporomycetes > Peronosporales > Peronosporaceae > Phytophthora > Phytophthora kernoviae. Next base: position 56,792 of record VKKV01000365.1, on the reverse strand, counting down.
CTTGTGTTTTGTTCCTGCAAACTAGACATCATATATTCGTAATTGCATACTCTTCGCTAGATCGGCGACGTTGCTCTACGCGAACAGATAAAGTCATAATCAAATAGCAAGGTAATGGCAATGGGGGCTGGATTTGCTATTCCAGTCAATCATGTATTGTTACCTTGTATGGTAAGGCCACTTGTTCTTGAGAAAGCAGATTGAATTCTGAATCACTACGAGGACCCTCAGTTTGCTGCCTACCTGCTCACTGCTCCTAAGAGCTCATCGTACTCACCTATGGCGTCGCGATGAAGTCACTTGATCCTCAACGCCTCTGCATTCATCACACGCACAAGACCCGCCTCACTTCCGCAGTCTCCGGATATGTAGACTGCACAGTATGCACGCTATGCAGTTGGTCACACGCACCCGCTCGTCCTTGCGGCGCCTCGTAGCCGCACTTCGCGCACACAGCGCTCTTGATCACCTCTCAACACTTCGTTGCCCACTTCGTTTGTGAGCTTTTCTGTTATCAGCTTTCACAGATCTGCACCACACCTTGTCAGTAGAGGCCGAGAAGCACACTAAACGACCTGTCCGGCAAGTGAAGTCTGCTTAAAGTCCTGCAGCCCCCACATACGAACACGAGACGTTCGTTCCGCCAACGTTATCGAACATAATATCTTCAGCCTCAACATGATTGATTCATTAGTCTATCAGTTGCTCTGGGCTGATGTAGCGAAAGTTTTGAATGTCATGGACGGTATCAACAGCTACAAGTAAAGAGGGTTCAGATTGTAGATTATAATGAGCTGTATCAAAAGCTGCAAGTAAAGATATTAGCCTGTCGAGCCATCGTGTTACACCATGGCGGCACATCAGCTGAGTATGCAGTCGTTCAGCTAGGTCGTTGCCACTAGCTATTCACGCGCTGATATCTCATCAGTTCTTGAAGAAGACGACTGCCAGCATAATCAACAGTGCTGTGCTACAGCTCGATTGATTGAGATAGTGCGATCTCCCACTCACTTTCAAACATAGCCAACGGATTCACTGGGTCCAGATATACAGTCACGCTTGAGGGAACACCATTCTTTGCTTCGGCCAATGTCAGTTGTGGCCATTGTGTGACGTCGATAAACGGCCGAATGCGGTTCAGGAAGGAGCACATATCAATGTTGGTTCCTGAAAATGATGCATGCTGCGAGGTGACCATCATCCCGCTGACGCCGAAGTCACGCTCTATTTAAGCGGAAGACGTTGGAACCGCAAACAAAATGCGAGCAACTTGAGGTAGGGAATGGTAGACACCTCCGTCCAGCATTCGTTTCCAGAAATAAAGCACACACCCCACGTTGTTCTCGGAAGTAGTAGCCAATAGAACTGGGTCACTAAAACAACGATCTAACTTCTCATCGACCCGACCTCCATGCATCATCTGAGGTGTCGGCTGACGAGGAACCAATAGTTCTGCGAGTAAAAAAACTCGGCAAGATCTTCTGAAAAAGACCTGTTGTGCTGGATTCCCGATGCAGTTGGGATCGAGGATTGATCTCAGGAGAGTTTAAAGACACCACAATTGTATTGAGATGCTGGAGGACTGTCTGTTTTACAGTCGACTTATTTCGTTCGAGCATAGGCGTTGCTCTTGACCACAGCTCTCGACTATACCCATCAGCATGCCGTCCATATTTTTGTATGAGGATGCAGAAGAAATTGCATCTCCCACACAAATGAACAAGTTTTCATTTGCACGCGACTCGTGTGGAAGGTTTGGCTTAACAAGTTCCATGTCGCTTCGGCTAAAGGTAGAAGCTCCGTGTGGTCGCGTCAAACTTCGCCAGCGGTTGGTCTACAGCAAGTGTCGTCATACCCAGCTTGTATACAGACAGCAACTCGTCCACTGGGTTCAATTTTCAGCTTGGTTCTTGCTATTTAGTGTTGACACGGGTATCAGAAGCAACAAAAGCTGCTCCATCAGTAGCTCTTTACCTGCCAGTGGGAATGGGTTCGGAGGTGCTTTGCGGTTGCGCTAGAATTTCTTTGTACGCTCTTCGTACTACATTTCAAGCACACTCCAGTGATTCATAATGCATGAATTACGTCGATGCAGAGTGGAACTTTGGATCAATGCTGCTCGGTATTCGTCATTTTAAACCGCTGTGTGGCGAACGGGACCAAGGCACCCGGGAGCCTTTTGCGCGCTGGCTGAAACAGATTCTTGCTGACTTTGATTTGACGACCTTCGATTTCTTTGGTACCACGACAGATGGGGGTCCGATGTAAAATGGATGATGGAGTATGGTCTTCGATTGGGAGTGGTGCTGGTCTCATTTGACAACTACTGCTACGAAATCTGCTTTTAGGATGACAAGTGGCGCTACACGAGCCAGAAATCCGGGTATGAGCGAGCTCATCAGCAAGGTTACAGTCACAATCTACCAGGTTCGGTCTGTGGAAGCAATGGGAACTTCCGTAGGCTTGGGCAATGGATCAAAGCGTACTTATCGGAATGTGCCGTCTTATAAATTCACTTTATTTCGATCAAATTCGATCCACCAAAACAAGTTAGCCTCCAGTAATTATTACTGATGGCACTGAGAATGTCCTACTGGTCCCTATACCTGAATATATGGATGTGACACGTACGCTGAGAGTCTTTCCAGCCACTTTTTCTGTCTACGTTTCTTGCGCTACTAATCTCGCCGAAATGCTCTCAGCCGTCTCGCTCCGTGCTTTCCCTTCAGTCCGCTCTTGAGCAGTTCCAGCATGCTTCTCGCTGCGTTAACGTCCCTGTTCTAGAAGTTGGCCTTGCATCCACTGTTGGTACAGCGCAAGGCGTTCCTGGTGCACTTGAGGATGACCTTCTTGTCCGCCAGCTTCGGGCTCCAGAACCTCGCCACCTCCACGATCTCTTTCACCTCCTTCATGGACAGCCGATCTTTCGGTCGGGTGCCTACTTCATCCTCTTTCCTCTTCATCTTGGTGAACAGACGAGCTTGTTCAAGGCGCTGGTGACAGCAAGAGTACGTGATGCTCGTCTGGTACTCATCCATCAGGATCAAGGTAGCTCGCCTCTTCAGCACTTCGACAAATTCCTTGACCGGACCCGAAGCGTGATCCTTGATGCCGGTTCTGCGACTCCAGCCCCGTAGGTGATACAGACTTGCTTGCTAGCCTTGGGCACGAGGCGTTTTGCCAGTGTATTCAACGCCTTCATCTTGGCGCGGTCCTGCGTAAACTTCCAGCTTAGGAACGCCTGCTCCGCGCTGAACGCAAGCAGGAACCGCAGGTGCTACCAGAAGAATTGGAGACACTGAAAGTACAGATCGTAGCTCGATGTCTTAAACGACGGCATCGCACGAATGATGCCTGCGTACCATGGCTCCCGCCTCTTCAGGTTCTCATTGTAGAATCGGAAGTCATTCATCCGAGCGAGATGCTGTACGCGCGTGTGGAGATCTCTATGACTCGCTGCTTCCGTCTGGTCCTGCGATGAAACAGGGTGGATAACCACTCTGTTTCTAGCATACACTGTATGCGCGTAGGAAGCGTAAGTCTTACTTAGATTTACTATAGAAATACACGACAACGTCTAATACAAAGCAAAGACTATTTGATAGAAATTTGACAACTGTATTTATGTCGGCTGCGCGGCGGGCCTCTTAGCAGACCTAGCTAAAAGAATATCTAATCTAATTATGCATGGTGATTGGTCGAAAGGCTACCAATAGTAGCCCTAAGCGCCCGCCACTAATAACCAATCAGTGATGGCTCGAAATGATTGTAATCCTGTGTGTGGTCCACACACACAGACAGCCTGCTTCATATGTATACAGCTTATCCGCAATCCCTGCCGGATAGCTATACATATACATATGTATACTCTGTGTAGCCCTGCTACATGCGAGTTCGATGTCGCCGATGGAGCCCACGTTGCGATTTCTGTCGCCGACGTCTACGTGGGAGGTGACCTACTGACATGGCTATTACAAGAGACCTCATCCCGGGGTCAATGCCAACGAGAACATCTGGGGAGTAATCGGGCCCGAGCTTGACAACTTCTTGGCGAACGTGTCCTTCTCAGCGATCTCTTCTGGCATCCTCACCTTTTTGTAGCAGGGCTACACAAGTATACATATGTATATGTATAGCTATCCGGCAGGGATTGCGGATAAGCTGTATACATATGAAGCAGGCTGTCTGTGTGTGTGGACCACACACAGGATTACAATCATTTCGAGCCATCACTGATTGGTTATTAGTGGCGGGCGCTTAGACGCTACTATTGGTAGAAAGAGGTACCTTTCGACCAATAAGGCGCATGCATATAGGTGCAACACGTGAGGGCCAACCATAGCCCTCACCATGCAATTAGATTAGATATTCTTTTAGCTAGGTCTGCTAAGAGGCCCGCCGCGCAGCAGGCCGACATAAATACAGTTGTCAAATTTCTATCAAATAGTGTCTTTGTTTTGTATTAGAAATACACGTTGTCGTGTATTTCTATAGTAAATCTAAGTAAGACTTACGCTTCCTCATACACGCATACAGTGTATGCTAGAAACAGAGTGGTTGTCCACCCTGTTTCATTAAAAACCATGACCATGGTCCAGTTTAGGGCTTCGCTGAAGTGTTGAAGAAGCGGGTAACAGTGTTGTCAATGGACTAGTTCCGGACAAACAAACTCTGCTTATGCTACCACAAATCTCTCCAACAAGTATGATTGCTAACGAAGGTGAATAAAGTTGAGGGCGACTAGAGCGAGAAAAAGGCGAACGCTAAGATGTTCAAGAAGGTGACGAAGGAGATTCAAGAGATGAAGAAGTTCAAGAAACTCAAACTGCAGAACGCTAAGATTGTCTTGAAGCGCACTGAAAACGTATTGTGCTGTAACAACAGCCGATGGAAGGCCAAACTATGAAATGAAGACATCAACGCCCCAAGAGGCATGCTGGACTTTTCAAGCGCGCGTTACTAGGATTAGAAGGTTGGAGGCATTCGATCAAAGCGGCTAGACCACCAAAACTAAACGTGATCGAAAAGACCCGAAGCGTTCGCGCTGAAGGCGTTTCATTGTGACGGGGCACGCTGAGCAACTTGCACTTGAGGAAGCTCAGAGCTTGCAATACTCAAGTGAACGGCCTGGTAGGGAACAGTTTACATTTATAGGGTAAGATTTAGACTGGTGCATTTAAAAGAATAAGACAAGTTATAAAGCAACTTAAGCTAACCAAATCCTTTACTGAAGGGCCCCAGATTTGCGGCCATGGTACCATGTACCACAAGGACAATCCATGTCCAAATCTTGTGTGATACAGACAGACCGACCTAACATAGTCTGTCTGAGTCACAAGCCTGGAGGAGTGATAGCTCTTTACGTAACGAGATTACGTGCATTCCTAGTCGCGCGCTCGGTGCTGGAATTACCCGAGGACTCATAGTACTGTATGAGGGAGAAGACAGGGCTTTGAGTTCAGTACTCTTCATCTTAAAGCTTTGTAGGACCGCAGTCACCGCCTGCAGACACTTTCTCTGTCCGTGGGTGCTGTCGATGTTGCCTACTTCAAGTACTTGAGGGTGGTGAGAATGTCTGCCATGCTTCGAGTAATTGAGGGCGGTGAGAATGTCTGCCATGCTTCGAGTATGAGGCTATTTTCGCTTGGACAGCGAAGGTGTCCCAATGGCAGGCCAAGCTACGTCGAGTAGTTCACTAACCCTCACTGTTGGGCACTGACAAAAGATTAGCGGGATGGTATAACCCCAGTCTCGTGTCATCATGACCTAACTTTTTCAAAAAACCACGAAAAGAATAACATCGCCGAGAGATTAACCGTAGCTAATGAGGATGGGAACAGTGCGCCGATCAGCCCCAAGTGCGGCAATTTTGGCGCGGATATTCAGGATGTGTACTCATATAGTAGACATTTTTCGCAAAAAGCTATGGCATTGGTGAGCATCGCCTGGTGCAAGCAGAGAATGGAGCGTGTAGCGGCAAGCAACAAATCCTGTGACGCTTACTTGGTCATCCGGTCGTTGGAACCACCATCTCGACTTCCTTTCTCTATTTATTGACGCGATCGATACCGTCCGTACCTCTCTGTGCGCTCAGCGTTGACTGAGTGCGCTGCGTTTCCGAAATGAGAAATTATCATTTCCCAACTCGCAGCGGATCAACCAAGCACTCAACTCCCGGATCGGCCCCAAAGACGCGTCATGCACTACCACTGTCATCCTCTTGCTAGCATTCGCTATGTTGGCATGCAGCGACGCTGTCTTAGCGACCAACTCCGATCAAAACATGATTGCCTCAAGTGACTCCACGCTCGTCGCCCGCTCGCTCCGTACTGGCCCGAGAGATACCGACACGAAACACCGACTCCTGACGGCCGAAGCGACAGATGAAGAGTCCACGCTCGATGAAGAGAGGGCAAAGAAAAGCGGAGGTGGCGGTAGAGTGAAAGTGAGAGGAACGCTCCGTAAATGGACTAGTGGAACATCTGGGATCCCTTTACTTTCCAAGATCCGAGCTAAGATTGCGAGTTCGACGTACACGTCTTGGTACAAAGCGAATCTGAAGCCGAAGGACGTGAACAAGATTCTGGACCTGTCAAAACAACAGAACTGGGAGTATTCGTTAGGCTACCTGAGGTACTGGCGTTTGCGGGGGTTATGGTCCGTACGCCATCCACTCAGCTACCGAAGCCCACAGCAGAAACAAAGATGAATGAGCACCAAGCGAAAGAGCACTTCAAGGAAGGCATTATTATAGTAGTTTTTTTCAGACTATAATAGTAACCTCGAATGCAATAACATGGTAAAACTACCAGTTGGTTGTTTTGTTTTAATTGTCACTTGGTTTTAGTATTGGGATTTATGTGGTGCACACACACCAGTAATATTTCACCTAAGAAATGAGAATTACACTTCGAACAACAGACTCGCTGTGGGACGGAGACAGCGATGGAGTCGAGCCCACAGAAACTCTGGCGCGCCGCAGCAGGTTCGTTCAATGATATGGGCATGCTCATCGGCGTCTCCGCTATCCAGAGCTGTGTCGTTTTCCCTCTAAAGTTCTCGTAAACCGTCAGAATGCTCTGGAACCTTAGCTATCAATGCTCTAAACTCCTTACATTGGTTTTACATGTTATTTACTGCAGAGAAACTCGCTGCTGCTGATTTCCTAATTGTTGCAACGGGTGCAGGCTTCTCTGCTGACTCCTCCCTGCCCGTCTATGCGTACGGAATGCTCTTAAGAAATTTGATGTACAATTGAAGAATCTGTAGCAATTGCAGTAATGCTAATTGTTTTTCTTTTTATCTGTTGCTTGTAACTTTATTTTAGTGATATCGCCAAGGTGGAAGTGTATGAGAAAATGGGTGTCGAGTACCAAGACCTCTGTGACCCATACATGCTGGAACAAGACGAGGAACTTTTCTACGGCTTCTGGGAAGTTGTACCAATTCATACCGAGACACAGAACACCATCGAGGATACCAGATTCTTCGCAAATGGAGAGACATTATTCGCAGTAAGGACAGTGCCAATAGTGACAGCAGTCAGGACGAGAAGAGGACGGCTTTTAGAGCGGCGTTCGACCGACTCCGCAAGTGTGAAGCATTACCGGCAAATTTGTCGGTGGATTTGGTAACCAATGACCCGTTCTTCGTCTATACGTCCAATGTACGTAGCTAACGGTTTTGTTAGATTGCCCAATACTTTATGCTGATCATGGTGTTATTGTGACGTGAGTGATGTTGCTGCTTGTAGGTGGACGCACATTTCCATCGTGATTTTGACAAAAGGAGGTCTACGAACTCCACGGTAGCGTGGAGACGTGGCAGTGCGCTGGTGACGTTGAGACTGGCGCTCGGGAGCCATGCGAAAAGCTCTGGAAGTTGCCGGCGGGTTACCGCTTTGACTTGGATGTGGTGGCCATGAGAGCGCCTGGCGGAGCACCTACGACGTGCCCTAGCTGTGGAGGAAAGGGCCGACCCAACGTGTTGATGTTCCATGATCGACAATGGATCGCAAACATCGACGAAGAGGTAAGATACTTCCATGAAAAATGCAAAGTGTGTAAATTGTGAGGAATTCTCAATTGGAGTTGAATTCTTTTGTTACTGTATCGAATGCAGGATGGTTATATTGCGTGGGAATCCGTGATGGAACTGGTAGGAGTTAGACGAAGGACATGCGCTGCTCGTACTAAACCTACTAATTGTGTTGTGGTTAATATTTTGCCGCAGATGCTACAGGACGATCCATCGTTGAACCTGGTCGTGCTCGAAATCGGATGTGGATTGCGGGTCGGTGCTATAATTTCTGCTGCTCGATGAATACGTTGAGAACTAACGTCCTGCTGCTATGTCTACATGGATTCAATAGGTTCCATCCGTCCGAAGAGAGACTGAAATGGTCGTCGCCGACGTAATCGAAGGCTGCGGACGTCCACAGGCCACGCTCATCCGGATCAACCCAGACATCCCAGAGTGTGACAACCCAGTAATCCTCGCGAACGGACGGTTCCTGTCCATCCCGACGAAAGGCTTAGAAGCCTTGGAAGGAATCGACCAGGAGCTCGCCAACTTGCGGAAATCTGTCTAGATTAGAGCGGAAGTCATTTGTTTTCGAATGCTATATCGTGACAAGGTCATCTACACTACTACATTAAGGTTGAGTAAGATGCTTCAGCTGAGATTGGCTACTAGAGCTCTGGGCCTCACAGAAACGATCTACTTGCCAGTACTACGAAGTACCGGAGTGCTGGCAAGTCTTGATAGCTAGATGCTCTGTCGGAAGAAGTGCACGGCGCGGGAGGAATGAGGTGTTATGCGCTGGCCACTAATAACGCGTTTTGCATGTGTACGTTATAGATTTGATCGTCTGGCTCGCCTCATTGTGAAGACATGAAACACTTTCGTATCTCTTGACGAGGTCAGTTTGACATTAGTATTTGGCCGCCTTGGAGGATAGCTTCGGGATACAGGTATGGATGTCGAAACAATGCCATGTGTGTATGGCTCTAAGTTTGCCGTTCTTGTGCCAACGATGGCATATCTGCTCAACGTTGGGGTTGTTTCAATTCGTGTGCTGTTTGGTTTGGTAGCGTGAAAGTATTTCCATCACAATCGAAGGCCGAGCCGAGAGGGCAAGATGGTGCTGGATGGGTTTTGGAATGCTATATAGTGACTGGGCTAGAAACGTCGATATTGAACTCGAAATCCACGAATTTTGCCTGGTCCTCCGCCGAAATTCGCTCTCTTGGACGCGCACTCGCCTGCAATACGTCATCGAAGTCCTGTGCGGCAGTATCGCAGTTGGCGTTCTTTTCATCTACGACGGGGACGAACGGTGGCGAGAGCTTTTGTGCCTGGTATCCATCCCAGTCGAAGTATTGAAGCCATTCGTGATTCTTGATATCGGAAATGCCTCCATCACCTCCTCCAAGACGTTGGTGTTCTATCGGATGAAGCAGACCTCGCAGGAATGATCGACAGCTTGAGGAGAGTTTACGGATGTTCCCGGAAGTGCTTTCCAAAAGTTCTAATGGATAATACTGGTCATATGCACTCACCGAAAAGTCCTTCACGACGCTAGGGCATTTCTCAGGTGCGAACGAACACCACCATTCCAGGGTTGCTTTCCAAACAACAGCTCGTATGTGAGCACGCCAAGACTAAAAAATCGGACGGAGTGCCGTGGTCTGTAGTACCCCGGAAGATCTCCGGCGCCATGTATGCTGCTGTCCCACTGCGACTTTGGAATCGCAGGCTGTTTGTTTGTACCGAAATGCCTAGGTCGGTTAGGCGGGGATAGCCTTTGTCATCGAGAATGACATTTTCAGGCTTAACATCGCGATGCAGAATCTTGAGGCCATGCAAATATTCCAGAGACAGCAGAATCCCAGCCATGTAGAATTTTGCCTCCAACTCTGGAAAACCTTCTTTGCGAGTGAATCTGAGATGGTACTTCAGGTCTCCGCCAAGCAGCAAGTCCATGACAACGTAGCAGTTGTAAGGGTCCTGGAAGGTGTGGTGCATGCGCACGATCAAAGGGCTGCGTATTTGTGTAAGCAGATTGCGTTCGTTCCAGATCATGCTGACGCAATTCCGATTGACCACCATAGCCTTGGACAGCGTCTTCATTGCTAGCCATTTAGGTGGATTCGCCTTCTTCCGCACCACCGCATTCACCTTGCCGAAACCGCCTTGGCCCACAATGCGATGGATGTCGAAGTGCTTCACAGAGATCACCTTTGGGTCGTACGGCAAATTGTCACCACCAAATGTGCTACAGCCTGAGCCCATCGACGGCCTTTCCAGTGTGAGAAGCCACGCACAAACAGTAACTCTGGCGAACCGCTATATTTGACAAGTAACACACTTGCCCCTCGTCCACCACAGCGCCACAAAACTGCCGACGTGCAGCATTAATCGTTAGTGCGATCAAGAGCTCCTTAGGAGTTTTCTCGAACCGACACACTCACTTCGTAAGCACGCCGCCTCGTTAACTCGTAGGCCTATAACGCTAGTCAAGTCCAGCTATTTTAGCAGGTCTCCGGCGAAGGATACGCCGATAGGTACATGTCTCGCTACCCGAGCATGCACATGTTCTTGTGGAAAATATTTTTGCTGCGTTGATATCTCGATCCAGCACCACGTTGCATGGCGGACACTGAAACACGTGCTTCCCACCGAGCTTGTGGTTGATCGCACCACATCACGAGCATGTATTGGATGTGTACTCCTCCTCACAGTTGATCATCCGACCGCCGGAACGAACCATTTTGTATTTCAGGAGCATCTTGAACCTGTAATGGGCCTGCACCATCATAGTGCGTGCTGTGGGGTTCCGGATCTTCCGCTTCAAGACAGCAGCTCTCACTTCGTCTGACGCTGTCTCGGGGTGGCGTCTGATGCCACCTCTTTAAAGTGTTTGCTCACCATCTCTGCCGTCTGGAATGACGGGAGGAGAACATTGTAATAGTTCGCAGAGAGCCAGGAAGAGAGTTTCTGGTGCAAGTCGGTCATGGCCCGTGTGGTCTTCCTCGAAGTAAACCAAATCCGTCGGCGTAGCCGGTAGCGCAGCCGCCCTTCCTCCGTCTTCGAGTTGGTTCGTCCTCGTTTGTTCTTGGTCCTTTTCCGATCTTGATGTTTTGCCTTGGAGGCATTGTCCATGTGTTTTAGGAGAGATTTCATCTGATCGATAGCCTTGAACTTATTCATCATGACAGACTAAATGTCTGTCTCAATGCACGATCGTCCGGGTCGTACACTGTGGCAAAGTTACACACACCCGGATCGATCGCACAAACGCGTTCATTGGATGACTTGGCGAATTGACAGAGTCTAGGTACAATCAAGAAGTATGTGCCTTCTCGTAGACGTTGAAGGCGTACCGACATGGTTACTTCTGGTAGATCCTCGTGGATAAAAATCCCATCACTCTTGTTGAAACCAAAGAACTTCGGATGAAATCGAACACACTCGTTGCCATCTTGCTGGGCGCGACTAATAGAGTGCTTCGCGATTTCAATGGTGCTAGAAGGTGCAAATTTGCTCTTGAACCGCATTTCAGGAAACATCATCTTCTCGTTTCTCGACTTTGCAGCAAAGAAGCCAGCGATTGTGGCCTTCGTCGCCTCAGTAAAGTCCCGAAATGCCGAGTCTCGCACTTCATCATTCACCGCCTTGTGATGCTGGAGCGCCTTCTTATTTCTGAAGTACTTCGAAATGTGTCGTAGCCTCGCAATAGGTCGGTACTTGTGGTCGAATTCAGCCCAGGACATTTTGTCCACTTTCGCTGCGAGTCGAGTCTTCCGATCTTCGGCAGAGCGGGCAACCAGTTTATTGTACACTGCACGATTAGCGGCGAATATTTGGTCGAGTTTTTCTTTTGCACCGACGTCGGATACAGTCGTAATTTTATGACACTGTTCACAGGTCTGTCGTCGTCTTCAATCAGCGCTCCGAGCTCTCTTAGCTCTTCCACGATGGCTCGTGCTGCACGAGCAGGCGGCATGGACGGCGTCCTCCACTGCTGCCTTCGTGGTTGGTCAATGAAATTAGACACTTCAAACCACGAGGTCAGCAGTGGCTCTAGCATCCGCTGGTTGTCAAGGACCCGCTCACAAACGTGGGAGTGCTTGAGGGGTTGCGGGGCTTGATGACGGCTTCCAGCTCCGTTGGCTCCGGCATCCACAGGTCGTCGGCGATACTCTAGTGGAACCAGACGCTCGAATGGACGAGATCCTCCCTTGACCGCTGTTTTCCTTTTGGCTTGCATTTCTTCTTAGGCTTGTCCTCGACGTCTGACTCAGGGATGATCTCGTCTATTGGAACCCACCGTTTTCGCTTTCGTGGTGAAGGTTGTTTGGCCTTAGACCGAGTTGACGACTTCATGTCGTGTTGCATATTACGTTGACACCACAGACTATCTGACGAAATGCAGAACTAGTTAAAAGAGTGTCACGCTCTTGATGAACGAAGGCAACTACACCAGAACTTCTCACACAAAGCTCACTTGTTATTCACTGGGTAAATTCGATACTGAGGTTCAGTCTCGGACTCCGAAGCTACCCTACTTATATATATACTACTGGCGTCAATCCCTTGATACTTTCCATAGTCATACGGTCTCAACACTCAGAGGACACGACTCGTGTGTCCCAGACCTTATCAGGTGCCAGCCAGTTTGTCAATGCAGTAACTTCACTCACATTTCAACAGATTACATGACTTATTCATCTTAAATGCACCTATCAATGTCATTAATCTTGAACAAAAGCGTTTCCAGCGTTGGAGGTTGTCGGACATCGTGTGGAATTGATCATGACAGTATTATTATAATAACCCTGTTGCTACAGGGGCCCGTAGCAATCCGTGCTTTTACGTACTTCGAAGAAAAATATGCCACTCCATAAATAATTACAGAAAATGTGATCTCCAAAAGAAAGAAATTGTACCAGGACCTATAGTTTTGCTGTGCTATCAGTATTTTTCGAAACCCTTGTTTACAGATCGTCGTCACGACTTCCCTACGAAAGATGTACCAAGTGAATTACCAGCCCGCATGTATGTTCGCATGCATGGATACTGCAGTATGGTCAATGCAGGGATATTAACAAGGGAATTTGTAAAATTGCTACAGCTGTTGAGATGCATCTTTGACAAAGACCTTGGAAACGTCACTGGTTTTTTTTGTTGTGTCAATGTATGGAGTTCCATGAACCATAGCATACGGATATGTATAATTCATGTAATCGCATGCCCGTACATAGTGCTGTTTACGTCGCCCATCAGCAAAATTCGCTGTTGATTTGAACGCTTGCACACCAATGAATGAGGTCAGAAACCCTCACTAATCAGTCGTAACAAAGTCTTAAACACGTTATTCAAAACGCGCAACAACTTGCGTCGTTTTACATGCATATAGGTCGGCCTTGAATCATGTTGGTACTTGTATCTGGTGGACATTGCGCATACTCATGAAAGTATTTATGAATGAACTCGTGGGGGACACAGATGAACCACGTGGTACAAACAGGAGTACAAGAGCTTCCTTGAGATCGGCAATATTCAGATATATTAAATCTACAGGGTCGACTTGATACTAGAGGTTTGTGTTAACCGGCACAATGTAAGAAAGCACTGACTTTTGTTATCGAAGCCGAGCATTTTTTGTCGGCAGTTCTTGCCAAGCCATTGGGTTTCCTTTAACATGCCTACAGGTTCTCTCCGTCACCACCAGCGCGTTGTACATCTTCTCGCTTAGAGCATGTTCACACATTGTGACACTAAGGTCATGAAGCCACGTTTGGAATGTGCCCGTGTTTTCTTAGTGCATGTAGTTGAGTAGATAGAGAATGCATACATCACCGGGGTTATGCTTGGTTTAGTGAGGCTTGACGGCCTTACTGATGACGAATAGGAGCATGTAGCTTCCCATTGCGTTGGTGTACAGTCCTGGTTATTCGTTCCTTGTCTTAGTTACTTTGATGATGAGCACTGCAAGTGGGGCGGGACTTTTATCCAATGTCTTCGGCTACTGCCATGTGATCAGCGGGTTCCTATTTAAATGGTGGATTATAGTTAGCAAAGCCGTACATTTCTACTGAATATCAGCGCATAGACTGTCTGAGGTTATAAGGGATATCCGTTCGTTGCTCGCACGAATTGCTGTCAGATGTGTGAAAAGTGCGCGAACATTTGTGGCATTGTAAAGTTAGCTGCTATGGCTGTCACATCAATTTTCTCTCTGGAGAGCTCACGTCAACACCGCGGCCGTCGGCCGTTATGCGACTGTCCTGCACGTTGGTTATGCTGGTACTTGTAGTTGTTTCATTTCAAGCAGCGACGTCGTACACTGTATCAGCTGACTCAAAGCAGACCAAGGCGTCAATGGCAACTTCGCCCGATACCCCCGTCGCGACCCCCGTGCTCGCAAACCCGAAGGATAGCATTGAGAAAAGGCTCCTACGAGCGACCGACCTGGGTAACGATTCCGACAACTCCACCAGTGCATCCGGAAATGCGTCATCTGCTAGTGCGAGTATATCAATGTCTGGTTCCGAAGACAATGAGAGAGCGCTGATAATTTCCAAGATTATTTCTAAAGTCAAGGTACCCGCCATGAGGATGCCCAAGATCTCATTCAAGATCCCTGGTATGTCCAATGCTTATATTCGATTCAAAATGGAGATTTGGTACTATCACAGATTACCTCCGACGGATGTATGGAGGATGTTAGGACTAAGAGGGACGAAATTCCCCGCGACCACGCCAACTTCAAGTACTGGTATTGGTACGCAGAAGCGTGGAGAAAATCGCAACCAGTGATGCCATGGCGCTAAATGCTTGGGTCAATATTAATTCAAAACCATCGTATTCAAAATCGTTTGCGAGGCAAGAACTACTGACACTCGTTGTGGTTGTAGCGCAAGCTTCTACGTTGTTCTGACATTGCAGCTCGAGGTAATATCATATCCACGAATGAGGGGGATCTAAGGAGACAATGAGCGCGCATTCTTGTTTTCTTTCAGCCATCACATTCAATTGAAGATGACCATTCCATAGCAAATAAGTTATCCACACTACCGGTAGCTGCGGAAACTAAATGGCTAAGTTGAATCGTCTCAAGAAGTACCGACATTGTGTTGCAACCCACTTGGTGGGGGTATCTCATCCGAAAAATGACGGGTTACGGACCGATCGCAGTCTCCGCAGCTCCAATCGCGCCACCGTCGCACGCAATGACCGTGCCTGTCATCCACCCCGACGCCTTGGACGCCAGGAAAATGGAAAGCCCAGCCATGTCAGAGTCTTGGCCCATTCGCTCGAGTGGCTGCTGCTTGTCCATCTCCTCGAACGATTTACCCGTCAAGTAAGAGATTCCTTCCGTCATCTCGGATGGAACCAGGCCTGGAGCGATACAATTCACAAGAATGTGACCCCCGTTTGGACGGCGAGCAAGTTTTGCAGCCAGCACACGCGTCATGTGGTGCACAGCGCCCTTGGACGTGTCGTACGCGATGGTGTTGATCCTCTGCGGCATGAACCCTGCGATAGATCCGACGTTAATGATTCGAGCAGCATCCGATGAAGTGGCAGCAACATCCAGAAGCGGCAAGAGGTAGTGAATGAGATGGAACGGCGACGTCACATTCAGCGACAGTATTTTCGACCAGGCTGATCAACACACAAGCGTTAGAAGTTTGCTTCATGACACGAAGTTCTACGGTGCACAATTTTGCCGACCTTCTTCCGGGGTGTGCTCGACATCGCCTTCAACACCAACTCCTGAGTTGTTAATGAGAACGTCAACCTTCGACTCCCTCTTGGCGATCTCTTCCGCCAACACCTTGCACGCAGCCTCCGTCGCCAAATTTGCCTGAGCTGCAATCACAGCCAGCACAGACAGTTAAAACTACAAAACTGGAGAGCAAGGTGGAATTTAATGGCGACGATTCTTACTGGGATGCACTGGCCAGGACCCTTGGCATTGAGTTCGTCAGCTGTAGCTTGACAGGCTTCGAGATTGCGCGAGGCAATGTACACTTTGGAACCGTTTTGCACGAAACCATCGGCCATCATTTTGCCGATGCCCCTGCCACCGCCCGTGATCACTACCACCTTGTCCTTCACGTCAAAAAGCTTGGTCAAATGCAGGGAGCTCATGGTTGGATTCGTCTTGCGCGTCTGGAAGTTAATTGGATTGTGGCGTCAACAGAGACCAAGGCTCAAAGGAGTTTCTTGAAATCGTACATGTACTGGCTGCTGGGAGAGGTTGAATCAGGATTGGTATAGTCAGGGCGGAGGTAGCACTTACGTCTTGACAAACTGTGGCGTGTTGATTGATAGATATCTCTTTCATCAGACTGGCTGCATGAAGAAAGTTTGCTCATTATTGACTGTAGGCACTACAGTACCGTCTTGATTGAACACTTGAATCATAATATAGTCACAGTGAGCTTACAGCGTAGCGAGTGGAAGTGGCTGACGAAGTTAGGCTGCCAACCTAAAGGTTAGAGATGATTACGAACAATTCTAATAAACTAATAGGCTCCCCAACAAAAGACAAATCAAGAAGATGTGTTTCACGACGACAGCGTATCTGCATTTCACTGCTGACGTCAGTCTCGGCTTGGGCATTTTATCGCAGTCCATTTTTCCTCCACCAGCGAGCGCTAGTTCTTATAATAATAGTTCTCCATCTGTATTTGGGGGAATATGCAATACTTTTTATATACAAGTGGGGCAGTAACATTAATTTGGTGGTCTCTCTGAGCCCAACAAATTGTTATGTTAGGCATCCTCCAAAGTGAAGGCCATGGTTTTCGACGATCGTCACTGATAATATTACCTTAGCGGAAGAACTCCTTTGTGCGTATTAAGATACTTCACGAACTCCTGGTAGCGCTCGATTGTCTCCGCTTGTTTTTCATGATTTTCCTGACTTGCTCCAGGATTTTTCCTTCTTCCGCCCAATTGAAGTACTTGATGTATCAGAGGAACTTCATGGTCTCTTTAAAGTGGGGTAGATCCTTAAGTTAAGAGGTGATAGCTCTTTCTTCAACATCACCCGTGGAAACACCGGCACCTTCCTTCTCCTCCGTCGCCTCTTTGTTTATTTTGGAGTTAGATATATTATTATCACTTAGCTATAGCAAACGACAAAGAATATCCGTACCACTAGATACCTGAATCATCACCTAGCAGATTGCTCAACCTTTAAAGAGAGCTAGCGTGACTTGAAGAGCCCTCGGAAAAAATCATGCAACATCTCTGGCGAGGCTGACTTAAAGCGTAATCCCTGGTCGCCACCCGCAAGCTTGAAAGAGTGAGATGGAAGCGGCCTCATCAACACCGAAGACAGCAGCGGCCATTGGCACATCACCCAGTGCCTCCGAAAAATTGACTTGAAGGCTTGATCACTCGTTATTTTCGAACGGATTGTACCCGTGAGTGTTGGTAGGAAGCTCTGCCAGCTAACACTAAACAAATCAGTCCTCCTTTTCGTTAGCCGCTTGATGGATACACGTTACAACACGAAGAACCAGGAACAATCCATGACGTCCTGAATTTTGTACATTCATCGTCTTCGCCAACTCCAACATGTTGTTTTCGTTGCAAACCATACGCAAAACCTGTGAGACACATTACAGCGTCAAGACGATCGTAAGTATATGTGCATTTTCAGGAAGTAGGAGGTAGTGTGCAAGTCGAATATCGACTTTGTACGATAGATGTAGTAATAGACAGCACCTTGACAGAAGCTGCCGTCAACAAACACAGCACGAACTGTTCCCTCCAACTGGTTTTCAGATATCAATAAGAGAACAACACATTAACACCAGCTCCAGGGTATTGTCACTGTATTTTCAACACATTCACACTGACGTCAATGCCCACGTCTTGATGTCAGCAAACTAGAGTTTGGCAGCTCCAACGCCGGTCTCCATGGTGTAGACTTGTCCTCCATCCGAGGCGATGACCATTCCCGAGATCCATCCAGACGCCTTTGACGACAGGAAAATCGCCAGTCCAGCCATATCCGAGTCCTCGCCAACACGTTCAATGGGGATGCCCGTTGCGAGGTCGTCCATGCCGAGCCCCGTGACCACCGAGATGCCCTTGGACATCTTGGACGGCACAAGCCCCGGTGCAATGGCATTCACGAGGATGTGGCCTCCATTGGGACGACGAGCCAACTTGGCAGCCAACACGCGCGTCATGTGATGGATGGCCGCCTTGGACGTATCGTACGCGATGGTGTCAATCTGCTGCGGCATGAGACCAGCCACTGACCCGACGTTGATGATGCGAGCAGCGTCTGAAGAATTGGCAGCAGCGTCCAGAAGCGGCAGCAGGAACTTGGTGAGATGGAACGGAGACGTGACGTTCACAGTCAGCACCTTGTTCCACGCTGTCAATTGCCACAACAACAACAAAAGAGCATAATTAAATGTGAGTTTGGTGTTGTTTTAGAAATAAGGGAGTCATTGTAAGAGCCAGCATACCAGCCTCTGGGTGGTGGTCAAAGTCTCCTCCCCATGACACACCCGAGTTGTTGATGAGTACATGGATCTTGCTCTCTTTTGGCGATCTCCTGCGCCAGCTCCTTGCAGCCAGCTTCACTCAGTAAATTGGCTTGTAGCTGTAGTCATTCATTAAAAGCCGATGTGCATAAATAACCGTATATTTGTATAGCTTTGTTCGCATATCTTTACGTACAGCAATGCATTGTCCAGGTCCCTTGGCATTGAGCTCCTTTGCGGTGTCTTCGCAGGCGCTCAGACTGCGGGAGGCGATGTAGACTTTGGCCCTGTTCTGCACAAACCCATCGGCCATCATCTTGCCGATGCCACGTCCCCCGCCAGTGATCACCACCACTTTGTCCTTGACATCAAAGAGTTTACTGAGGCTGAGAGGGCTCATACTGGACTTGCTCTTCAAGTGGCAAATTCGAGAATGAAGTCTCCGTCAACACGTCAAGTAAAACAAGAAAACTTCAAGCTGCTATCTTTCAAAAACACTTCACTTTGTTTTCATAAACAGAAATACAACTCTCGGATTGGCTCAAATCTTGTCTTACTCAAAACAAATAAAGTGAGCAAAATGATTCCAACATTCAAGTCTCGACAAACCGACATGGCTACATTTGTGATACAACAAGGTCATGTTGCTGCTGTTGTTGTTGTTGTTGTTGTTGCTGCTGCTGCTGCTGCTGCTGCTGCTGCTCTTGATTGACTTCATCTTCCTCCTTCTCGTTGTGTGGATCGCTATCTCGCTCTTCTTGCTGGCTTACCTCTTCGTCGCAGTCGTTTACGTTTTGAAACCCTTGGTCGTTCGACACCAGACACCACAATCGTTCTTCAAACACATTTCGGTTTTCCTCTCGGTCGCACACCACACGATCCAGCACGTCCCGCTCGAAAAAGAGAGCGCGTGAGGCCGTGAGGTAGGCGTCATTCACTTCCTGTTCATCCTGGTGCAAGTTCAGCAGCTTTGGGGCTCTCTTTTGGGCACATAAGCGTCCAAGCTCTCGATATAAACGTCCTCCGGCTCGCGAAGAGCTACACGCTGCGCCACACTTCGCTGTCCGTGGTAGCGCTTTGTGTACGTTATCGACAGCAGTTCGGCGGTCAGATTGGGTGGCTTTACGGCCTCGACAGATCTGCGACGGGGTTTTCTGTCGGCTGGTGCGAGTCCACGGACCGACAGGAAGGTCTGCAGCATGGACAGCTTTGGGGCAGCTCGGCCAGCGCTGCACTACTGGTTTCCGAGCTGACTTCAGCAAAGGGTGTTGGCACGGCCATCTGTACCGAGTACTGTTCAGTTCCTTGATTAAGCAAGATGAAGAGTCGTTACTAGTTCTGTTCACCACTGTCGTTGTTCTAAACATTGCTGGCATCGATACCAACGCCGTAGAGCGCTTTACGCCTGCAAGTCCTTACCACCAGTTGGGTGTCCTGATTTCGTCGTATTTACTAATAGTTCCACATGAACCTTACGCAAAACTTGAGTTCATATACTCAACTCGTTCACGTTGTCATCCCTTCCTTTGTGTTTTGCCTGGCGAGTAACGCGGAGATGTGGTATTCTGCTGATCGCTGGATCTCATCAAACAAACCTTTAGGGGCAGCCTCCAATTGTCGTTGCACTTCTGCCACCTCCTGCGGATACATCTCAAGCCATACGAGTGGCCCGTGATAGTTTCCACTATCATTTCTTTGGCCTCGGAAAAATTGTTCGTAAATGTACTCAGCCTTGTCTCGCCTGCGTTGGGCTATAGTTGCTGCGTCTAAAGGCACCAGGGACGAGCTTCCAATAGCACGATATCCCTCCACCGCGCTCCAAAAATGTTTACTCTGCTCGATGGCCTTCTGAAGCGGTTGGTGCGTGGAATCTACGCGCAGACCCAGCTGACTCGCCTCCACTGACATTTGAGATGAATCCTTCTTTCGGTCTGGTGGTACTCGAACATTTTGATCGTCTGTTGCCTCTGCACCAACAGTGTACTGGTAACTTTGGGGGTACAGGATAGCGTAGGCGTCCAGCACGGTGGTTGAGAGTGGCGTGGCAGCAAATTCCTGCCAAAGGTGCTCCTTCTGTTTCTGCGATATAGGTCTCATCCCTTCAAAGCCTGACGGTCCTATCTGCTGCCCAGACATGAAATTATCATTAGCACTTGGGGTCGCCACCCGCGCTCCTTGCAGCGTTAAATCTCCAGCAAATGGGGTGTAATCGCAACTGGTAGGCGACTGCGACTTTGACGATCCGACAAACGGAGAGACCGAGCTGCTCCAAGAGTTTTGGTAGGAGGTACACTCTGCTCCCTGTTCTTCTGTCCGTCTCGGCTACTTGCTTCCGAATCACAGTTGTTGAATTCACCGTCTTGTTGGGATAGTTGCAGTATCGATCCGCTTGTAGCCAAAGCTTTGGCACTGTAAGTCAACCCCAAGTTTTCCAGGTGGAACTCTACTCGTGACGGGGTCGAGAGTTGAGTTCTTCTTCAGCATCCGACGAGGCTTCAAGTTTCACGTACGGTTTTGGTGCTGGCATGGGAAGCTTTTCAATTGAGGCAACTCGGGGCTTGTGGGTGCGGAAATGACCTCCATTGGCTCGGCCGCAACTTCCTCTTGCTGTGTTGGTTTCGTGACGACTGTGACTGAGATGGAAGGTGTTAATGAAGATGAAAAATGCTGTCGGAGGAGGTTTTGACGAGATTTTCCGTCAGCCTAACCTTTTGTCTTCTATCGATTTCTTCCGTGGTCCCATTTTGAATCGCTCTACTGAGGTTTCAGTAATGCAGGATTTCCGTCGTATACTGTAGGCCTTGCTTGCCATAGTCATCGACTTTCCGTGAAGAGCGAGCGCACGATATTCCATCGGCAGCTCTGTCTCCTCTATTGTTTCAACATGATCAGTAAAAGCGAAATGGGTCGTTAGAAAATCCTTCGTTTCCCCACTAAGTGTTTCTGAGTACGTTGCACGGAAGCTGCTAGAACGTGATACAACGACTCTGTTGGCAAACGAGTGTCTATCACTGGCGTCGGGTTGGAGGTTCTTGTTTGCTATAACGGCGAGCGAAAAATCTTCAAGCGCTGTCGCCTCCTCCCACTTGATAGACGCGTTGGTAAAACTTGCACATGTGCCATTCCCTGGCGTAGAAATTTTGTTGAATTCATGGATCTGTGGGGGTTGAAGCATCAAACCGGGTTGTGTGTCGTTCTCACGAAGATCATTGCATAACCCCAATGAGCTCATTTCAGCAACCAGCGGATCAGAGAAGACAGAGAGATCCCCAGTCTCATCGTTTAGATTCTCACGTGAATCTGTACGTCTGCTCGTGGTGTCAAAGTCCCCCGTTATGAAACTCGTTGGCTGCTCTTGCTGCTCTAAACCGTCGAGTTGAGCAGCCGAGATACCGCGGCTTGATCCACGCTCACTGCGTTCTGTGCCTGCTGAATTTTGTCGACTTCGTGTATTGATCTGGACGGCTGGTATGCATAGTTGTTTAGCTGACTTTGGAGAGGTTTCCAATTCCTTTTTGACCCCGTCATCATGCTGCCTACTTGGCTGGTCTTCACTCAGATGTACGTCAGGTCGGTTGCTTTCTTCGAGTATAGGAGAAGTGGGGATAACTTCAAATGCTAACCCCAGAGAAGACACTGAATCAGCGCACTCAAGACGAGGTCGATGTACTATATCTGAGCCACTCCATTTGAGGCCCATCTGTGGTTCGACTGCGTTCGATTCCTCCAACTGTGATGAAGCCGGGAGATCTACCTCTTTTTCGAGGACACCGTGTCTGTTTCTTGGACCTCATCCGATTGCTGTGGCAGTTCGGGAGAGCTTTGCTTTTCCAATTCCTGGCGTCGACTTCCCGGTTGTATCTTTTCTCTGGAAGTGTTTAACCTGTGAGCGTTCG
The DNA here is from genome assembly GCA_008080845.1 of Phytophthora kernoviae. Lineage (NCBI taxonomy): Eukaryota > Oomycota > Peronosporomycetes > Peronosporales > Peronosporaceae > Phytophthora > Phytophthora kernoviae. The sequence goes on along the minus strand of VKKV01000365.1, from coordinate 34,375 downwards.
CAAGCACGTCCTTGATACTCGGAGCAGATCGGTCTGCAGGTTTCGCGCCGCCACGCTTCCACATCGCTTCAGTGTTGTACATCCTAGCAGTGATATGCTCGTCCGCTTCCAGTGGTAGAGCATTCTGCCGTGGAGTGATGTTTTGTTCGGTTGTATCCTTAGTCCACTCTCCATTTCCAGTGACAAAGTTCCCGAAATTGAATTCAGTGCCATGTATCACGGGTAATAAATCGTTGCGCTTCATATCCAAATCATTATTATCGCACTCACTGATGTCACAGTCCTTGTGTGAGAATTTGCGGTGCATTATTGCGCGTTGAAGCTCCTCCTTCTTGCGGTTGCGAAGGATAGCACCAGCCTCAACGCTGGGAGTCGACTTAACCTGCGGCGTGCTTGAAATTTCGTCTAGATTCACTACATGATCCGGAGCCATTTCAAGCTGCCCTGTGACTGGATTTTGCTCGAGGATCATGGCTGCTGTCTCAACTTTTTTCATAGTGGCCTGTACTCTCTCGACTTCTTGTGCTGCACGACGTTCCTCTTCGAACAACAAATCGGCACTCGCAGCATACCTTGAGGTCATGGTATCGCTATCAGGATCTAAGAGACCCAACGAACTGTCGTCGCGATGGTGGATCTCGAGAACTCGTCGCGAATTTTGTATACTGCTACGACGTTGAGGAATCCCTTCAGTGAGTAAAGCTACAGCGGCTCGCTGGTGCTGCGTAGTTGTGCTGTTACGCGCCGGTCTACTCGTTTCTTCCGTAGCGGGACTGCATCGCCATTATTTTCATCGTTATCACTTTCACTATCGCCACTTCTGCATGTGGCAATAGTCTCCTGCGCAGCAAGCATATTCTCTGCGAGCCAACAGCAACATGAGCGAAACAAATTCAGCACGAATAAAATATGCAGCTTGCTAGCAGCCTCTTTCTGCAGTTGATAAAGCGGCTCCGGAGATCCTCCGTCTTCGATTCAGAAGCTGATCCAGGGTTTGCATTTCGCTTAGCAGCATTTTGCGCCTCCTCCAGAGCCACTTTCATCGCAAACATGTGCGAGTATCGATTCATCTCCGTCTCCAATAATGATTTTTTATCCTCGAACGTAGCAGCTGGAGCACTATCATGAACCAGACTTGGCACTTCATTATTATCGGATAGCTTCTCACCCTGAAGTACCCGTTTTGCATCCTCCAAGCGCGTCACGATAGCTTGTATATCCCTGTGTTTGATCAAACCTTTTGCCATTCGTAGGTGCGCATGCTCTAAACCCATTCGCGCAGCACAGATATCCTCCACGCGCCTAGAGCTCACAAACAAAGCTGTTCGACATGCTCGCCCACTCTCGTCTATCTGGTCCTGTACCCGCTTAACTAGCTTCTCAGCCTTGCGAAGCTTACGTTGCATCTGCGGCATGAGTGTGATAAGCTCCATCGAAAGATGGCGAATAGCACATATGGCTTCCTCGCTCTCGCGATCCAAGGCATTGAACCGATCAAAATCAAGCAGAAAGATCTCCTTTTGGAAGAAGAGATCTGCATCAGCATCGCTTGAGAACAAACGCAATAGTCCCACGTCGCATGCTGATTCAGGACCGTCGGGACGTAACGGAGGAGATAACAGCCGGCTCCATGTCGTCTCAGCTTGTTGAATGCGCTGAAATAACGCCCAGAGATGAAACTCAGCTGCTGTACACTCTTCTTCATAGCGATAGGCTTGTATAAGAACCTCGTCCACTGAAAAATTCAATGAGAAGAGCAAACCAACGAAGCTGGATATGAGCACCTGCTCACAGGCTTCGGCATCAAGTGTTGTTGCCAACACATACTGAGCGTAGGCTTCATATTCCCCTGTCTCACTTGCCCGGGTTTTCCTGGAGTCTGTGCGTGGTTCCCATTCATAAAAACGCTGTTCATGAGCTTGAATTGAATCTTCCGTCGTTGTCAACTGAGGCGGAGAACAGTAGGCGTGCATGATGTCGTAGTGTGACAAAGTAAGACGCGTCTTGAGCGCGTTTAAAAGCCCACGAGACCGTGTTACGCCAGGCCCAAACGTGGAGTCGGGAGCAAAACGAATATGTTTTGTCGTAACCACAATTCCTCGCGTAGAGTGCTGTGCCACTGACCAGTATGCACATCGGCGGGGACCCGTTGGTTTACAACCCACTCCTTCGACATTAATGTGAACACACACCACAGCAAACGGTGGTCGTCTTCCAAGCCTTTGGCCACCGTCTCTCGATCTAGGATATTGCGTGAGTAGAAAGCATAAATGCCTTCTCCTAGCAGGAGATTGGTATCGGAATCGGGCGCGAGTTGAATCGGAGTGAGTCCATGGCGATTTGCACGCTTCAGCGTCGCCGCGCCCTCGCTCAGCAGTAAAGCTAGAATATCCAGGCGCCTCACAGGTTCCTCTATCTGTGCCGCTATATGTAGCGCTGTATTTCCTGACGCATCGTCGACGGCATTCACAAGGTGTCGTTCCTGCAAAATAGCATTGCGAACCTCTACGACGCTGTCACGTATCAACACTCCGTGAAAGTGCCGCACAGCATCTCCTGAAGTCGCCAATTGGAGCTCCTGTATATCCTGCCTCGCTTGCAGGGAGAATTATTGTAATCCTTTGCATTTTCACCGTATGTGTGGCTTGGAAGACCACCAAAGATGGAGCCGGCATCAGAAAATGTGCCGTAGAAGAGCATTGAAAGAATGCTGAGAGCTCGCGGTATGCGTCCCAAGCCTCCAACCGGAGACTGTCCTCAAGGAATCCATCGACTCGATCCCATTTAGCTGATTTCCATGCGGTGAACACACTAAAAGCAGGTTTCGCCGCTGTTGTCGAGCACACAACATTTGCATCGTGAGAAACAGCTTGCGTTTGCGCACGAAATGCGTCCATGCCTCGAAGGTGTGCAACAAAACGAGATTGTCGCGTTCACCACGCCATGAAGCCAATGTGCGCCGAAGTCGCGATCGCCAAACCGGACTATTTTTCAGCCTCGCCAAATTCAACTCTCGTTTCAAAACTGCATGCAAGTGCACACGCTGCCAAGCTCTCCATGTTCGGCGATAAAACCATTCCCGTTGCCGCTGGTAGAGAATTAACTTGAGAGGACGATGCTTACGCTTGGCACAAGCATAGCTATGAAATCGCATCAAGACGAATCTTGTGATCTTTTTCGTCGCTGCACTGTCGGCAATAGCTTCTCGCCATCCACGAAGTACATTCTGGATAAGAATCCGTGCAAAATGTTGAACTGCTGTAGCAAGAGCGTGTCGCTGTCGAATGGTACGGCGCGCAAATATGTGTAGGCGGAAGAAGAAGCGTCGTAGTCGTGCAGCAGGAGCCTTTGCGGCAGCTTTAACGCAGCGTACTTGGCGTTCTTGGTAGTTATGTAGCCATATATCCCAATGCGGGTTTGAGTGTGCGTAATGGGGCAACGGTAGACCCAGGCGCTTACACCGATTGAAGGCTGCCCATCGTGCCCAGATATCGAAGACAGCAAGCAATATTTCTGCGGGCCAACGTTGACGAGAGCCAAAGGCCATCCGTACAGCACGCTTCAGACAAAGTTGTGCATTGATCCCGACACGCTTTTTCGCTTCATGAAGGCGTTTCCAGATAAGGAATACATGTTGTACGACCTTCTTTCGCACCTCCTCACGAGCTGCTTGGTGCTGTGCGCGCAACTGAAACACGCGACTTCGGCCTTTGTCAGCTGGAGATTCTACGCCAGCAAAAGCTGAGCTCAGAAAGACATCGAGAAATGCGGCTTTTGATGAGTTTGCGAGGTCATTCTTGACACTCGATGCATTTGTAGCTGCAACTTTCTTGCCGCCATCACGTTCCCAATCCGAAGTAAATACGAGGTTGATCACCATGCGAGGCATTGATTTCTGCGTCGCGGCTTGTCGAAACAAATGTAGCTCCATTTCACGCAATTGAATCGTCTCGACAACATCTCCATACCATGCACTGAAGTATTTGCGCATAAGGGATCGCTGTGCACGATTTCCCACTCGGTGGGTCATCACCCAAATCTCGAAGATCGCACGCCGATGGTGCATGCGCCGCTGACGCCAAGGAAGATATACCCGTCGCCGTAGGTGCATACGCCAGGTCGCCTGTATTTTTTCGTGCCGCGTAGATCTGCTTCGCGCCCTTGCGGTGGCGCATTAAATACTTCTCCACCTCAGCATTGTCCAGAGCTACCTCACGGTCCTCGTCCTCAGTGCAATCTCGAGACATTGAGCGCAGCAACTCCAAAGATGCTGACGCCGATAACTGTTTGTGTTTGTCACCGTGACGAGGTGCCAGGTTCCCTAGGCTCTTTGAAGCTAGCAACGTACAACGTGCTACAGGTAATGGGGCAAGATGAAGTGCATCGTTTTCAACACGCCGCCGTCTTCTTGGCTGCCTCGCTCGCATTTTTGCCTGCATTGGGCTTCCTGTCGTCAAGTATGTGAACTGTTCGAGATACTCCAGCTTCGAGGTAAAGCACCTAATTGTCGCTGCAGCACAGCTTGGAAATCTTCACGGTCTTCCTCATCTCTAATGGCTTCAGCTTCCTTCGGTAGTAGAGGTTTTACCAAGCGTTTGCGAGTCGACTGCTCCTGCTTCATCGCTGCAACAAACACTGGCTGGACCTCCTCCGTGGCTCCAGATATCGCTGGCGTATACCATTCCTGCAGAGCCCGCATTCGGTCGCGACTGCGTTTTTGAGAGCGGAATTCAATGCGTCGCAGTTCTTTCGGATCCGTCAACCAGGTCTCCATCTCACGACGACGTGCCTGACGTTCAGCCTCACGCTGTACTTTCCGCTTCTCATCGGCAGACAATAATTGTTGGCGATCCGCTTTTGCTTGTTCTCTCTTGGCACGTTCCGTGTGCTTGTGCTTGGCAGCTTTGCGCTCAAAAACTTACGCTCAAAGTTAGAGAGATAGTTTGAGCGTGTTGAGGCACTGTCGATGGATACGCGACTCGAATTGGAATGGAGTGAGAACGATCGACTAGTACTGCTACCGTCATCGAGCCGACTGGAAGCGAGACTACCCTCTGAGGTCTCGCTGCGCACCGTGTCCATCGTTTACCAACCGAGAGTCTTGTCGACTAACTTGCGTCCCTCCACTCAGAAGCCAATTTTGAACGGAATTGCCAATCGGATTTACTAAACAGGAATACTGAAAGCGTTTGTTACCATTAATCAATGATGGACGCACGTAGCTACTCTAACCTTCTGCTATGAATCTGAGGACAATATTAGGCGATCGCCAATTATGTCGCTACTTTCGGGTATTTCTTGTTGTACATTGCCAAGTAGTCTAGGAAATACTTGTGCTTTGGCTGTTTGACTGCCCTCCCATTTAGCCCGTTCAGCCCCAGGAGACCGAAGACTATCTTCGGGTCTGTCTTTGACTGAGCCAATATGATAGAGTCTTCTGGTTCAAGTACTCGGTGACTTTCGCCACCCCTGTGACCTTCATCAGCCCATCGATTGCCGACACTCCCGTGGACACCCGTGTACACCCTCTCTTCGTTGTCGTCTTCGGTGGCATTATTAGAATCGTCGACCTCATCCATTGTGTTGCCCACTCTTAGAAACCGTTTTGTTCCTGTGAGTGAGTGAAGCGAAGGCTGAATTTCGTCGTTGATCATTGTCGAGACCTTGTTTTAACCAGACACGGTGGTCGCGTAGCTGCTTATCAGGACCGTGGCCGCAGCCATCAACATGATGTAGAACCTCATAGATGTTTTCAACCGGGAGGGATGGTGGTGGACAACTGCAAAATGAGAGCTGGGAATCTCAAACTGCTTGAGAGTACAGTACATACGCAGTGGAGTAAAAAGAGAAAAACTGGTATTCACCCTGGCAAATCGCTTGATAAAGCATCGCACATGACAGCTGATCACTTGCTTTATGGGACTATGAGGTAATGAGGCTAATTTCACTGGCAAACTGTATCAATTTCGTGATGGCCATCTGGAAGGTTAGAACACGCTCTGCTGATCTCGTGGAGCAGCACTGTGCCCAACCCATAGTTGCCGATGCTCTTCGTGTGGGCGTGTACGTTCCACAAACTGCATGCACTTCCGCTTAATACATCTTTGATCAAACCTGCTGCCTGGCAATAAGCTTGTCGCCCACGCGGAGGCAGACTCTTGATGCCTCCTGTATCGAGGTGTATGAATTTCAGCTGGAAGCGAGGGCTTTGCTGCCTCTTACATATGTTACCAACTACTCATAAACGTAATGAATGGGTTGCCGATCCTGTTAAGAAAACACACACACACACACACACACACACATACATAAGATGTACGGATACCGTGCATCGGGAAAGTGCCTTCAAGACACTGAGTTGGTAATTCACCAAGTGATCTGGATATTCCGTATCTGTCCAGTGGATTTAATGGGGTAAACATTATACGATAGAGACAAGGACCAGGTACTGTCGGTTAGATGTGCAACATGTAGTTGGTATCTGATCCCTATACTACTTGTAATATGCATCATGGTCGATTGGACAAAATGCGCATAAACTTCAGTTGACGTGTTGGCTTATGTACGACCAAGCGCCTTCTCTCCATAGCTACCGACTTTCTCCAGCAATACAACATTTCTCGTTATAGTCGTCAATCACCGTAACTGCAGAACTGCAGAGCTGCAGAACGCCTCTACGTGAGCGGTTCATCACCTTGTTTAGAACATGACCCAAACTTGCGCTTAGGCAAATTTGATGGCCTCGGTATTTTTTATACGGAATCATCTACGACGAGCATGAGACGCATAGCGGCGCCGTGGTTGGATCCTGTGGCCGAGTATACGGAAGGTCGCTATCGTCGCTAAGCTCATCAAACGGGTGGGTCATCAGCTCAAAAATATGCCGAACACTTGCATAGTCACCGTCATGTGCCAAATCAATAGCCTTTTGCGCTACGTGATTGCGCAGCACGAACAACGGGTTGACTGCAAGCATTCGGCTTCGGCGTTCGGCATCACTGACAGCATCGCCTTCATCTCGGATACGAGAAACGAAAACATCAATCCAGTCTTGCCAGGCGGCGCGAACGCTGTTCATGCGCCCATCATCTGTTGCTGCAGCTAGCAGTTCCTTCTCCTTACGTTGTGTCGCCATCTGAGCGACAAGCGCAGGGGTGATACCATACTGACTAGCTCGTGCCGGATTCTCCTGAAGCAGCATTGCGATCATCTCAAATTGCGCGTCTGAAAACCCTCCCATCACCAACTCAAGCTTGCGCTTCTGTTGGGCTAAAGTCTCCGATATACCCACAAGTTTCTGCACAACGCTATCACGGGACTCAACGGAACCAAATGCGTCAAGTTGTGAAAGGTATCGGAAGGTGCACGTGAAATCTGCACCCGTGTGCGCTAGCACGTCGAAAAGCGTATCAGTTAGCGCCTTATCCTGCTTCCCTTGGTCGTTTTGAGGCGTTAATCCTAGCTTTTCACGCATTAGTCGCATGTATTCTTCTTCATAAACGGCATCAAAAGCATCCAGACCAGGCTGCAGGTCTGTTCGATCCATCACCAATCCCAGTTGATCCGCGAACACTCCACAGTTCCACTTGCAAATTTCAGGTTGTGCCTCGTAGCGGTAGCGACTTCTGTCGTCAGAAGTGTTGCAAACATGTTTCGGGTCGAAATGTTCCATGAATCCGAATGGACCATAGTCGAGAGTGTCCCCCACCACACTCATATTGTCGGTGTTCAAAACACCGTGACAGAATCCAACCGATTGCCATTTCGCCACCAGTTTTGCCGTACGTCGCACCACTTCCTCGAAAAATCGTTGAAACTTTCTGTCGTCACTGTTAATTTCTGGAAAATATTGGCGAATCGTGAAATCCAGCATCTTCTTCATCATCCCCTCTTTATCCTCCAAATCTGCACTAGGTCCTGCCAGTCCCGTAAACTCATCAGTATCCTTGAAAATTTCGAACGATCCGAAGCGTAAAAAGCTTGTTGCGATCCTCGTAACGACTGCTGTCGGTTCCATTGCTGCATTCCCATTGTAAAATACGTCTCTTAAAACTTGTGTCTCTCTTGAAACGACCACACTGCCAGCACGAGTAGTGGGCACCCCAATGCGTGCATATGTTCACTGCATAGAAATTCTCGTAGAGTTGAGCGCAATACTTTCCGTCCATCGGCTGTCCTTGAATAGGGCGTAGGACCTGATCCTTTCAGCTGCAGCTCATAGCGTCCTGCAGGGTTGCCGTCCTGCACTATTTCCCCTAAATAAACTGCTGCACCGTCCCCAAGTTGTCCTGAAAGAAGCCAAATTGGTGGCCGCAATAGCACTGGGCCGCTGGCTCAGATCCCTCAAGTAGCGCGTTGCCAGCCAGATACGGGACCAGTGACGCAATCGGCTGCAGATCGTATTCGTTCTGCACTTCGTCCTGCTCAGGACGGAGCTCAATTCCAGCCAGTGACAGCGCATCGCGTGACGTCACGACAAGTTCAGGATTGACAATAGGTGTAGGCTGGATGGGGAGAAGCATGCGCCCTTGACGGGATTCCGCACAAAGTTCTGGGGTTCTGAGTCCAGCGGTAGAGAACGTAGGACGCTGTTGTCGAAATGGGCGCTTGGATGCACTCGCCAGTGGCTCATAGCGCGCGAGAGACGGCTACGACCAGTGTTGGTAGCAGCAGAGCTGCCAGCGCCGATGATGCGTGCCATCATGGGATGAATTAGAGTGCTTTGCATGAATTGATATGCCACTTATTAAGGGTCTAATTCTTACCTTAGATACACGATAAGTGATACCAGTAAACCCGTTTTTTTCGATTAGCTTCTGTTTGAGGGCAGTTTACTAAGCAGAAAATTGTCGAACCGATATTTGACGCAAAACAGTATTTACAGGTGATAATAAAGAGGTAAAATGCGCTTAACAAGAAGTTTTTCTACCTTTTCTAAAAGTAATTTTTGGAGTGTAAGTCGACTTTTAAATTAACATTTGTTTTCAAATACTGATTTAATATTTGTTTGAAATTGAAACGTGTTGAAGTGGATACGCTCGTTTGACAGCCAACTCCATTCGTGTTCACTTCCTGAGTGCCCTTCTTGATTGAGCTCTTCCTGACAAGCTAGCTTACAACTCCCTCCACCAAGAACCACCATGGCTTTATACGATGCGCGCACCCGCGAACGACTCCTCAACTTTTTGAATGCCGACTCGCTGACCAACATGGCCGCGACGTCGCGCGTTCAGCGCGTTCTGTCCGCGCGTTCGTGGACGTTGGTGGCATCATGGACCACCCGCTTTCGACCGACGTCTCCTAACAGGAGACCCTCCCGAGCCTGTTCTCTTCCAACCGACTCCTAACATGACGGCTGTGTACGCTGTGTTCATCCGTGAGGACGAAGCCTTCGACCCCGAAACCCAAACAGTACGCTGTCGGATCTACATGAAGTATGGACGCTCAAGAAATGCGCCCGCCCGTGTGCAACAGCACCGTGTGACCTATGGAATGGCGGTATTCCTCTTCATGCTACCGGCTTCTGCTGACATGCTCGTGTAATGCGAGGGTTTCCTTCGAGATGAATTCTTCATGGACAGACGCAAATTGGACGACAAAACTAGCGCCTAACTACGAGTTGCACTGCATAAATACCATATTCGTTTATCTTATTGTTTTCAATGACTTCATCATCAGAGCGGCAAGCATTGACAAGCTGGAGCACTATGCACATTTTCTTTGCCTTTTCGTCACGAAATCGTTCTTGTAGCCAGCCACCAGTGGCGGCGTTTTGCACGACACATGACGATCATATCCGAGAGTCATTTTCCAATCTTCCAATTTTCCTGCATCAGCAACAAAAGCTATGGCGTCGCCAGCCTGTTAGATATGCCTGGAAGTTGTTGACGCTCAGAATAACACTGCCCGACAAACTGTGTGGGAAGAACTGCAGTGCACAAGTTTGTCGACAATGCCTAGGACGACACGTCGAAGTTACACTACAACAATTCTACTAGGGTGTGCTGCCTCGAGTGCGCTGCCCGGTCTGCTTGGTCAACATGCACGTGAGTCGATGGCAAGACCGCGTCTCTGAGCTTTGTCAACAGGCCTGCATTGTAACACCTCCGCGCTGCCACAAGACAGACTACTCGCACTTCCCTAACGCGAATCCGAAGAGGGATCCTTCCACCCGCTTAAACTGCTGCTGTCGCAGTGGACCCGGTTCAAGATTCTGTAGCGACAGTTTTGTCGCTACAAGCAATTGCCACGTGCCGTTCTGAGCAACGCCTCCAACATGTTCGGAGATGAGAAGGCCAACATTGGTAGGCTTCTTCAATTGTTTGTCAATCGATACTGCACATAGTCTAATCCTTTCTGCCATTTTCTGTTTCTCCAAATGCTTCATCGTCTTCCTGACTTGCTCCGGGATTTCCCCTACTCACTCAGTTGCGGTACAACATCAATATGTCTAGGGAACGTCTTGATGTCTTCAAGTTTACTAGGTCTTTCAACCAAGAGGTGGTTTCTATTTCTACGTCTACTCTGGCGTCCTCCGCTGCGACTTTAGCCCTCAGGAAACGCGAGAGGGCGGCTTCGTTTGGACCAGCTAACGCGCGTGTTGAAGTCGTCTCGGGGATATTGGTTCGTGTGGAATTGGTCGTTGTTGAGATAGGGTCACTGTTCATTACAAGAGTGACTACGACCGCAAATAGGACGTTGTACCGGCGCATAGCTAACGCTCTTCGATCTGAGTGCTCCAAAGCAAACTTCGAGCTGAGCGAGTAGTAGTCGAGGAGCATTTGCTGGCAACAAAAGGTGGTGTACATTTGGACAGCAAAGCTCAAGATCATACCATCACGACATAGTCGATCACTTACCTGAGGGTATCATCACGACATTATTGATCACTTGGCGGGTGTGAGCCGGGTGCGATTTTAGGCATGAGCCTAACTTGGCAATCGAGTTCTCGTACAAAAATTACGAGCTAGAAACACTTGTTTTGGTTGGGTAGTGAATAAAGTTCATTTGAATAGAGAAGTATGCGCTTTTTGCTCGTGTCATCGAACACGCTGCTCCATACGCAGCCATTGTACCATCTTTTCGTGTCCGTTTTCCTCTGCGGTGGACAGCGCCGATCTGATAATACTGTCAGTCATTCGGTCTTGGAAGGTCACGTACATCCACTTTGCAATATCGACTTGGCCGTTGTCGACGGCAGCAGTGAAAGCCCAGCCCCACCATTGCATTCCGCCGTTGCCGGCAACGTTTTCAAGAATCCACTTGACGATCGAGAGATGTCCTCGAGCTGCAGCTCCGTCAATCGCTGCCTTGGTGCAACCTTCGCGTCGGTTTGAGTGCAACCACTGCACAACGTCCAAGTGGTTGTTCTGGGCAGCTCCATCCATCGCCCATGTCGTGCATTCGTCATTACGATAGCGATCCAACCATTGCACAACCTCCAGGTGGCCATTTGCAGCTGCAAAATCCATTGCAAAAGTAGCACAATAATCGTCGCGGTTGCTGTGCAGCCACTGCACCATCTTCAAATGTCCATTCGTTGCAGCCCAACTCATTGCACGTCCAGCATAGCAGTCGTTGTGGTTCTCATGCAGCCACTGCATTGCATCGAGATGACCGAACTTTGCAGCTTCGTCCATGGGACTGAAGTCGTAGTCCTTCCACAAGTTGCAGCTGTTGTCGTCGTGTTCATCGAGCCATTTCAACACGTGAGTGTGTCCTTTGCGAGCAGCTTCTCGCACCATCTGCTGTGTCAATGGTGTTGGGTCTCGTGTAAAGAGGTACGTGAGTTCTCTTGCAGAGTCTCCACGTTGACAAGAGGCAGCGAAGGTTCCGTGACGAGACAAAGTGTCCAGGAAGTCGCTGACGCATCGATTGACGTGGGGCATAGCGCCACCATTTGCTGGCAAGCACTCACGACACACCAGTCTGGCAGCGGAGAGTAGTGGCCAGTCGCCAGGCCTGCCCGTGGCCGATGCAGCCATGCGTGTGGGTGTTATGCTGTCTGCGAGGAGGCAGATCTTGAACTGACCGAGCGCCAACGGCTGGTTCTGGGCCGTTACGGGGATAGGGCTATGAGGGAGAACGTTGAAGCTGGAGACTAAAGTACTGTGAGTTAGATGTTAGATAAGATAAGAAAATGTCATCCTTAAATACACAGTAATGCTATTGAAGAGAGTTATGACAAATGAATGCTGTTGCGTTGAAGTGCTGCTTGGAGCCTCAAGCCTTGACGGAAGTGTAACGGCCGTGTTTGAATTATCCAATCATATCGTTTTATTTCCTTATGTTTTCAACGAATCATATTTCAGTAATGATCATGTTTAAATTTGAATATCACATTACATCCGATCCTCTGATTGGTCCCTGTAATGTCATTTTCACTTTACAATCTCGGCAACCTCCGCCAACCAAGAGCTCCATTCAAACGATCGCCAGTAGTGAAGATGGACGCCCCGTTGAATGCTAAGCAACGCCGTAAGTTGCTGCGTCAGCAGCAGCAACAGGAGACAGCAGACATCAAGCCCGAGCCAACTGAACCGAAGCAACAGGAGAAAGTTGCCATCAAGACCAAAGAGCAGAAAGAAACTCTCGTCAACACCAAGGAGAAGGAGAAGCAGAAGCAGAGCCAAGAGACTGTCATTCCTTCAGATGGAGAGACTCTAAACGCTCAGCAGCGGCGTATTCTAAAGCGTCAGGCCAAACGGAAAGCTGAAGGGATAGAAGAAGGGGAGAAGAAGCGCAAACACAGCAGTCAACAGGAAGGCGAGCGCAAACGCAGCAGTCAACAGGAAGGAGAGCGGAAGAGCATCCACTTGACGCTTTTCGTCGGCCAATTGCCGTACAAAGCCACAGAAGATATGGTGCGACGGCATTTCTCGGAGGCTGGGGACATTAAACTCCGCATGTTGACGGACAAAAACCAAGAAGTTTAAAGGCACGGCGTTCATTGAGGTGAAGGACAGCAAGGCGCTGGGTGCGGCTCTATCGCGTCACCACACGCTGCTGAAAGGACGTCGTATCAATGTGGAAATGACTGCCAGTGGTGGAGGTACCAAGTCGGAGAACCGTCGGAACAAACTGAGTCTCCTCAGGAAGAAGCAGAGCAACGTGCAGGTGGAGAAGACTAAGGCACTGATCCAGAAACACATTGATGGACCAGAGTACAAACTGCAGCAGGAAGATGTAGACGACCGGATGATTGATTTCTTGTCATGGTTCGACTATGAGACGGCCAAGAACGCGTTGGAGGAGTACAACCGCTGCGTGAGTGACCGCGTGCTGAACCGCAAGGCGTTCTTCATGGGGATCCTCAAGCGCTTCCGACAGACTGATGGCGTCGAGTAGATGTCAATGGAGCTTGTTGATATGCACCAGACTTGGAAATGCATTGGCGTTGAAGCGCCTATGATATAGATAAATAGACACCTTTTGCTTCCCGAGAATAAGTTGAGGATACTCACTGCAGCAAACTGAACGCAACTTGTGAACATAAAGTCAAAATGCGTTGTTCAGGTCTATGTTTTGGGCATGTCAACGCTAGCTACACTGACATCATTATGGCTCACTGGTCCAGCTCTGCACTTTAACCCCTCGCTGCCTTCTGGGCACGGTAAGCAGCCTCCTTGCCTTCGGCACGGTACTTGGCCTTCTTCTCAGCGCGGTGCGCGCCTTCGAACTGCTTCTCCTCGCGCTGCTTGCGCTTGAGGTTTTCGGCATTCCGCTGACTCTGACGCTCCTTACGCGTGTTTCACGATCACGTCGCACCGTGTTCACGCGCAACATAAAGCCGTATTTCTTTTCTCCTCCGGCTCAAGCACCACAGCACGCTTCGACAGGTAGCCCTTTTGAGCACCCTTCTCCTTGTCTTCCTTGGGTTTACTGGTGAACGGAAGGTTAGCCTGCAGCTTCTTAGAACCTCAGCGTCGAGAACTTGCGCTCTTTGCGAACAATCGGCTTGTAAAGCGAATCCGGGTTCACAGGCACCGCAAGCTTCTGCTCCTTACGTAACTCGTATGTGGTCTTCATGAGACCCATGGCGCCCTTCTTGGACGATCCCTTGACATTCGTGAGTAGCGACGTCACCGGGTTGTACAGTGTTTTAGGCTCCACAGGCACCCACGTGCGACAGAAGACCAGATCACTCTTGAGGATCTTGTCCTCAAACGTCGCACGGAAGTCGCCCTTCTCGCCTCGAAGCGCCTTCTTGATTCGACCGCGAACGCCACTCACCGTCCGAACGCTGGCACCTTCGAACTTGGCAACCTCCAGCTCGGTGTTGAACATACCCTTGATGAAGGCTGTGTTCTTGTGAATCTTGCTCGGTGTACCGATAAGCTTTAGCTTCTTTACCACGTTGAATTTGTGGTCCAGCTCCAACACAACACCAGTACCGCTCACACGGAAACCCTCAGTATTGTTCGACAATGTCTGGAATGCTACCACGCCAGTGTTGGGCGGACACATCGGACCGTAGATAGTGGCGCCACAGTGCATGTGCTCTGGTGTGTATTTGAGATACCGATGGCGCTCGTTCGTATCCTCAATGGAATACAACGGCAAACTCTGGAACCGCCGCCAACCGATGGAAAATACCAGAGGGTCATTGGTCTTAAGTATTTTCTTGTGCCAACGGTGCTTCTTGAAGCGCATGCGTACCAGACCCAAGGTGTCCTCCATGTTGGGCAAGCCACCCACGACGATGGGATTCTTCGGGTCGTAGTACCGAACAAACTCGGCAGGCACACCTGAGAACCCAATTCGAACATACAATCCGTTACGGAAACCTTCCAACTGCAGCCGCATGTCCTCGCCTTCCTCGCCAAACTCTTGGGCATTGCGCAGAGCTTGTTCCTCCCGAAGACGCTTGGCCTCTACCATAATTTCAGTCATCTCTTCATCTTCGTCGTCCTTCTTTTTCTGACCACCGACTTCCACGTCGTCGTCATCATCCACTGTCTTCTTCGCAGATTTCTGCGCGCGCAAACGCTCACGAATCTGCTCGTCAGTTTCCTCCTCTTCACCCTCCGCTTCCTCTTCGTTATCGCTGCTATCATCGCTGTTCGCATCATTATCCCCTTGTGGACTTCGCCAGTCTCCAAATCTTCAAACGATCCATCCATGTCATCATCGTTAAGAGGATCCGCAGTGCCATTGGCATCGTCATCTTCATCATCACTGCTCTTTTGTTAACACGCTTCCATGAGCCGGTCACAAAACGGTTGCGGATACCCTCGAGCACGTCGGGCATAGTCCAGTCATTAATGTTGTCAATGCCAAAGTGCAGTCGCGAGCAATCCATCGCGTTCACGGCATTGTAGGTTTCTGAAGCCGACGAAGAACCACCCGAAGCGTTCGATTTGCGCTTCAACGTGAAAAAGCTGTCGTCGTCGTCTTCGTTTTCTTGTTGCATACGCTTGCCACTCTTGGATTCGTCTTCATTCTCTAGGTCGCGCTCACTCATATGCAGCTTTTGCCGTTCACCGTACACGAGCTCCATCAGGTTTACATCTGCCTGCTCGCGTTCTAGGAAATTCGCCGCAGCACGCGACACCATGTTTTCTTTCCATCGCAACTGTGACTGCTCCTCATTGGTCTCTTCCTCCTCATCGTCGCTGTCGTCATTGTCATCGGAGTCCGATTCTGAACCATCCGTTCCGCTCTTAGCAATCTCAGGAGCTTCCTCATTTTCGTCAAACACTGCACGACGACGTACACGCCCGGTGTTATCACGGACAACAGCCTCCTTAGGCTTGCCGATGTTAGGTTTCCCATCTTCATTGTCTTCATCATCCTCATCGTCCTCATCGTCCTCACTGACGCTATCATCTTCCTCCTCTTCATCGCTGTCGACTTCATCCGCACGAATAGCTGCCGTGTTCTTGAACAGCGACAGGCTGGCACCTTGCAGCCTCTCGTCAAGACCAACATCCATTTTCTGCATGCTCTGCACCATCTCCACACCTTCACCTCCCAGACCAATGCGCATGCCGCCCTTGCCGCCGTCCTCAGCACCATCTGCGCCTTCCTCATCAGGTACAACATCACCCGTGTCTGGGTTCGTGTAGTTTAGTTGGCTCAGATTAATGTACATAGCGTCCTTGTCATACATAATGTTGCCGACATCCGACATCGGTGCATACAACAACGTGTCCTTTTGCGTCAAATGTTTCTTCTTGACACTACCGTCGGCAGCACGCTTGGTTGACGGCACATTGCACGGGTCGGGCATCGCAGTCACGCTGTCCATGTAAAAGTCGCCAGCACCTGCGATATGCATCTTCATACCTGGCTTGAGGTGCGTGCCACGCAGGTATCCATACAGCGTCACCCGCCGATCCACCAACGGGTTGCGCTGAATATCATCCGGTTGCGTTACATCCTCAAAGCGATCCGCCAACATGTACGGATGCGAGTTTCTCCACGTAAGCGGTCGGAACTTCATTCTCGAAATATACAGCGACAGATTATTAATCTCTCCCTTGGGGTATTTATTGGCCGAGATTCCAGAGAAGTAAAACAGCTTAGCTCCTTGGTAAATCTCCGTCCAGAAACGTGATTTCAGTCTCTTTTTGGTCATCCGGAGACTTTTGTTTTTCTTAAACCCATCCAAATGGGTCAATATGCCCATTACCTTGGGAAAACCCACCACCTGCAAGATGTTGAGGAACTCGAACGTCTCCATCTCAAAGCCAAAACTCGCGTCCACTAAGAGCAGCACCAGGTCTGCGATTTTGGCCAAGTCGATCATGGCGTTGAGGTCATTTGGGCACTCAAAGAAAGTGATGCGGCGGTCTTTGCCGCTCACGACAGTGACGGGCCCTTGACCTCCACCAGATTGTGGCGCGTGTATCGCTTCACCAGTGACCGGATGACGGTGCTTTTGCCACTGCCAGGAGGGCCCATGACAACCACCGAGATGGGCGGCGGCAGCTCCTCTCCACGGTCCTGCTGTGGCACATATTCCTTTCGGTGGGCTCGGTCCAAATTGCGCTGGATAGTCTTGCGAGCGCGTCCTGCTTTGGCGACTCCGAAGGCTTTGGGGTTCTTGCGCTGCTCCGCCAACGACGGTTGCTCCTTCTTCTGCTTTTCGAAGGCCTTGCGCTTCTGTTTGTTCACTTTGCTCCAGACTTGGACTTGCGGTGGCCCTTGCCAGCCGCTGCACCTGCGAGTGCATCCATTGGGGAGGACGATGGCAATTACAAGTGGAGGAAGAGTGAACCGACGTGAATAATGCGTTGGTTGGCTGCGACGATTGGTTGTAGTACGACGAATAGGTGGGACAGTGTCCCATATCTCAATGTGGGCCGTTCTAGATGAAGAAACTGGTCTACATGGTGTGCTAGATGTCTTGTGTGTGTGGTACGGGGTCAAGTTGAAGTGCCTGTTATCTATATATATATATGTGAAGTGATGATATAAACGGGTGTTATCTCCCATGTAAATGAACAGATAACAAGGCAAACTAGGAGACACGGGGGCTTGATCAGCGCTATTCGACAGACATATTGCGGACAGCCAGCAAGTGACGAGTGATGGGAGGCGCAGTTTCATCCGGATCGACAGGGAAGTACAACGTCGATGGTTCAGTCAACACTTTGGTGGTGGACACACTCAAGAAGCTGCCATTCATGCAGATGATGGACGACCGACTGCTACAGGAGCTGGCAAAGTGCTTCCAGGTGCTCAGGTACTCCATGGGCGCCACCATCAAAAGCGACTCGACGTCGCGCTTCTTCGTCGTGGTCGCCGAAGGGTCTGTCGATATCAGTGCGCTGCTCCACACTCCCAACAGCAATCAACTTATGTCGGAACTGCTTTGCCAGCGAAAGGCAGGCGACTACATTTCTTACGTGACACGAGACCAATTGATCGCTCAAATGATGGGCGATGACAGAGACGACGCACCTCGTAGCGCCATCGAGGCTCGGAAAAGTTGGCTTCCCTATTGGAACTTAATCGCACCACAGCAGACCCACTCGACGGCTGCACTCTGCTGAAGCTGAACTTTGACAAATTCGTAAAGCTTCGGGCACGGTTAACTGTGCATTTGGTTGATAAGAAGAACACTGCCCGGTTTTCGGGGAAAGGAAAAGACAAAAGCGGATTGGGAGCGATGACTGCACCGAGAAAATGCACCTGATGGCGTCCATTGTCGAATCCGAAGTGGTCAACTACCTTGTCGACATCCCGTTCTTGGAGAGAGTCGAAATGACACGGCTGGTGATGTTGGCCAACATGTGCTCGTACATTTACGTGCGACGCGGTCAGTCCGTGTGCGTCGAAGGCGAAGTGGGCGACCGGTTCTTCGTCTGTATTAAAGGGACACTACAGGCTACTCTGCAGGTCTCGCTTAATGCCGCACAGCCGACATTCGCACCATTGATACCTGGGGAGACGGGGCGACGATCGAGCGTCACATCACTCCACGAGAATATCGGTGGAGCTTTCGGAGACAAGAAGATTAAAGCTCTGAAGCGCATGGGTGCAGGGTCCTACTTTGGGGAAATCTCGCTGGTATTTAAGATCCCGCGTGTGTGCAGCATCACTGCTCTGGACGACGCCCTACTCGTTTACGTGGACCGCACAGCCTTCTGCAACTTCCTTAAGATCGCACCCGACGCCGCAGTGGTTTTGCTTGAGCATGTGCGTCTCAATTTCCTCGATACTCTCATCAAACAAGGTTGCACCTTCCTGAATGCGATACCATCTCGAAAGCTGCAGGAACTGAGTTACATGAGTCAACTCGTGGACTACGAAACCAACAGTACAGTAATACGACGTGGTGACCAGCACACGGCGTTTTTCGTGCTTTTACGTGGGGTAGTGGAGATAGACTATGGCTGCACTAACACCGTTGAAAGCGAAGGAGGAGCCGGCGATTACACAAAAACAAGTCCAATGAATTGGTATTAGTCCACCCAGGCGGATACTTCGGACAGGAGGCACTGCTGCTGAATACTGCGTCGTTGATAAGTGTACGGTGTTTGGACCATTGCCTGGCGCTTAAACTATCACCTGAGAGCTTCCACGAGTTTTTCACGAGTCTTCCTGAGCTGTATTCAGAATTTTGCATCAAGTGTTTACGTGAAAAGGCTCGTCCAGAACATGTGATGCAGCATTACGAAGGTCACAGGTTGTGGGCTGCAGATTGTGTTACTCGACTCCGCGATCATGAAATCGCTCTGTTTGAGTATATCGAGGATTTTAAGTGGGAGGCGAGCATTTCAGAGGATCGCACCCACGAACGAGCATTGGTGATTTACTTCAAGTTTTTAGCGGACACTGCATCGACACCTGTAAATATTTCGCCTGAAGTCCTGACCGCAGTAGAAGATGAATTGTCCTCGGATGGGGTTGGACGCGACGTGTTTGCAGCAGTTAGAGAGGAAATTCTGAAGGCTATGGACGATGAAGCCTTCCAAGTTTTCAAGAACTCGCGTATTTTCCAAGCCTTCCTGGTAGTATTGCACTGCCCCAAGCAATTTTTGACTTACTAACTCCTGAGCTGGAGGGATGCTTAGCATGCACTCACCTCCTCCTTCTCTGCGGCACCAAAGGGTATTTGGCGAGCTACAGCGATCACAGTGTCAAAGAGGCCATTCCAGCACCTAAGCAAGCTTTTGATTCGCCAGAAGGTGGTGGGGACCGATTCCGACGAAATTCCGCGACAGTTTTGCTGTTGCAAATTCAATGGAAACAGTAGGTGAAGAAGGAATGGATGAGTTAACACCGCTTGGCGCTTACTCGCGACGGAAGACTAAGGCAGAGGCAGGCATTTCGCGCAAGCTGTCAACGTCGTTTGTGTTTTGAATGAACTTTTGTGGCTGCTGACGAATTATGAGTGCTGAGATGAAATAGTGGACGAGTTGTCATTGCCGCGCGCTTCAGTTATCCATCTACCTACCATATCCTGGTGTGCAGTGCTCCATATAAATTACGTGGGATCCCTCCTCTGTCTTCATGAGGGGATTACCGATCAGCTCGAAGCTTTTAACCATGGACGACGCCCACTGACGTTGTCAACCCTCCCGGAAAGAGTGAATCATTGCTAACAGACCCAGCAAAGACTGGGAGCTTGAGTATGACTAGTATGAGAGCGAGGTAAGGTGTGCCGACGTGAGCAGTAGCATATTCTTTCTTTTGCAAATATGCTCGCGTAATAGCCATATGAGTTGATATTTATGATGAAATCTACCATTGTGCTAAGCTAGAAAGACACTATACAGTCGAGGTTGAACTCAAGTCGTCAAGTTGATCATATAATGCAAGGTGTGCTTAAACTAATATTTGCAATGACACAACAGTGTATTAATTTTTACCACTTTCATCTCCATACTTGAGCTCTAAGCAGCTGCACCAACGAATGCCATGGTCTTGGGATTTTGACAGCCACAATCAATGCAAAAGCACATTACCTTAGCGAAGGAACACCTGGTTTGTGCTTGCTGAGATACGTCACAAACTCCTGGTAATGCTTGTTGGTTTTCGCTTGTTCCTCCGTAAGTTTCATCATCTTCCTGACTTGCTCCAGTATTTTCCCCTGATGCACCCAATTGTAGTAATCAACGTATCTGAGGAACTCCTTGGTCTCTTTCAAATAGAGTAGATCCTTAAGCCATGGGATGATAGCTCTCTCTTCGTCCTCAGCCGTGGAAACACCGGCATCTTCCTCCTCATCTGTGGTCTCTTTGGCCCTCAGGAAACGCGTGTGTGCAATTTCGTTCGGTCCCTCAGCGAGTGAGCGTGTTGGAAGCGAGTGCTCAGACGAGGTTACCTTGGCATCCGTTGCTGCAGAAACAAAATCATTGCTTGCCGCGAGGGTGTATGCAACCGCCAGAATGACGTTAGTTAGACGCATGATACTTCTTGGTCGACTCGAGGGCTGGGAAGTGCTTTCACGAGCAATGGGTGTCTCTTACTATCCGTTCGGCCTGGCAAATCGTTTGATAAAGACGTATCTGCGCTGGTCGGCACCATTTTCTGGATGTGCTCAAGGTTCTTGTCGACTGTAGCAGTGACACTGCTGCAGTGCTAACTTAACACCAGGTTAGCAATGCTCACTTTACCAATCATGTGGATTACAATAAAGGTTCAATACACCCCGCTCGAAAGTGATCACAAAAAGTAATAGCTGCACAAGTGCGTTCCTACGTCTTACTTCTAATATCCCCGGATACCAGTGCAAAGCTAGCCTGAGGAACTTGTTAACAAGAGATAATTGTGGTTCCCCAAAGCCAGCCACGAGACTCACAGACAAAGCGCATGGTACAGCTCCCGAGTGACAACCATCCATTCACAGTGAATTTCACCCCATCTCAACACATCACAAGATATGAGATTGCGTAGGATGCTCCACCCATTTTCAATGTCAATGCCGGGTACCGGTACCTGAAGGCAACAAGCACCTCACCTCATAGAGAAGAAGGCACGCTCTTCTTTCAACGGGGTGTTCAAATCGCAAATGTACTTCGGTTTGATAGCTTTAGGAAGTTCTTCTTATCGTTTCAAGCAGCCTCATATTGCATTACGGCGTAATACAGTAGTATTGAACACTGGAGCGCAGAAAGACGAGGAAACAGGGTCTGGCGCACAATATCCGGGTTGTCTGTCCATTGTACACGCCGGGCATGATGCTTTGCCAGCTCGCCTATCTCTACAGTGTGCGGGCTGCATACTCACTCCAGTAATTTTGTCACTGCTCACAGTATCCAAACTGCGTTGCTGCGCTACTGAACGACACTATCCAGCATATTATATTGTAAGGGTAGTGTATCTTGCCCTGACGTTGAGATGGCGTGAGTTGCAGCAATGTCTTCGTCAAGATACGGAGGCGAGGACCTGGTTCAGCATGTATTCAATCTTGGCAGGAACGCATGTCATCATAAACCTTGATGTATTCCCAGGAAGCTGGGCCCAAAGCCTATTCTTGCACTGTCATCAGCAAAAGCGTTATCGTTTTGATCAAAGTGATTTGAACTCGAGGAGCAACCGGCTCTGTCTTCTACAAACGACTTCCTCAAGAGCCTAGGTAGTACGTATTCATTTCACAATCTACTATCAAGCGTTTAAGCTTTACGCGAATAATCATGCGTTTGCACTCCGTCTTCTTGCTGGCTGCGGTCACCCTCCTGGCGAGCATAGACACCCTCTTGGCAGCCGCGGACTCAAGCCAATCTTCAATTTCCAAGGCCACCTCTATTGATACTGGGCTGGGGATTCTTGACCTCACGGTCGCTGGACCAAAAATCGGTTCCGCCAAGCGGTTCCTGCGGACTACCGACACAACTGACAAAGACGATGAAGACGAGGAGGAGAACGAGGAGCGGGGACTTATTGTCAAGGTACCAAAGTCGGTCACCACGAAACTAAAAGGCCTCTTCGGACAAACCACTAAGGCTAACAACCAGTTGGCTGCGCCGATCAAAGCAAAGCACCAATATGCGCAATGGTTCTCGAAAGGTTACACACCCACGCAGGTGGCCAATCTGTTGAAGGTTCCAGCGACAGGTGCGGGAGTGTCGGGTACTAAGGCTTACGCCTACTACATGCGCTACGTGAGCTACTTTCAGCGCTGGGTGGCACAGGCGACATGATAGAAAACGCTGCCAGGCAGAACTGCAGAGCAGCAACATGTATTAATGCCAGCAGAAAAGTTCAACGTATTAAAAATATTATTCAGCATGCTCATTTCAAATACACATGTAGCACGGCACAATCTTAGTATCGCTTGGTCTGCCTTCCGCATCAAAGGCAAGGCTGTACGCACTGTACAACCCGTGGCGCGGCAGTTGCTTTTCCCGCAGCGCTGTTGGAACGACGCCAACGAAGCGAGAGCTGAGGTTCCATCAGTACCACTGCTGCTATTCTTCAAGCGTGTAACTCGCTGTGAAATGGGTTGAGAGAAAAATGAGTTGATTAACTGATTATGTGGATTTCTCTTTGGTAGGCTAAATTCGACGGGGGGTTGCCCCAACTCTATTGACGTGGGGTCCAAATATGCTGGTTGGGTGCTGATGCGGATATGTTGGTAGGCTCGTCAAATCCCAAGCGGCGGAGAACTAGTGTTAGTTCAGCGCCATCCACATGAAAATCTTCTGAGTGTTGATAAATAAACTGGCAATGACTTCGAAAAGAGCCCTTCAAACTGGGGATATTCGGAGAGTCGGCTGGGGTTTCATGGAAGTGAATACTATTACGAAGTCGCCATGTAGCATGGAACACAATTGCGCTGAGTATTCGCCACAGGAGGAGGACTACTTCTTGATGACACCTCCACCCAACCCAGAGGTCGCGTAGGTCTGGGAGCAGGAGAAGTCTTCACTCCAAAGCAACCATAAAGACGTTGTTCCACGGGATCCATAGTTGTCGCCACATCATCGTCAATGACGGGAACGTGAAGAAACAGTGCTTCACAGTTTCAATCGCATCACACGTGGGTCGAACGTACAGCTAAATCGTTGGATTCAAGGCCCGCAAAAATAAAGTCGTGATCCCACCGTAAGATCTCCAAAGAACAACTGAGGCATAACGTCATGAACCACTGGTAGGAGGCAGCAACGTAGCCACATCACTTTCGCGAGAGTTTGGTGGAGCATTCGTTGTGGGCATCCTAGGTGTATCACCGGATGCTGTTCTAACTGGATCACCGGTTGAAGAAGGGAGATCCAGTCTTGAGACTGCAGATTCGGGAAAAATCGCACACAATGCCCCTCGGCGGTACTATCCAGCAGAACCCCACAACACGGTGGGGCTGCAGTTGGGGGCTGCTGCATCTATCCCTCCTACGTTGGGATGTGGAGAACTTGGCGAAATACTTCGCTCAATTGTCGATACAGATGAAAAATGTCCTGGAACAGGATTCTAGAACCAAGCAGTGGTTGTAAGTCAGCGCAAACTTTGGTGAAAAATTCGGTCGAAGTCGGCCACTGTTGTGATCTCCTTAGGAGTTGTCTCGAACCGACACACTCACTTCGTAAGCACGCCGCCTCGTTAACTCGTAGCCCTATAACGCTAGTCAAGTCGAGCTATTTTAGCAGGTCTCCGGCGAAGGATACGCCGATAGGTACATGTCTCGCTACCCGAGCATGCACATGTTCTTGTGGAAAATATTTTTGCTGCGTTGATATCTCGATCCAGCACCACGTTGCATGGCGGACACTGAAACACGTGCTTCCCACCGAGCTTGTGGTTGATCGCACCACATCACGAGCATGTATTGGATGTGTACTCCTCCTCACAGTTGATCACCCGACCGCCGGAACGAACCATTTTGTATTTCAGGAGCATCTTGAACCTGTAATGGGCCTGCACCATCATAGTGCGTGCTGTGGGGCTCCGGATCTTCCGCTTCAAGACAGCAGCTCTCACTTCGTCTGACGCTGTCTCGGGGTGGCGTCTGATGCCACCTCTTTAAAGTGTTTGCTCACCATCTCTGCCGTCTGGAATGACGGGAGGAGAACATTGTAATAGTTCGCAGAGAGCCAGGAAGAGAGTTTCTGGTGCAAGTCGGTCATGGCCCGTGTGGTCTTCCTCGAAGTAAACCAAATCCGTCGGCGTAGCCGGTAGCGCAGCCGCCCTTCCTCCGTCTTCGAGTTGGTTCGTCCTCGTTTGTTCTTGGTCCTTTCCGATCTTGATGTTTTGCCTTGGAGGCATTGTCCATGTGTTTTAGGAGAGATTTCATCTGATCGATAGCCTTGAACTTATTCATCATGATAGACTTACTGTCCGTCACACTGAATGTGCGACCGCCCGGGTCGTACACTGTGGCAAAGTTACGCACACCCGGATCGATCGCACAAACGCGTTCATTGGATGACTTGGCGAATTGACGGAGTCTAGGTACAATCAAGAAGTATGTGCCTTCTCGTAGACGTTGAAGGCGTACCGACATGGTTACTTCTGGTAGATCCTCGTGGATAAAAATCCCATCACTCTTGTTGAAACCAAAGAACTTCGGATGAAACCGAACACACTCGTTGCTATCTCGCTGGACGCGACTAATAGAGCGCTTCGCGATTTCAATGGTGCTAGAAGGTGCAAATTTGCTCTTGAACCGCATTTCAGGAAACATCATCTTCTCGTTTCTCGACTTTGCAGCAAAGAAGCCAGCGATTGTGGCCTTCATCGCCTCAGTAAAGTCCCGAAATGCCGAGTCTCGCACTTCATCATTCACCGCCTTGTGATGCTGGAGCGTCTTCTTATTTCTGAAGTACTTCGAAATGTGTCGTAGCCTCGCAATAGGTCGGTACTTGTGGTCGAATTCAGCCCAGGACATTTTGTCCACTTTCGCTGCGAGTCGAGTCTTCCGATCTTCGGCAGAGCGGGCAACCAGTTTATTGTACACTGCACGATTAGCGGCGAATATTTGGTCGAGTTTTTCTTTTGCACCGACGTCGGATACAGTCGTAATTTTATGACACTGTTCACAGGTCTGTCGTCGTCTTCAATCAGCGCTCTGAGCTCTCTTAGCTCTTCCACGATGGCTCGTGCTGCACGAGCAGGCGGCATGGACGGCGTCCTCCACTGCTGCCTTCGTGGTTGGTCAATGAAATTAGACACTTCAAACCACGAGGTCAGCAGTGGCTCTAGCATCCGCTGGTTGTCAGGGACCCGCTCACGAACGTGGGGTTGCGGGGCTTGATGACGGCTTCCAGCTCCGTTGGCTCCGGCATCCACAGGTCGTCGGCGATACTCTGGTTGAACCAGACGCTCGAATGAACGAGATCCCCCTTGACCGCTGTTTTCCTTTTGGCTTGCATTTCTTCTTAGGCTTGTCCTCGTAGTCTGACTCAGGGATGATCTCGTCTATTGGAACCCGCCGTTTTCGCTTTCGCGCTGAGGACTGCTTGGCCTTGGACCGAGTTGACGACTTCATGTCGTGTTGTATATTACGCTGACACCACAGACTATCGACTTGGCAATCCACAACCACGTCCGGAGTTGAACTATTTAGATTACTATCGATTACTCCTAACTCTTCCTGATAATACTGCCCCTCTTGCTGTCTTTTGGAGTTTCTGACACTGAGACCGCTGTCGGTCTCGTATTCCTACACATGCATTCTGCTCCTTGTTCTTCCATCTGCTGCGACCAACCACTACAAACCTTGGTCCCAAGTTGCACTTCCGTCGTCTCCCATGAGGTGTACAAACTGCTGCATCGAGTGGCATTTTAACACCGCAGTGTGACTTCGCCGACACAAAGTTGATAATGACAGTAGTAATAGCCAGCATATTACACCGGCAGTTTTTTTCTTAGCTTTATTTAACAAGGAGAATAGGGCTAACCGTTTCTAATGCAATGCTACGACTTTGACGACACAACCTCTCGACCACGTTAGGAGGAGAGAAAGCGCCACCACTTCAGAAGTAGTTTTAAATGCTCTCGTCTCCTTAGAAGCGACAGTCGGTGGTTTCAACGAGGACAACCTCTCGACCACCTGAGAGTGAGAGGAGCAGGCAACACTTCAGATATAGTTCTTGAGACTCAAGAAGACTCGGATAGATTTTGAAAACCAAATTCAGATTGATCCTGAAGGATAAACTACTAAGTATATAAGCAAGGTTTCAATATTAACAATGTGCAGCTTTATAATGAAAACTGGTGAGCTGTGTCCAAAATCGAAATCGAAGGAAAGGTACTGGATCCACCCGATAAGTAAATTCCCTGTAGCAGTATCAGATATTGATAAAGCAGAGAAAATGATGGATATTATTTTTAAGGCTCGACTCCATCATAATGTTTCGTGTCCATGTGGCAAGTCTATGAAGCGTTGGAATTACGCGCATCATTGTACTTACCCAAAGCATCAAGCTTGGGTTTTGACCATGCCAGCTTCGGAGAACGGGCATTTATGGAGCATAAAACCACTTGATGTAAATGCTAACATCTTGGTGAATGATGAGCGAACTAATGGATTTACTTCAAAGCAATGAATCCAGTCATACTTTTTTCTCTTTCAAGTTTCATATGAATTATTGAGAAAAAATGCTCACTTACATTAGCTCATCAAAAGCAGCACATAGCTTCGGCGCCTTTTCAGTTGCGAATTTGGATGAACGCAACCACTGTAGATATTGTTCATCAATAGCAAATACTTGCTTTACTGACTTGCCCTTGTACTTCCCGAAATTTAGAAGGTACGATCCATCATCAGATCCATTTGCGAACTTGCTCGCAAGAAAAATGACAATATCCTCATCTAAATTTGGTTGATTACGGAGCCAGCGACAGTAGTTAGGATCCTTTTCATACACCCTCTGGATAGAGCAGTCTTTGTACTTCCCGAACGTAATAGTTGTGTCCATGATATCTATATAGATAGCTAGCATACTTTATCAAAATATTAATTATTTAAGCCGTGGTGAAATCGAGTACCTCACCCGTTAGGCGATCATAGGAGAGCTCTTGCTCACTCACAACCAAAACAAGCATGTTGGTACCTTGGCAACCAGCGTTTACTCCTTGTACTTGAATCGCTTGCGGTACATCACGTTCGGTTAGGCGGCTAACATCAGCAATGAGAACACGGTTGGTTAGCGACCACGTCTGATAGTCAAGAAGACCATTCACCAGCTCAGGAGTCAGATCACCGTTAATCGAAGCAATCTTTGCAATTTCGTTAGTGAAGTGGTGGAAGTCATAGTCGTGGCTGATATCAAAAGTCTGCTGAGAACCGATACGAACGTTAAAGTTGCGGATACTGGAACCAGGGTGAAGAGTCCAAGGAGCCGAATCAAACGGACTCTGGAACTCTTGTACAGCTGCGGAAGCGAAATTCCCAGTCTGCTCAGCAAAAGGGAGGAGAATGACATATTTAGCATTCTTAACAGAAGCCGATAGCTGAAGATCAAATGCAGCATTCAGCTGAGTGGCTTGCTTACCAGTACCAGCACGCTGGTAAAACCACTGCGCATAGCAATCATTGTATCGAACCTTCTTCACGGGCTTGCAGATAATTGCCTGAGGGTTTTCAAGATGTACGAACGGTACATACAGACGAGAAGTAGTGAATGGCATGTAAGTACCATCGATAGTAGGTTCAAGGGCATTGACTACGGCGCCTGTTGAAGTTGTTGAAGCTTGGAACGTGAAGACTTGGACCACGAAAGTTGGTCGTCGGAGACTTCGGCAGGAGTCGAAGACTTGAGTAGTTGATGGAAAGTTTTAAAGTGATTGTTTATTTGGTTGAGGTCCTTAGTTCGCTAACTACCTAGCTACCTCTAAGCCTCCTCTACTGGATTGTCTACTGGATTCCTGAGTTGTTCCAGCCAATCAGTAAATGACACGTGCAGGATCAGGCAACAGATCCTGTACCCACAATCATGAGATGCATGTCCTACCTACCGTAAACATGGAGTAAACATGTGGCGTATGCATGTGTGTAAACATGTAGAATGCCTGTCGAGGCTGTGAGTGTTGGTCATTGCCATAAACCGGTACTCACCAATATACCGGTTGACCCTCAACAGTCCCCCTCAATGCTGACACTCTAGGACGCCGAGAGATTCAGTGAGGTCCTTGTGACGCGGTCCAGCCATGGCCTTTGTCAGGATGTCGGCTAACATTACCGACGTCTGCAGTACTCCACCGTGACTTCGCCACGTTTCACTTCGTCGCGGATGTGGTGGTACTTGATGTCGATGTTGGCACGGCCGTGGTTGACTGGGTTCTTCGTCATCTTGATGCACGATTGGTTGTCCTCGAAGATCTTGAGTTCTGGACACGGCATGTTGGCAGCGGAAAGTACTTCGCCCAGTACGCGGTGCACCCACTTGCCTTCCTGGATGGCGAGGCTGAGCGCGATGTACTCTGCTTCGCTCGTCGACAGTGACACACTTGACTGCTTCTTGCTTCCCCAGCTGATGGGACCACCAGCCAACTTGAAAACGTAGCCGGATGTCGACTTGCGATCCGAAAGATCTCCAGCCCAGTCAGCATCAGAGTAGCCTTCAAAGCGAATCGTGTCAGCGTGCTTATACTGGATGCCATGAGTCTTGGTGCCTTGCAGGTAGCGAAAGATACGCTTGACAGCGATCCAGTGCTCTTCTTGGGGTTCTCCATGAAACGTGCCACGTATCCCACGGCGTAGGCGATGTCCGGTCGACTCGCACACATGAGGTGCATGAGTGCACCCACAGCTTCTCGGAACGGCGCGTTGATCTTGGAAGGTTCATCACTCGGAACCAACTTCGAGCTCATGTCGATAGGACTCACGGCAGGCTTGCTCTCGTCCATGGCGAAGCGCTTCAGAATGTCGCTGATGTATCTGCGTTGGCACATGGTCACACTGCCGTCGGGGCCATCGATGAGTTCGATCCCTAGCACAAACTTGCAAGCTCCGCTGTCGGTCATCTCGAAGCGGGCCTTGAGATCGAGCTTGGTCTGGTTCATCATCTTCATCGAGCTTCCGGTCACTAGCACATCGTCCACATATACGAGCACTAGTGCGCAGTGATCACCCTCCTTCTTGATATAGAGGCACGGGTCGTATGCAGACACTTCGAAGCCGATGGAGCGCATGTACTCGTCGAAGGTCTCGTTCCAGACACGAGACGCTTGCTTGAGGCCATAGATGGCTTTCACCAGTTCCAGGCAGTCAAAGTTGTCGTCCACTTCCATGCCTTCTGGGATGACACAGAACACGACTTCCTTCATCTCGCCGTAGAGGAACGCAGTGACCACGTCGAGTTGGTCGACGGGCCAGTCCATATGTTTGGCGAACGCGATCACCAGGCGAAGCGTCATGTACTTGACAACCGGCGCGAAGGTCTCGGTGTAGTCGATGCCATACTTCTGTTTGAAGCCCTTGGCCACGAGTCGCGCCTTGTACTTCTCGATGGAGCCATCCGCCTTGCGTTTGATCTTGAATACCCACTTGGTACCGATGGCGCGCTGTCCACTCGGAAGCTTGGCAGGCTGGAACACGCCGCGCTTGGTCATCGAGTTGAGCTCGGCTTGGATAGCCTTGCGCCAGTGAACTTGGTCCGGTCCGCTCACGGCTTCTTGGAATGTCGACGGCTCGGCCATATCGCCCACTTCAGCCATGTTGGCACTCGCACGCCAGAATGTTGGCGGAGTCGACGACTGATGTTCGCCGGAGTCACCCTTGGTTTCTTCGTCAGCATATCGTTCAGCCCGTGCAGTTGATCGGCGCTTGCGGTGATGCTCGAATGTCCTTTCAGGAGCGCTTGCTTCTTCGAGATTTGTCGCTGGGCGAGGTCGATTGATGGGCATTGGTTCTGGTTCCGACTCGGGCTTTCGCGAACGCTTACCGGTTTGTCGGAAATCGCTTGGAGCTGCAGCCTCATCTTCATCAATGTCGAGATCGTCCATCTGCTCAGTCATGTCGGTGAGATTGCTGTCCAGTGCAGCACCACCCATGGTTTTGCTCGTCGAAGGTGACATCGCGACTGATCACCACCTGGCCCGCCTCGATGTCATAAACTCGATACGCCTTCGACAGTTCCTCATATCCCATGAAGATACCAGCGCGAGACTTGGGATCCCGCGGAGCCGCTTCTCCTTCGGGGTGAGGATGTACACCAAACATCAAACACACGCATGTGTTTTACGCTGGGCTTCGCCTTGTGCACCAGCTCAAACGGTGTCTTTTCCGCAATCTTGGGTGACGGCAGGCGGTTCTTGATGTAGATGGCAGTCATAGCCGCCTCCGCCCAAAAACACTTGTCCAAACCGACGTGATGCAGCATGCTGCGACCGATGGTCACGATGCTTCGAATGGCACGTTCCGCGGTGCCGTTAGCTGGTGTGCATACGGCACCGTGACTTGCTGCTCGATACCTTCATCGTCGTAGAAGCGCTTGAGCGAGGTCGTCGCGAACTCCTTGGCACCATCATGACGCACAAACTTCACATGTTTGCCGAACTGCGTCGAGATCTTGGTGATGAAACTCGTCAGGTGTGCTTCGCTCTCTGATTTGGCTCGAAGGCAGTACCCCTTCATGCAGCCGCTGGCTTCGTCAACGATGAGCAGCAAGTACTTGCTCCCACCGAGAGACGCTTCCTCCATCGGACCGCAGATGTCAAAGTGGAGTAGTTCGAAGACATCATACTTGCGCTTGTCTGGGTTACTTGGGTATGGCTTCTGGACCATCTTGCCTTGCTTGCACCCGCGACATACTGTCGAAATATCGGAGCTGGCAGGCGACTTCGCGTCCTTCACCATGCCACTTGACACCATCTTGCGTAGTACGTCGTTCGGAGCGTGGCCCATTCGCGCATGGAGGTCTACATTGTTCACCGATACACCTCGATGTGATTCACGTGAGGAGTGCGTAGCCAGTAGAGTCCATCTGCAAGATCAGCTGTTGCCACGACTTGCTTGGAGTGCTTCTGCGCAATCGTCACGTTTGGTCCATCGAAAACCACTTGGAACTTCCCGCTCTTGTTGACCTGCGGAATGGACAGCAGATTCTTGTCCATTTCCGGCACGTACAACGCGTCCTTAATCAGGATCTCGCGCTCGTCGCCGTTGGGCAGAACCACTCGCTCGTTGATGGTTCCCACACCCATGATCTTGACCTTGTTGCCGTCGGCCACTGTTACTTCGCCCTCGTCACGAATTTCGAGTCCAGCGAACTTGTTCTTGTCGTTGCAGATGTGATGCGTTGCACCACTGTCGATCGCCCACATCCCGCTCTTCTTCATACTTGTGGAGACACTGCACTCCATCGAAACCGCAAACGCGACACGATCATCGTCGTCCCAGTCGCGCCGCTGGACGAAGTTGGCTCCACGCCCATTGCCACGGTTTTGGCGAGGCTTGCGATTCTCATCCTTCTGCTTGGTCCAGCACCGGTCGACCGTATGCCCCAATTTACCGCAGTAAGTACACTCGCGAGGCTCACGGTCAGTGTTAAACGCCTTGGCCGTGCCTTCACTCTTCACCATAGGTTTCTCACCTTGGCGCTTGATGTGCTCATTCGTCAGCACCTTGATCACGTCTTGCGATCTCAGCTCAGCGTTGCTCATCTCCAAGTTCAGCACGACGTTCTCGTAGCTCTTGGGAGGCTGCGCAACAAGCATATCGCTACGTCCTCGTCCTCCATCTTAGCACCGATGCTGCTGAGCTTGGCGCTGATGTTGAGGACCTCATTGCAATGTTGCAACACATTGCCGCCTTCTTCCATCGATGCACTGAACAGCTGACGCTTCAGGTAGATGCGTCCAGCCTTCTGGGAGCCTTGGTACAGTGTACGCAAGCGG
This sequence comes from Phytophthora kernoviae, assembly GCA_008080845.1. Classification (NCBI taxonomy): domain Eukaryota; phylum Oomycota; class Peronosporomycetes; order Peronosporales; family Peronosporaceae; genus Phytophthora; species Phytophthora kernoviae. Next base: position 2,146 of record VKKV01000365.1, on the reverse strand, counting down.
CCCCATGCAACCCACGCTTCCTCACGGTCGTCCACCACATGATGATACTCCGCGTTCATGTGGAGAAGCATCAGACCGAAGGCGATGTTGCTCGATCGCTCGTACTCATCCTTGGCACGTGGATCGGCAAACGTCGGTGACGTCTCGCGGTTGACAACATGCCACGCAGACTTGGTGAGGAACACGCCACGCATGTAGCGGCTCCATGTCGCGTAGTTGTCTCCGTCGAACTTGTCGATGAAAGTCTTGGTCGAGGCGTCTTGGGCAGAGGACATCGTCGTTGGGCTCATAACCTGTTGAAGTTGTTGAAGCTTGGAACGTGAAGACTTGGACCACGAAAGTTGGTCGTCGGAGACTTCGGCAGGAGTCGAAGACTTGAGTAGTTGATGGAAAGTTTTGAAGTGATTGTTTATTTGGTTGAGGTCCTTAGTTCGCTAACTACCTAGCTACCTCTAAGCCTCCTCTACTGGATTGTCTACTGGATTCCTGAGTTGTTCCAGCCAATCAGTAAATGACACGTGCAGGATCAGGCAACAGATCCTGTACCCACAATCATGAGATGCATGTCCTACCTACCGTAAACATGGAGTAAACATGTGGCGTATGCATGTGGTGTAAACATGTAGAATGCCTGTCGAGGCTGTGAGTGTTGGTCATTGCCATAAACCGGTACTCACCAATATACCGGTTGACCCTCAACAGCGCCCAAGAAATGCTGAATGGAGCAGAAGCAGCAAGAACACCAGCCATAGGATTACCGGTGGAAGAAGCAGCAACCATAACAGGACATACATTACCACTCGCGAGAGTAGTACTGGTTAGCGACATACCCTTCGAAGCATCCACAGCAACAGACGAAGTACCCTGATTGACGCGGAAACGGAGACGGATTTGAGGATTAGCCATGAGGTTGAGTTCCTTAAAGATAGGGTGGAGGTCGGTTAGCTTAACCTTTAGCATGTAGTTCCACGTTCCCATGATAGCGTTAGCAGTAAGCGCACCAGCTACGAACGCACCACGAGCAGTTTGGTTAGCGATGGTAGTAGAGGCAGCAGCTCCACCTACCGAAGGCCACGCCGTAGAGAAGTCAGAGCCAGCATTAGGAGGGCTTTACGAGACCATCGTTAGGGATTGATGCACCAGCAGCAGGACCGGTGGTAGCAAACGAAGATGAGAATGCAGTAGTGTTGATGTATCCATCTCCAGTAGTCGAGCTTGTAGCAGAACTGTACAAAGCGGACTGAGCGGCATCAGGGAAGAGGAAGGACTCCGCTCCATGCTTTTCAACGTACTGAGGACTATAGCTTGTCTGAGCACGGACATTGTCCCAAAACATCTTGTAATCAGCCATCGAAACGATGGTCTTGCCATTGAGTTCCAGAGACATGCTATCAATGACATTCCAGTTGCCGCACTTTAGAGTAGCACAGAAACGATTGGCAGCAGCGGTCTGAGCAGTACCACCATTCTTCATCGATACCTTGTAAGGGAGCATGATGTAAGCATCGCGAAGACAAGCGAATCCTTCAGATCCATTAAGCTGAGCAGTGGCATCGATAGTAATAACACCATTCTGGTACGATCCCTGGTTGAGATCGATTACAAACGGTACTCGCTTGCCAGAAGATACCTTGATCTCGGATCGCTCTTGAGCGAGCTCTGGTACAAATATTGGTCGGATAGTTGAGTTTCACTCATCGTTGATTGTATATGGTTTCTAATATAGTTTGAACAAAATTAAATATTATGAGCGACATTATCAAGCCAATCACGTCCGATCATGATCTGATCGAACTCGCGAAAAGCTTGGCGTACATCTCGATGATATCTATGAATCGAATGAAATAACAAAACCTATCTCAAAGAAAGGGTCATATCTGGTTCTACTACGACCACCTAATCTCGATGTAGGCCACTGGACGGCTGTCTATAATGGTGAATACTTCGATAGTATGGGAGAGGCAGCCCCACGAAGTATGGTATCGGAAAATACAACCCCAAGCAATATCAAGGTACTTCAGGGGATTATTGTGGTCCTTTCTGCTTACTGTGGCTCTATTCCAAGCAACACAAGAAACCGCAAGTATTCTCAAAAATGGTTGATTTAAATTTAACCATACTTTAGTTTAGAAAATATAGATTAGTC
>VKKV01000364.1:0-30162 GCA_008080845.1 Phytophthora kernoviae | reverse complement strand
GGCTTGCATTTCTTCTTAGGCTTGTCCTCGTAGTGGACTCAGGGATGATCTCGTCTATTGGAACCCGCCGTTTTCGCTTTCGCGCTGAGGACTGCTTGGCCTTGGACCGAGTTGACGACTTCATGTCGTGTTGTATATTACGCTGACACCACAGACTATCGACTTGGCAATCCACAACCACGTCCGGAGTTGAACTATTTAGATTACTATCGATTACTCCTAACTCTTCCTGATAATACTGCCTCTTGCTGTCTTTTTTGGGTTTCTGACACTGAGACCGCTGTCGGTCTCGTATTCCTACATGCATTCTGCTCCTTGTTCTTCCATCTGCTGCGACCAACCACTACAAACCTTGGTCCCAAGTTGCACTTCCGTCGTCTCCCATGAGGGTGTACAAACTGCTGCATCGAGTGGCATTTTAACACCGCAGTGTGACTTCGCCGACACAAAGTTGATAATGACAGTAGTAATAGCCAGCATACACCGGCAGTTTTTTTTTCTTAGCTTTATTTAACAAGGAGAATAGGGCTAACCGTTTCTAATGCAATGCTACGACTTTGACGACACAACCTCTCGACCACGTTAGGAGGAGAAAAGCGCCACCACTTCAGAAGTAGTTTTAAATGCTCTCGTCTCCTTAGAAGCGACAGCCGGTGGTTTCAACGAGACAACCTCTCGACCACCTGAGAGTGAGAGGAGCAGGCAACACTTCAGATATAGTTCTTGAGACTCAAGAAGACTCGGATAGATTTTGAAAACCAAATTCAGATTGATCCTGAAGGATAAACTACTAAGTATATAAGCAAGGTTTCAATATTAACAATGTGCAACTTTATAATGAAAACTGGTGAGCTGTGTCCAAAATCGAAATCGAAGGAAAGGTGCTGGATCCACCCGATAAGTAAATTCCTGTAGCAGTATCAGATATTGATAAAGCAGAGAAAATGATGGATATTATTTTTAAGGCTCGACTCCATCATAATGTTTCGTGTCCATGTGGTAAGTCTATGAAGCGTTGGAATTACGCGCATCATTGTACTTACCCAAAGCATCAAGCTTGGGTTTTGACCATGCCAGCTTCGGAGAACGGGCATTTATGGAGCATAAAACCACTTGATGTAAATGCTAACATCTTGGTGAATGATGAGCGAACTAATGGATTTACTTCAAAGCAATGAATCCAGTCATACTTTTTTTCTTTCAAGTTTCATATGAATTATTGAGAAAAAATGCTCACTTACATTAGCTCATCAAAGCAGCACATAGCTTCGGCGCCTTTTCAGTTGCGAATTTGGATGAACGCAACCACTGTAGATATTGTTCATCAATAGCAAATACTTGCTTTACTGACTTGCCCTTGTACTTCCCGAAATTTAGAAGGTACGATCCATCATCAGATCCATTTGCGAACTTGCTCGCAAGAAAAATGACAATATCCTCATCTAAATTTGGTTGATTACGGAGCCAGCGACAGTAGTTAGGATCCTTTTCATACACCCTCTGGATAGAGCAGTCTTTGTACTTCCCGAACGTAATAGTTGTGTCCATGATATCTATATAGATAGCTAGCATACTTTATCAAAATATTAATTATTTAAGCCGTGGTGAAATCGAGTACCTCACCCGTTAGGCGATCATAGGAGAGCTCTTGCTCACTCACAACCAAAACAAGCATGTTGGTACCTTGACAACCAGCGTTTACTCCTTGTACTTGAATCGCTTGCGGTACATCACGTTCGGTTAGGCGGCTAACATCAGCAATGAGAACACGGTTGGTTAGCGACCACGTCTGATAGTCAAGAAGACCATTCACCAGCTCAGGAGTCAGATCACCGTTAATCGAAGCAATCTTTGCAATTTCGTTAGTGAAGTGGTGGAAGTCATAGTCGTGGCTGATATCAAAAGTCTGCTGAGAACCGATACGAACGTTAAAGTTGCGGATACTGGAACCAGGGTGAAGAGTCCAAGGAGCCGAATCAAACGGACTCTGGAACTCTTGTACAGCTGCGGAAGCGAAATTCCCAGTCTGCTCAGCAAAAGGGAGGAGAATGACATATTTAGCATTCTTAACAGAAGCCGATAGCTGAAGATCAAATGCAGCATTCAGCTGAGTGGCTTGCTTACCAGTACCAGCACGCTGGTAAAACCACTGCGCATAGCAATCATTGTATCGAACCTTCTTCACGGGCTTGCAGATAATTGCCTGAGGGTTTTCAAGATGTACGAACGGTACATACAGACGAGAAGTAGTGAATGGCATGTAAGTACCATCGATAGTAGGTTCAAGGGCATTGACTACGGCGCCTGTTGAAGTTGTTGAAGCTTGGAACGTGAAGACTTGGACCACGAAAGTTGGTCGTCGGAGACTTCGGCAGGAGTCGAAGACTTGAGTAGTTGATGGAAAGTTTTAAAGTGATTGTTTATTTGGTTGAGGTCCTTAGTTCGCTAACTACCTAGCTACCTCTAAGCCTCCTCTACTGGATTGTCTACTGGATTCCTGAGTTGTTCCAGCCAATCAGTAAATGACACGTGCAGGATCAGGCAACAGATCCTGTACCCACAATCATGAGATGCATGTCCTACCTACCGTAAACATGGAGTAAACATGTGGCGTATGCATGTGGTGTAAACATGTAGAATGCCTGTCGAGGCTGTGAGTGTTGGTCATTGCCATAAACCGGTACTCACCAATATACCGGTTGACCCTCAACAGTCCCCCTCAATGCTGACACTCTAGGACGCCGAGAGATTCAGTGAGGTCCTTGTGACGCGGTCCAGCCATGGCCTTTGCTCAGGATGTCGGCTAACATTACCGACGTCTCGCAGTACTCCACCGTGACTTCGCCACGTTTCACTTCGTCGCGGATGTGGTGGTACTTGATGTCGATGTGCTTGGCACGGCCGTGGTTGACTGGGTTCTTCGTCATCTTGATGCACGATTGGTTGTCCTCGAAGATCTTGAGTTCTGGACACGGCATGTTGGCAGCGGAAAGTACTTCGCCCAGTACGCGGTGCACCCACTTGCCTTCCTGGATGGCGAGGCTGAGCGCGATGTACTCTGCTTCGCTCGTCGACAGTGACACACTTGACTGCTTCTTGCTTCCCCAGCTGATGGGACCACCAGCCAACTTGAAAACGTAGCCGGATGTCGACTTGCGATCCGAAAGATCTCCAGCCCAGTCAGCATCGGAGTAGCCTTCAAAGCGAATCGTGTCAGCGTGCTTATACTGGATGCCATGAGTCTTGGTGCCTTGCAGGTAGCGAAAGATACGCTTGACAGCGATCCAGTGCTCTTCTTGGGGGTTCTCCATGAAACGTGCCACGTATCCCATGGCGTAGGCGATGTCCGGTCGACTCGCACACATGAGGTGCATGAGTGCACCCACAGCTTCTCGGAACGGCGCGTTGATCTTGGAAGGTTCATCACTTGGAACCAACTTCGAGCTCATGTCGATAGGACTCACGGCAGGCTTGCTCTCGCCCATGGCGAAGCGCTTCAGAATGTCGCTGATGTATCTGCGTTGGCACATGGTCACACTGCCGTCGGGGCCATCGATGAGTTCGATCCCTAGCACAAACTTGCAAGCTCCGCTGTCGGTCATCTCGAAGCGGGCCTTGAGATCGAGCTTGGTCTGGTTCATCATCTTCATCGAGCTTCCGGTCACTAGCACATCGTCCACATATACGAGCACTAGTGCGCAGTGATCACCCTCCTTCTTGATATAGAGGCACGGGTCGTATGCAGACACTTCGAAGCCGATGGAGCGCATGTACTCGTCGAAGGTCTCGTTCCAGACACGAGACGCTTGCTTGAGGCCATAGATGGCTTTCACCAGTTCCAGGCAGTCAAAGTTGTCGTCCACTTCCATGCCTTCTGGGATGACACAGAACACGACTTCCTTCATCTCGCCGTAGAGGAACGCAGTGACCACGTCGAGTTGGTCGACGGGCCAGTCCATATGTTTGGCGAACGCGATCACCAGGCGAAGCGTCATGTACTTGACAACCGGCGCGAAGGTCTCGGTGTAGTCGATGCCATACTTCTGTTTGAAGCCCTTGGCCACGAGTCGCGCCTTGTACTTCTCGATGGAGCCATCCGCCTTGCGTTTGATCTTGAATACCCACTTAGTACCGATGGCGCGCTGTCCACTCGGAAGCTTGGCAGGCTGGAACACGCCGCGCTTGGTCATCGAGTTGAGCTCGGCTTGGATAGCCTTGCGCCAGTGAACTTGGTCCGGTCCGCTCACGGCTTCTTGGAATGTCGACGGCTCGGCCATATCGCCCACTTCAGCCATGTTGGCACTCGCACGCCAGAATGTTGGCGGAGTCGACGACTGATGTTCGCCGGAGTCACCCTTGGTTTCTTCGTCAGCATATCGTTCAGCCCGTGCAGTTGATCGGCGCTTGCGGTGATGCTCGAATGTCCTTTCAGGAGCGCTTGCTTCTTCGAGATTTGTCGCTGGGCGAGGTCGATTGATGGGCATTGGTTCTGGTTCCGACTCGGGCTTTCGCGAACGCTTACCGGTTTGTCGGAAATCGCTTGGAGCTGCAGCCTCATCTTCATCAATGTCGAGATCGTCCATCTGCTCAGTCATGTCGGTGAGATTGCTGTCCAGTGCAGCACCACCCATGGTTTGCTCGTCGAAGGTGACATCGCGACTGATCACCACCTGGCCCGCCTCGATGTCATAAACTCGATACGCCTTCGACAGTTCCTCATATCCCATGAAGATACCAGCGCGAGACTTGGGATCCCACTTGAGCCGCTTCTCCTTCGGGGTGAGGATGTACACCAAACATCCAAACACACGCATGTGTTTTACGCTGGGCTTCGCCTTGTGCACCAGCTCAAACGGTGTCTTTTCCGCAATCTTGGGTGACGGCAGGCGGTTCTTGATGTAGATGGCAGTCATAGCCGCCTCCGCCCAAAAACACTTGTCCAAACCGACGTGATGCAGCATGCTGCGACCGATGGTCACGATGCTTCGAATGGCACGTTCCGCGGTGCCGTTAGCTTGGTGTGCATACGGCACCGTGACTTGCTGCTCGATACCTTCATCGTCGTAGAAGCGCTTGAGCGAGGTCGTCGCGAACTCCTTGGCACCATCATGACGCACAAACTTCACATGTTTGCCGAACTGCGTCGAGATCTTGGTGATGAAACTCGTCAGGTGTGCTTCGCTCTCTGATTTGGCTCGAAGGCAGTACCCCTTCATGCAGCCGCTGGCTTCGTCAACGATGAGCAGCAAGTACTTGCTCCCACCGAGAGACGCTTCCTCCATCGGACCGCAGATGTCAAAGTGGAGTAGTTCGAAGACATCATACTTGCGCTTGTCTGGGTTACTTGGGTATGGCTTCTGGACCATCTTGCCTTGCTTGCACCCGCGACATACTGTCGAACTATCGGAGCTGGCAGGCGACTTCGCGTCCTTCACCATGCCACTTGACACCATCTTGCGTAGTACGTCGTTCGGAGCGTGGCCCATTCGCGCATGGAGGTCTACATTGTTCACCGATACACCTCGATGTGATTCACGTGAGGGAGTGCGTAGCCAGTAGAGTCCATCTGCAAGATCAGCTGTTGCCACGACTTGCTTGGAGTGCTTCTGCGCAATCGTCACGTTTGGTCCATCGAAAACCACTTGGAACTTCCCGCTCTTGTTGACCTGCGGAATGGACAGCAGATTCTTGTCCATTTCCGGCACGTACAGCGCGTCCTTAATCAGGATCTCGCGCTCGTCGCCGTTGGGCAGAACCACTCGCTCGTTGATGGTTCCCACACCCATGATCTTGACCTTGTTGCCGTCGGCCACTGTTACTTCGCCCTCGTCACGAATTTCGAGTCCAGCGAACTTGTTCTTGTCGTTGCAGATGTGATGCGTTGCACCACTGTCGATCGCCCACATCCCGCTCTTCTTCATACTTGTGGAGACACTGCACTCCATCGAAACCGCAAACGCGACACGATCATCGTCGTCCCAGTCGCGCCGCTGGACGAAGTTGGCTCCACGCCCATTGCCACGGTTTTGGCGAGGCTTGCGATTCTCATCCTTCTGCTTGGTCCAGCACCGGTCGACCGTATGCCCCAATTTACCGCAGTAAGTACACTCGCGAGGCTCACGGTCAGTGTTAAACGCCTTGGCCGTGCCTTCACTCTTCACCATAGGTTTCTCACCTTGGCGCTTGATGTGCTCATTCGTCAGCACCTTGATCACGTCTTGCGATCTCAGCTCAGCGTTGCTCATCTCCAAGTTCAGCACGACGTTCTCGTAGCTCTTGGGAGGCTGCGCAACAAGCATATCGCTACGTCCTCGTCCTCCATCTTAGCACCGATGCTGCTGAGCTTGGCGCTGATGTTGAGGACCTCATTGCAATGTTGCAACACATTGCCGCCTTCTTCCATCGATGCACTGAACAGCTGACGCTTCAGGTAGATGCGTCCAGCCTTCTGGGAGCCTTGGTACAGTGTACGCAAGCGGCCCCATGCAACCCACGCTTCCTCACAGTCGTCCACGACATGATGATACTCCGCGTTCATGTGGAGAAGCATCAGACCGAAGGCGATGTTGCTCGATCGCTCGTACTCATCCTTGGCACGTGGATCGGCAAACGTCGGTGACGTCTCGCGGTTGACAACATGCCACGCAGACTTGGTGAGGAACACGCCACGCATGTAGCGGCTCCATGTCGCGTAGTTGTCTCCGTCGAACTTGTCGATGAAAGTCTTGGTCGAGGCGTCTTGGGCAGAGGACATCGTCGTTGGGCTCATAACCTGTTGAAGTTGTTGAAGCTTGGAACGTGAAGACTTGGACCACGAAAGTTGGTCGTCGGAGACTTCGGCAGGAGTCGAAGACTTGAGTAGTTGATGGAAAGTTTTGAAGTGATTGTTTATTTGGTTGAGGTCCTTAGTTCGCTAACTACCTAGCTACCTCTAAGCCTCCTCTACTGATTGTTACTGGATTCCTGAGTTGTTCCAGCCAATCAGTAATGACACGTGCAGGATCAGGCAACAGATCCTGTACCCACAATCATGAGATGCATGTCCTACCTACCGTAAACATGGAGTAAACATGTGGCGTATGCATGTGGTGTAAACATGTAGAATGCCTGTCGAGGCTGTGAGTGTTGGTCATTGCCATAAACCGGTACTCACCAATATACCGGTTGACCTCAACAGCGCCCCAAGAAATGCTGAATGGAGCAGAAGCAGCAAGAACACCAGCCAAGTAGGGATTACCGGTGGAAGAAGCAGCAACCATAACAGGACATACATTACCACTCGCGAGAGTAGTACTGGTTAGCGACATACCCTTCGAAGCATCCACAGCAACAGACGAAGTACCCTGATTGACGCGGAAACGGAGACGGATTTGAGGATTAGCCATGAGGTCGAGTTCCTTAAAGATAGGGTGGAGGTCGGTTAGCTTAACCTTTAGCATGTAGTTCCACGTCCCATGATAGCGTTAGCAGTAAGCGCACCAGCTACGAACGCACCACGAGCAGTTTGGTTAGCGATGGTAGTAGAGGCAGCAGCTCCACCTACCGAAGGCCACGCCGTAGAGAAGTCAGAGCCAGCATTAGAGGGTTCGACAGTAGGCGCTTTACGAGACCATCGTTAGATTGATGCACCACCAGCAGGACCGGTGGTAGCAAACGAAGATGAGAATGCAGTAGTGTTGATGTATCCATCTCCAGTAGTCGAGCTTTGTAGCAGAACTGTACAAAGCGGACTGAGCGGCATCAGGGAAGAGGAAGGACTCCGCTCCATGCTTTTCAACGTACTGAGGACTATAGCTTGTCTGAGCACGGACATTGTCCCAAAAACATCTTGTAATCAGCCATCGAAACGATGGTCTTGCCATTGAGTTCCAGAGACATGCTATCAATGACATTCCAGTTGCCGCACTTTAGAGTAGCACAGAAACGATTGGCAGCAGCGGTCTGAGCAGTACCACCATTCTTCATCGATACCTTGTAAGGGAGCATGATGTAAGCATCGCGAAGACAAGCGAATCCTTCAGATCCATTAAGCTGAGCAGTGGCATCGATAGTAATAACACCATTCTGGTACGATCCCTGGTTGAGATCGATTACAAACGGTACTCGCTTGCCAGAAGATACCTTGATCTCCGGATCGCTCTTGAGCGAGCTCTGGTACAAATATTGGTCGGATAGTTGAGTTTCACTCATCGTTGATTGTATATGGTTTCTAATATAGTTTGAACAAAATTAAATATTATGAGCGACATTATCAAGCCAATCACGTCCGATCACGATCTGATCGAACTCGCGAAAAGATTGGCGTACATCTCGATGATATCTATGAATCGAATGAAATAACAAAACCTATCTCAAAGAAAGGGTCATATCTGGTTCTACTACGACCACCTAATCTTGATGTAGGGCACTGGACAGCCGTTCATGATGGAGAGTACTTCGATAGTATGGGGGAGGCAGCGCCAACGAAGTATGGTATTGGACGATACAACACCAAGCAATATCAAGGTACGTATGGCGATTACTGCGGGCCATTCTGCTTACTTTGGCTTTATTCAAAGCAACATCGTAATCCAGGAGTATTCAAAAACATGAAAGATCTGAATTTGTCAATTCTGTATTAAATATGTTTCAAGGGATATAGCAATCATGTATCGCGAATTAACTATTTCAAGCGACGTACCAGCTCCAAAGCTCAAAACCGCTTTCAAGACTGGTAAGCTAAGTCTTACAGCTGATCAACTCAAGGGTAGTGGATCTGTTATCCATCTTCATCCAGCTTCATATGATAAGGCGCTCAAAGCTCGCAAGGCAGGTCGCGGTGTGCGTCTTGACATCACCAAACATGAAATCAAGAAAGGATACAAGCGCGCACAAGGCGGATCAATTTGGTCCAAGGTATGGGGAGGTATTAAATCAGCCTTTAAGTTTGCTAAAGATTCAGGTCTATTATCTCGCGCAGCTGACGTTGCTGTACCAGCCCTTGCAACCGCGCTCGGTGCGCCACAGGGTGCTATCCCAGCGAGAGCAGCAATCCGTTCCATGACTGGCATCGGTGTTTATGACTCTGATAGTGATAAGGAAGGAGGACGACTAACCATGAATGATGTTAAGCAAGGAGCAAAGCGTGCTCTTTCGTATGCTAAACGTAGAGGAATTCTAACCGATGTAGTCGATTCTGGAGAGAAGTACCTACTATCTAAGGCGACCAAGCCTGAGCATGGAGACCTAATCAAATCTATTCGAGGCGAGGTCCGTCGTCGTTATGGCGTAGGCGTCGCCAAGCCAAAGGGTAAGAAATTTGTAAAGGGTTCGCAAGCAGCTAAGGAGCACATGGCTAAAATCCGTGCTATGCGAAAGACAGGTGGCTCATTTAGATTGTAAGGAAAAAAAGAAGCATTAGCTAACTTATTTTTTTGGGCGAAGCAACAACATGATCGAGACTGAAGTATCGCGGAAAATCACCTTCTTATCGTTTTGGTTATAGATACTGATAGTAATTGTAGAACGAGAACCGTTATGACAATTCATCCACGCATACTGACTGGGTTTGTAAGAAATTAGCTGACCAATTTCCGCATCACCTCTATCAAATGCGCTGACAATATCACCTGATGCGACATACTCATTTTTAATCAAATCACAACGAACGATGTATGAACTGGTGGGGTGAATCTGAGGAATGATGTTGGAGAGCTGAGCACTGGCAACGATCGCTGAGGCAGCAGGATACGTACCTGCAGTAAGACCAACCACCTTTCCAAACTCGACATTATCAATAATCAGTCGAGGTACGCGAGTGGTAGTAATCCAGTGCCACCAGCGGAGTACAGTCCAGTAGCTGGTCTTGTCCAAGTACCTCCGACAGTTGGCAATGTTGTTGGCGTTGGAGACAAGTCGATCTGACACGCGTAATAAACGCTGTTCTCACTTAGCTTTAGGTAGAATACATTGTTTCCAGACGGATCAATCAGATATGCTCCAGCATTGACCAGGGCCGTCTGAATGCTTCGATTGATATCGACATAAGAATAAATACCATCCGGGAGAGTTATACTGATAGTAGATGTAGTAGCAGCAGTCGGAACTTCGACCTTGAAGCTTGTGTTTTGGAACTGAATCGCGTCAATGTTATACTCACTGTTGTACATGCTAATGCTTTGGACTGCACAAACTACGTCGCGGAAATCAGCAGCTGAACCAGGGAACGAATATTTCCAAGTTGAGTTGTATCCATCTTGGATTAGGTTGGTACTGTCAAGTTTGAGAAAGCTCGCCATTTTAGCTGTATATTGATCCAGTCAAAATATTTTTAAACCATCCTAATATTTAAAATAATAAGTATAATAATAAGTCAGTTATGATTGGACTCGTATATAAGATTACGAACACAGATGAGAGCATCGTCTATATCGGAAGTACAACCGAATCTTTACGACGTCGATTTAATCGCCATAAATATGACTATCAACGATGGATAGATGGTACATTAGATCGTTGTCATTCAATGATTCACTATAGTTTTCGGGTTCATGGAATTGATAGTTTCAAGATCAGTCTGATCAGCGAACACGAAATCGACAACCCTCGACAATTACATGAGTTTGAGCAACTTGTTATTGATCAAACCGTATGTGTAAATAAATATGCTGCATATCGTACGGATGAACAAAGTCGAGAAATGGTTCGGCAGCGCTATCAGCGCAACAGAGACGAGAGATTAGAAAAAGCTCGACAATATGCTGAAACAAATAAAGAGAAGATCAAAGCCCGCATGAGTCAAAGGATTGAATGTGGATGTGGTGTGATCCATAGCAGAGGTAATTTAGCGCAACACAAACGTTCTAAAAAGCACCTGCGCTGGATGGAAGAGCAAACTTAAAGATCGTCTGGATTGATTACTTCATTGAAATTGTATCTAAGCTGGCTTTTCACACTATCCAAGAACAATATCTGACCCTTTCCACGGGAGATTGCTCTATTGTAGGCAATCATCATTTTTTATCATCGATTCCGGGTATATTAAAGTCTCGAACCACCATCTGCAGATCACGCTTAGAATTGGCTTTGAGAATCGCAACGTATTCTGAGTTCAAACGTAGTAGTTTATCTGTTGCAAAATAGCTGTGTGCAATGAATATCGTACTGAGAAAATGGTGTCGACCTCTTATGAAGAATCCACTAAACACATTTTTTTGCAGTAGCTTGTCCGCTCCATAGTCATCAATAAGAACTAGCTCAACTTTTTACTATTCATCGGCGTGCGACGAACGCTATCGACGTTTGGTGGTTCATCATAAAATGTAATGAAACCATCCAGTTTTTCGCTAAGGTAATCGTAGATAGGCTGATCTTTATTTCGAGCAATCACATGAAGATGTGCAAATACATTAGGTGAATGTTGAAGGATATACATGACCAAATTGGTCTTACCAGAATAGCTCGGTCCTAGTATAAGCATTCTAAATAGGCTTTTAATGTCTAACTCTGGAATGGTTTTGACGGATACCCTCGATACTTTTTGGCAACGAAGCACCAAAGTCTGGAATACTGCTCATGATCGTGTCTTTAATCACTCGATCTATATAGCACGAGACAAAAACCAACTATGAGTTCAGGTTTCTCTTACCCCAATCCAATATTTTCATCTCCCATCTATAACCCCGCATTCTATCTATCGTTGGATGCCAGTGGATATCTAACCTATGATTATGCGCAGACGCTATATCTTGATAAAAATGACTATCGCTTGACTTATATAACAGGTATTACGCCTGGAACAGCAACACAAGGTGTAGCCCTCGTTCCTGATGCGACAAAAGGAATCAGCGGTTTAGGAGCTATCAGTTGTTCTAGTCTCACAGTAGCTGGATCGGTTGTAGTGCCGCCGCCGGATTACGTACTATCTATTGCGGCCGGTACAGCAGCGCCTAGTAAGGCACTCGTTCTTGACTCTTCTGGATCGATTGTGAATATCAATTCATTGACGGCTACAACGCTAACGGGAACGCTATCCACAGCGGCTCAGACAAACATAACATCGCTCGGTACGCTTAGTTCTCTAACGATCGGTGGCAATCTGGCATTCACAGGTGCTTCTCGTTCAATAACTGGTTTAGGAACACTATCGGCTACGACACTGACGGGAACGCTCTCAACCGCCGCTCAGACAAACATAACATCGCTCGGTACGCTTAGTTCTCTAACGATTGGTGGCAATTTAGTCTTCACCGGTGCTAGTCGATCGCTTACTGGCCTTTCATCGTTCTCAGCAACCACCCTAACGGGAACACTATCTACAGCAGCGCAACCAAACATTACATCATTAGGATCGCTTAGTTCGCTGACTATCGCTGGAGACTTAACGATGAGCGGTATCTCGCCAAATATAACCGGAGCAACATCGATCAGCAGCGTATTCTATAAACAAAACTCGGTTATTTACGACTTGTCATTATTAGGAGCTACCGCCGGCGTTGCTACAGTATCTAGGGCACTCATACTCGATAGTTCTGGTAATATCTATGGTATCAACTCAATCGGAACCAATCAGATTAACATTTTAGCTAATGGATCTCAGTTCAATTCATCCCCGTCTCTTTATAGCTTCTCTACAGCATCGACAGCTGCATCTGGCTTATTCATACGATCAGCTGATAATAGTGCAGGTACATATTCTGGCATTAACTTCCTGCTCGATACAGATACCAATTACCTAACGACTACCCCCTCAGCATCGATAGCTTGCTATAGACGAACATCAACCGGATATGATGGATCAGATATCCACTTTTGGAGCAAAGTCAATACTGTTCAAACCGGAGCACTCACTCGACTCGGTGCGTTTCATGCGGGAGGCATAGCTACAGGTCAGCTATCGATTGGCGCGACGGATGGTTCGTGTGATCTTAACCCACTAAAAGGCGGCAGTTGCAGCTTTCGTATCGGATCGGCTCAATCAGCAAAAAATTGCTATACGATGACTTACAGCTATAGCTCATCTGGTTCTGATTCAAATCATCTTGAGTTTAACACTTACGGTACCTCAGGTACTCTAAGCCTGTTTTCGAACGATACTGTTGTTATCGGCTCAACGTCTCTCAATTCATCTCGGTTCACGGTAGTCGGATCAACGTCTAACCTATATGGTAGCTGGCGACGTACATTGAGACTTCAGAATGATTTTAGTACCCCGATGGTATATGAGGTCATTCTTTACGGAGAGGCGGGGGGTTCTAATCTAAATGGAGTAGCGATTGGTACAATGACGAATGATCCAATTAACTGGATGATCAATGGGCAGACCTGTATGACGTTGAATACCTCAAAACGGCTCAGTGTTGATAGATCCTCAGGACCGGAGGCTACCATACACGCCGGCGGTATGATCTGGGCCGATCAATACTTTCATTCCAAGAGCAACGTGGATGGTAAGCCGATTTACCGAACGAACTGGTCGCAATCAAATTTTCTTGCATGGGGAACAGATGCAACGGTTGGTGCGATGAGACTGGGTATCTGTGATGCTGCATTTAGCTGGGTTTCTTACGTTCCTGTTCGCGGAGGAGCCTATACGAATGCATCTGATCGTAGATTAAAGAAAGACATTATCGATATCCCCTATGGTTTGGCTGAGATTATTGCTTTACAACCCCGTCGATATGCTATGAAAAACGATAGCTCAGTGCATATCGGATTCATCGCTCAGGAATTAGTAGATATCATCCCCGAATGCGTCTCAGGCGTAGAATCCCCTGACGATGAGCTTAACGATGCGGGTGAGCCGATTAATCCGATGGGGATTGACTTAGCCAGCTTAACTGCGGTACTATGTAAAGCTATACAGGAGCTCAAAGCTGAACTCGACGAATTGAAAGCGATTATCTCTGAATGACTATAGCCATGGGTTGCCTACCAAGTAAAGATCTCAAAAGCAATTTGACTACTGATGAACCGACTCAGATTATCGGTTCTACCGTATTGCAAGCTAATCGCATCGTAGTACTCGGTGATTCTGTGTTTTTACCTACTTACAACCAAGAAGGCAAGCAAACCATACTTGAAGTCAGTATCAGCGATAAAAAATATCCGTGTATCAAGGATATCGAAATAAGATGATCCGTGAAGGATTATCTTAGAGAGCAACACGCCGGGCGTGGTGTCGCTGACACTTCGCTCAAGTGCGAAGCTTACAGCTTGAACGTCTTCACAGTTTTAGTCTTTTTTTGGTAAGCCCACACACGACCACCGTCTGTCTGAGTCGTTGCATCTACCTTTTGAGTGTTTTATCGAGATCAGTTGCCCATACAGCTGCCTGAGTCTTCTGAGGTCGATCATGAATGATGAGGTTCTTCATGATAGCTTTGAGCTCAGCAACATTGTTATCGGCGTTATCTCCGTATCTACCGGCTGAGCTTGAAATAATGCGAGGGTTAAAGAAGAACATGGTATTTATAGTAGTCGAGTTATAATTTGTTTAAATTCCTTATCATCGATAAGGCGATTGCTGTACATATCCACTGTGAGAGACTTGAGCTGCTTGATAATGCTTGGATTGTCATTCCCTAACTCAATCTCCCCTTAAGCTTGTCATACTCAGCACGAAGGGTCTCCAATGGATCCGTAAGCTTATCTTGGAAATTATACTGCAAATGAGTGATTGCAAGGATTTCCTTGAACATTTTCTTATCTTCGATGCTGAGCTTATCATATGTTGGCTGATCGATATGTTGCTTATAGACGAGCGTTTTGATCATCGACTGTAGCTGATCACTGATCTGACACTTTGGTCCGCACTTTCGGCGATTCGGTTGTACAATTACGAGTGTCTTAGCATCAAGATCAGGGATACGGATGTACTTGCTACCAAGCTGACGATATACGTAGGCACTTGGCGTTGCTAAGCCCTGAATCTCATTGAGATTGTAGGTTCTTCCACGACGGACAACACCTTCCAGTGGTGCTACACCAGCCCCTCTCAAGCCACGACCTTCGAGCCCCTTCCCGCGACTGCTCTGTACAAAATCGTCCGCAACACGCTCACGTTCTTCCTCTTCCGCGATCTCCTGAGCCAATTTGGAATATCGTTTATACTTCGCAGTATAAACTGATTTCGTAGCTCGTACAGCTGCTAACGATGCACGTAGTGCAGATCTCGCCGCCTTAAGTACTGACTTGCTACGCTTGGTATTCGATTTACGTGCTTCTATCTCCGCTTCCTTCTCACGTTTCCGAATGATTTCAGATTCTTTAACGGCTTCACCGTATTGTAGGTAAGCACGCTCAGCGTCATCGTGAAGCTTGACCAGCTCACTCTCTTCATACACCGCTTCACTCTGTTGCTTCACGTCATCAGCGTTGTTAAAGATGACCTCACGAATGATCTTGAGATTGTCATTCACGTTTTTAATCATTTTCTTCTCTTCTTCAGTTGCAGGCCCTTCGATATCAGTTGCAGTACGATATGCATCTTCTAATCCGCTAAGTAAAGCAAGGAATGTATCCATCCAGCGCATCCTTTTCATAAGATCGCTCCAGCCTTTACCAGAAACAGGTTTGTGATTTTTATCTCTAACGTTGAAATAGCGATCCTCACCTGGAACGCTAAAGTAATGTGTCATGAGCTTTTACACCAGTGTTAGAATCGACAACAGGGTGAAGACGAAATGGGATGACGATCTTGTTATCAAAGAGGCCCTTGTAGTACTCATATAGAAATTTTCTTTGCTTCGCTGTCAGGGATTGATAGATTTCTATCCATATCTTCATCTAAACCAGTTTTCATACCATGTCGTGCCTCGCGCTCTTCATCATCGTCATAAGCCTTGTAGTCTTTGATATCTCTTTCAACATCGCTATCTCCAACCATTGTTAGTGCTAATCCTCTATCCTTGATCATTTTCAAAAACGCTCTAAGTGTGGATTGCCAATCGATTTTCTTCAGCGCTGCTGTGTTTAAGGTTTGATTCTTTCCAAATACATCAACGGATCCATCCTTCACCCAAACATACTGTTCTAATGAGCTTTTGTCAGATTTGTACTTCTCCTTGAAAATCGGAACGATGGTCTTCATTAGTCCGTTCGAATCGAGCAGCTCCATGTTTTTGGAAATAATCCATAGGATCTTAAATCTACTACGCTCGTCGTCAGATGTGGTAGAAGTTATTTTTCTATCAAAGGTAATATTGGGCAGTCTTCGATCCTTAAGAACTACGTCAAGCTCTTCTAATTCATCACCAGCTCGCTTATTCTTCTTCAAACGCATAATGGTCCTCGTCCGATTTTCTTCATCTAACATTCCATGTGTTTCATCGATCGACTTTCCGCATCATAGTACATATCTCTAATCTTCTCCATAGTTGCTACCCAGTCAATATACCGTATCGTTTGTATTTCTCTACCATTTCTGATAAAGCGCCCCTTTTCACCAATAACATAGCGGTTATCGTCTTTAGTGTTTTCTTTTTAATGGGATGAATTTAAGCGCAACCCAATTAGGATACTTTTTGTAGAAAGCTTTGACCCATTCACGTGATGAAACTTGCTCCTCTGTATCAAGGGTCGTATTTGTTATTCGTTTAGATGTATTTGTATTTGTTGATATCTGTAGTTGAAGGCTCGGCATTGACGATGCATCTGACCCACCTGAACGTTTCATCTGTTGTGATTGACTGACATTGAACGTTATTTCGATCAGTTGTATCAGGACTGCTTGAATCCTCTATCAGTTGTATCGGGGCGTACCTGTTTGCACCCCGCATCAAGCATAATGGGGCGAACATTTACTTCAGGATCGGTTGATACCTCAGGGTTTGTTTGGAGTCATACTACAGGATTTTTTTTAAGGGCTCAGACGACCCGGTTGTGGAATCTGTCTGAGTTGATTTTGTTCGTTTTCTTCGCAGTAGTGATAGCATTGGATATATCAGTCGCCCACGCGCGCCTTGATACATCTCACGCTTGGCATTAGCTTGTCGACGCGTCGCTGAGCTCGTTCAAGTAGCTCCTGTCGCTTCTGCTCTCTATGAGCGAGTGATGTGAAATTGGAACATTGTGTCTATATCATCTGAATCATAAAAAAATGAGTAGTCTTAAATACTATGGTATCAAATACGACCAATAACTCGGCATGACTGAGTCGTGTCGATGTAGCCTACGAATGACAGATATGATTTCGCTCATTTAGTAGATTGAGATAGCGGCCCTTGACACGATGGAATGGAACTCCAAATATATCTTCCAACTCATTTCTATACTTCTGATTTACAACAGTTTTACGGAAATTAGCCATAGCATCAAGATTCAGCAACTCATTCTTGATACGACTAATCTCCTGGATGATCCACAACTTTCGTCGTAGCTTGCAAGCTCACGGTCCTTTCTAAACAGCCTGAACACATTATTATATCTATATATCAAGTCATATAATTACAAAAAATTATAAAAAATACATCGAATGATATAATGAGTCAAACGCTTACAGAGGATGTCTCTACAAATTTATTACAAAGCTAATTATGATCTCATTTATTTTTTAATACTCCTTTCAAGAGTTGATCTCTTATTTTTGTTGATCAATCGGAAATTATCTTGCGGTTCCAAGGAATCAGGTTCATTACCAGCCATCTCACCAGATATTTGTACTTGTCGGGAATCGGTTCACCCAGACCATCTACGCCAGGTCTTCCTGAACGCATCTTTTGTGATCGATGATCTTCTCAGCCTCAAGGATATCACCTCGATTAATAGTAGCATTCGTAGTCTTTGATTTAACCATTTTGAGATCGTTTGGTGGCTTGTAGAGGGTATGACCATTTTTTGAGCGAATTTGAACTCGGTATCCATCAATTCCAACGATCGTATAGACGGCTTTGCTCCATCGAGCAGCTTTACCAAACGTCTGCTTTTAAGTCGATATAGCACATTTGCTCCGACTTCGAACTCATTCTCAACTCTCTCTGCTTCACCTTGATTATGTTCCAGCTCTGACTCAATTACTTTACCTTTGGCCTCGTTTGGGGTCATTTTAATCGAGCGATGGAACGTGCTATTATAGTTTTCGATAACATCACTGATAAGCTTTTGCGTAATCCTCTTGGGAGACATTTTAGTTAGTCTCTGCTTCAAGGTCCTGTTGAATCGTTCGATTTTACCCATGGTTCCATGATCACCTGGGCTCGTTGTTGTAGTGCTCAATTTTCTTGGATTTGAAGAATTCTTGAGCCTGTGAGTTCATGAACTCGCTTCCATTATCGCTTGTAAGATATCAACTGTGTGATGTTGAACAAATGCTTTAAGCGCTGCTAACACAGTTGCTGCCGTCTTGTTTGACAATAGCTTAGCGTACCCCAACCTTGAGTTGATATTGATTGCAGTCAAAATTGGTCGTTTCTCCCAAAACGCAAGATCCATTTGCCACGAATTGGGGTTGTGTGAAGCTATTTTGAAGCCATCAAATCGCTTCTTCTGATCCTGAAATCGCTGAATATCGGTTTGGTTAGCGTACCAATCCTTTACAATTTTTAAAGTTATCTTAGGATTTAACTCCTTTGCCTTCTGATGCAGAGCTTGAGTCCGATAAAACCGGTTTTGGGGTCATAGTAACTTTGACAGTAGCTGATCCATAGCTCTATATGTTAGAAGAAAAAAAAAAACCTCAGGTCGTTGTTTATATATCAAGCGGTTCGGTAGTGATACCATCTGCAAGTACTCGACGTTTGTCATAGTAGTAGTTGAGCGCTGTTTTGGTTTGAGTATAGGTATGATAGACTTGGTTTCTTTCGATAGTCTGAACCCCTTGTTAGTACCCCGAAGCGTAATGCGGTCCCGTACAACAGTCTCGAAACCGTCTGGGTTAAGTACATCAATATTACGACCACGCCCCTGCTGTATACCCTTAGCACTGACTTTGACCTTGTGCTCCTCGTCAGGCAGGTAGCAGATGTAGTTCTTAGAGGATAATGAGACCATTGCATCACCTCGCCACTCTTCCTTGAATAGACCAGGCGTGCGGCGATCGAACTTAGCTACCTCAACGTTGTAGTCTCGCGGGAACCACTCATACTTATGCTCATCGAAGTGATCAACTAGTTCAGGCTTGATACACTCTTTGAATGGATTATCGCAGCTGAACGCGATATAGCCACTATCCGTGTCCATCTCCTGATATTGAAAGTCTGAACGATCGAAGTAAAAGTCGATGCAGTCATAGTAAAACTGGAGCATGCGTAGCTTAGCGAGCTGATAGATAGCAATCGATAAATGAATCGGGTTCTTGTTGTTGAGGCGACGCTTTTTCATCGTAATCTCACAAGAATCATTAAGCTCCTCCAAACCGTGGAACGTAAAGTGTTCGATCTTGCTCTTAATAGCTTTGTCGTTCGACTCATACTTAACCTCTTTGTGCTTGCTCATATCCATTCCAGATCGACCGAAAGCACTGTTGCCTACAAGCTTCATCATCTCAGCAATCATCGCCTTCGACTTATCAACATCACCCTCTCGCCGAGCGTTAGACACCGCTTCCATGAATGGAGCAAATGCCTTGTGTGAGCTAGCTTTGATGAAGCTGTATGTTTGGGTGATTTCCATACCATGAGATAAGTACCACTTGAGCAAAGGTGCGTATATGAGAATATTTTCACCAAAGTAGCTACCTATAAGCTTACGAGCTGGTTTTGCTCGACTTTGCTTACGCGCCTCGTTGTACTTGTACATGTGATGACCAATAACACTCTCATCAGCACAATCGATTAGCGTGTTTTTGAAAATTGGAGTCATCTCACTGAAGTAGCCTTTAAGATGGTCTGGAGTGTGAATATCACATTCGAGGAATCCGAAAATCTTATCAGCAACGATGTCCTCGACAATGCCATCATAAGCCTCGATAGTAGTCAATCGTCCGCATGGCATCTCATTACCAAGTGCCCATAGGTATAGAGCGTTAGCATCGTATCCGATAATTTTCTTACAGAGCTTACCTCCTCGAATCTCCGTCTCATTGCGCTTAGCGTAGCGATTAAAGATAATAGATGGGCCTCCAGCAATGTTGGCCTTCATCTTAGCGTAGATGTCTTTTTCCTCCTTATCAATGCTATACACCAATCTGTCCGAGTTGAACTCAAGCAACTTCCTATAGCGGAATCCCTTCAGCGACATGTCCTTACGGGCGGTGTTGCACTTGATACAGCTAACTAATATGTTACCATCGATGTGTCCAAGCTTGTTGTTGATACGGTCTGCTGAAGCGCTATCGACGGTCAGCAGACAGTAGCATAAACCACACAGATACTTTTGCTTTTGCAGCAGTGTATTCAAGTGATCAAGTGTCATACCAAATTCCCGCTTTGCCTTAGTATCCTGACTCTTGTAGCCGCTCATACGCTGGGGTGGAAATTGGAATGCGTTAGCAGGTGTCTTATCCGGGTATTGGAGATTGCTGAAGCAGGTCTGATACATAACCTTCTCCGAAAGTCCGGGTAGCGACACTCCATCTGCAAACATATCCAGATCAAAACGCATGAATAGCTCGCGCTGGGCCTTAATAGCCTTGATGAATGGGACTACATCGAGATTGTTGTACCAGACCAGTAGGTCCTTGATGGATTTCATCTCATAGTGCCTCCACACGAACTTCACTCGCTCGTATTCATCATCGGTGATGCTTGTTCCACGGAGCTTGCTGTCAAAAGCTGACTTAGGCGGGATTGTAGTCTGGTTGAGTACATTGAACGCGGTAATGTACTCATACGGGAAAAGACCCTTGCCAAGACCACAGACACATCTAATTTTATCATCACACTTGCAGCCACCGAGATATGTTGTAAGGTACTTATCGTAGCTGGTACCGGCTGGTACATAGTTGCTAATATCGAGCATTTTCATGTTTGATGTAGCGATGCACATGTAGCTGGGGTTCTTGATAACAGATTTGATGTTGTCAGTGCCAATGATGGTGAATAAGTCGCTCTTAATCAAGTTAATGTCGTATCGACCCGAATTGAAGCCGAATACTGGTACTTGATCAATCTGCTGTTTAAGTCGTCCGTAGTCGGACCTCTGCTTACCAAAACCAAGAATGCTATGAAAGTGGAAGAAGCTATCATACTTCCCTTCTTTAATCCAACTCTCCACATCAGACATCATATACTTTTTACCAAGCTTGGCACCTGGGATTTCCATACCTGTCAGACCGTGGGCATTGATGATTTTTGCAAAAGCGACTTATACTTATCGACATTGTACTGTTGGATCTTCACCGATACATCACCAATGTATTTGAACATATCCAGAAGCAACATCTTCGGATCGTCATTTACAAAACAGCGCACCTCCTCGGTTAAGCTATCAGCTACGGATACGGACACCGGAATGTGTTCGTTCGTGAAGACAGTATTTTCCCCGTGTTGAGTCGCGGTAGGCTTAAGGATTGCCTCAAAGTCATAAACAATGAAGTGATCGATGTACTGGTTAGCATCCTTAATGGAGTACTTTGTAAGCAGTGATCGAATCGCGTTAGGAGCTGGCTTGTAGATAGTTGGCTCAGCGGGGAAGCTCTCAATATTCACAAGCTCGCACTGATTTTTCTTGTGGTTTTTAAGTCTTTCACCGCTCACGAAAATCATTTCACACTTGGGACACTGATACTTAGACTGGAGCATATCGATGCTCTTGATGTAGAGAGCGTGATTCTCGTGTGATAGAATATCCATCGCTTCATACCCCTTGTCCGACCTACGAATGCATTCTACATTTCCAGAAGCTACATCCATGCTATATACGTTAATACCGAGTTGGAAGCAGTCCTCAACCCCATCGAGCTGTAGTAGGTCAATAGGTTTGAAGCTCCTAAAGAGACTCAACGTATACTCAACCCCATTAAAAGAGCAGTAGCGCTTGAATGCATCCTTCACCTGAGCCTGAATTCTGCGAGGATCCTTCTTATCACTCTGGAATGTGTGCCAGGCGATGCAGTGGAAGACGCACTTGTTGTTGGTCTTAGGGAAGTTGATTACATGCTTGTTTTCGCGGATAATCTTAGGAATAACAGCGTCGCTATCTCCAAGAGCATGGTCGCGATGGTAGACAAAAATCTTGAATGCAGTGATCGCCTTAAGCTTATATCCGGAGCTGGGGTATTTCAGCTTGTCAGCCAACTCCATAGATCGAATTTCCGAAATCACCTTCTTTCGAATATCCGCCTTGCTGTTGATTGCGACAGGGTTATTGAATACATAAGTGTTTGCGAGATTCGGGTAGAAGTAGCGAGTGTCATCAGGGTCAGTCTTGCTCACAAGTTCGTACCCAAGAGCAATATTTACCTTAAAAGCACTTGCCTGAGTCGAAAGAACGTTCTCGAGCTTATCGTAGAAATCAGTAGCCTCGATACCCTCATATAGGTGTGATTCCATGTGATTACCATTGTAAAAACGGTACTTGGAATCAGCTTTATAGTCAGGCGACATATGCTTCTCAAGGGTTTCAATTGAAATATTGTACTGCTTAGCCACCAATTTCTTGTTGACTGAACGTGAAATGTTGCTAACATATACCATCTTACCAGTTCTACCTCGAACCTTAACCCTGTAGCTGCTACCCCATTTGATAGGTTGGATATTTAATCTCTTTAATCCTTCGAGTTCGTATGCAAACATGTTGCCTATATATGCTTGGCTATATTATTCTCCGTAGATATGACTTTATAATTATTTGACCTTGTATCAGGATCGACTTTATATCTTAGTCATTTACAAAATATTCTAAAATTAATTAATTAAAATATTTGGTTTATACCTTTTGGAGGTTTTAAGCCATTGTCATTGACTATATTGGGATTGACTTTTTATTTGAGAAAAAAGTAATTAATTAATTACGTTCGGTTTCGTTGTTAGGTTTGGCTTTGCCATCAATAAGTTCGGTTTTGGGCTTTCGCTTGCGAGCACGGATCTGCTGTCTATTCTTATCGTCGTAGCTCTTTTGGTATGACAAGCGAGCGTCGCGTGTGCGCTGATAGTAGCGCTTCTGGGCTGCTTTAATGCGCTCTTTGTTAGCGAGGTATTGTTCAGGTGAGTACGCCATCTTAGTATATTACTAACTTTATATTTGTTAGGATAAAAAATTAATCGCAGACCTTAAAAAGTTCACCTTTATTTTCTGCATCAACGGCATCAAGCTTTCAACAAATTGGCAAGATCATGAATTCATGTTGAAGCAGACTAACCTCAAAAACTTTTCTAATATTAAATCCTGTAGATGACATCCATTGCGGAATTAAACACCACAACACCTGCCACTCGTGCGTCATAACATACGACGAAGAGCTTGTCGCAGTCGCGCATATCTGCCGCTATACGTTCCATCGGCACATCGTCAGTTGAAGCAACACGTCTAAAATCAATCAGACAGAACTCGCTCAACGGGAGCGAGGAGTAGCGACCACCAGGGGAAAATCGTTTGATATGTTCAGCCAAGTTGCTGGCTTCTCGCAACAATTCGATGCCCCAACAGATGTCACCTCCATGAATTGTAAAATCAACGAACCCACTGGATCCAAACAACGCACCCACATCCACAGACGTCACGAAAGTGCTTGGTGTGCAGCGATACGCAGCTTTGTAAAATTCCATTTGCCACGCTCTTTCCAGAGGAATATCGCTCGACAAACTTCTGCCAAGCGTCTGGCGGATGCTATCGTAATCGATCGATCGCATCACTCGAGCGATCATCTCTGGAAGGTTTTTGGGGACATAAAGTGCTCGGACGATGTGACCAACGCGCATCTTGACGAAGAATCGCCACATCACTGGCGACGAGAACTCGTAACGCCGCTCAGTTTGAACCAGAATACCCTTTCGAAGACATTGCTCGACTATATCAGTATCAAAATCAGAGTTGGCACCATAAGCAATGCGTTCTAGCCGATCCAGCTCGTCCTCGTCAAGGGTATTCAACACCTTCACAGCGCGTGTTGATGTCAGCGCTTCAAACAGCGCTTTATCGTTGACTCGATACAGTGACCCACTTTGCAGCATGTGGATCCACTCGGCTGGCAATGGTTGACGACTCGCACTCCTATTGCGGGAGGCATGGACTCTATTCAGTTCATGAATGGCAGTCGCACAGAGACCAACGTGCCCACCCGTCACCTCTTCCAAATTGGCACAGAATTCCTCCATCGCAGATGACGACGACCCTTCAAAGCACGTGATACCCTTAAACCACTTTTGGACGTACTCGGAGACTTCGGCATGATCAAAATTCAGCTGGTTGGTGCCCAACACAATCCTATCGTCGAACTGTATTGGAGTAGCGAGTCGCGTGTACTCCACACCAGAGCCATACGCTGCAAACATCAAGATTCTGACGCTATAGTTCCCGTTGCTGAGAACGTACTTGACCAGCTCCCAAAAAACAGTGGATTTGCGTCTCGGAGAATTTGTTCCTTCTTTGTAGATCACTTGCACTTCGTCCACCACCAAATACACCATACGATCTGGCGCGGGAAGATTCAAAGTTGCTTCGCTCCAGTCGATCGTACAACGCTTCTTGAAAACTTGCTCAAACGTCGAATCGTCGGGTATGGCCAAGGCGGAGAAGTTGAACAGAACCATCTTCTTATTGTCCATGGTATGCCTATCCACCAACGATCGGCTCACAAGCGTCGCTAGTGACGTTTTCCCAGTCATTGGTGGGCTTTTCACCAGCAGGACATGCGTTTCTTCGAGTCGGTGGATGATATCCGCCGTGAGAGTGGCCCGAAAAAGTGTTCGTGGATCATCGAGATCAATGCCTTCTCCACTCACAATCGATCCACGCGTGCCATACCAGGCAATATTCTGAAGTGCAGCGCTATTCGCTGGCTGCGATAATGCTGAACCAGTTGCACCGCCCGGAACCACCACCAGCACGTGAACTTGGCCTTCACCCGGTTGAAAATTATCGCCAAAGTGCTGATCGTTCTTGATCCACAGCAAGGGGTTCATCTTCACGAATTCGTGGCGGTGTCCATGCTCATCTAGCAGCACAGGTACCACACCAACCTCATCAATCGTCACAGCTGCCGCTCCAGCCCCATCCAACCACGCGCCGCCCGTCGTCTTCGCCAGGAAGAGCTGCAGGTCCTTAGCATCACATGTGATCGTCGCTGCATTCTTCGCCTTGATCGCGTCCTTCAAGTGACCAACCAGCTGACTCTCATTGATGTCCACCGGGAACGCGCTTCCCCCACACCAACGATCGCACACACAAGCGTTACCATCTTCTCCCGACTTGGTAGATTATAGAATGAGAGAGAAAGGAAGGAGAATTTGCTACCGTACCTAAGCGGGATATAAAGGTGTGACGAAGTGGTGCCGCACAGATGTAGCCCTACCCCAAGTGATTCCAATGGCGAGAGGTTATGCGAACGCTTGAGCTGCAGCGGATGTCTTCTTGAGCTGTAAGCTAATCAAGAGGTTGCGTCGATGAAATTGATGGCTGGGCGTTAGAGACGAATACAGCTATTCTCCTTGTTAAATAATATTAAGAAAAAAACTGCCGGCGTAATGTTCCAGTATATACTACTGGCATAGACGGCGTCCTCCACTGCTGTCTTCGTGGTTGGTCAATGAAATTAGACACTTCAAACCACGAGGTCAGCAGTGGCTCCAGCATCCGTTGGTTGTCAGGGACCCGCTCACGAATGTGGGGGCGCTTGGGGGTTGCTGCATCCCTCGTTGCTTTCGACTCCAGTGCCTCCCCAACTTGCCTCGATCCCAGTGCTTCCGATGTTGCCGACCTTTTCGCTTTATCTTGCACTATCTGCGGGACTTGATGACGGCTTCCAGCTCCGTTGGCTCCAGCATCCACAGGTCGTCAGCGATACTCTGGTTGAACCAGACGCTCGAATGGATGAGATCCTCCCTTGACCGCTGTTTTCCTTTTGGCTTGCATTTCTTCTTAGGCTTGTCCTCGTAGTCTGACTCAGGGATGATCTCGTTTATTGGAACCCGCCGTTTTCGCTTTCGTGGTGAAGGTTGTTTGGCCTTGGACCGAGTTGACGACTTCATATCGTGTTGCATATTACGTTGCCACCACAGACTATCGACTTGGCAATCCACAACCACGTCCGAAGTTGAACTATTTAGATTACTATCGATTACTCCTAGTTCTTCCTGACAATACTGCTCCTCTTGCTGTCTTTTTGGAGTTTCTGACACTGGGACCGCTGTCGGTCTCGTATTCCTGCACATGCATTCTGCTCTTTGTTCTTCCATCTGCTGCGACCAACCACTACAAACCTTGGTCCCAAGTTGCACTTCCGTCGTCTCTCATGAGGTGTACAAAGTGCTGCTGCATCGAGTGGCGTTTTAACACCGCAGTGTGACTTCGCCGGCGTAAATTTGATAGTGACGGCTCGTACAGTCACCTACTACATGTACCTATCGGCGTACCCTTCGTTGAGGAGACCTGGTAGAAGAGCTCGACTTGACTAGCGTTATAGGCCTACAAGTTGGCGACGCGGCGTGCTTACGAAGTGAGTGTGTCGGTTTTAGAAAACTCCTAAGCAGCCATGAATTACCAATTGGACATAGTCACGCTGTTGATTTCGATTAAATAGTTAAAGAGAGGGTCGAGCTCGGTGTGGCAGCAACTCTTTCGGTACGCATGCACACTGTCCTCGCCGACACACGGAGAGTAAATCATTAAGTCTTTGCATCGACTCGTCACGTGCGTGCGTTGAATGATAAAACGCTACGACACAGTCACACGCAACGAGTACAGGAGGGTGGGGACACTTGCCCAGCCACATATTCAGACATAAAAACTTGGAAGATCTTCAAAGATGGAGAATCATGTACGGCTGAGTGGGCGCTGTCTTGTTACTGTTAGAGGGCTCCGCAGTTGCCAGTTCGGCATTTCTGCCGCTGTCGCTGCTTCCTACTTCCACATTGGCGGTAGTATCACATGTATTGCCTTCCGTCACTGCTGTAGTGGCCATTCGAGACTTGCACGGCACAGGAAGAGTGCCAGCCAGTTGTGGGCGAGACAGGTGAGGCGAGAGAGACGAAGATGACTCCGATGACGATACCGACCCTGCTTCGCCGCTACTGGTGGAGGCAGTAGAAGGCATGCTATCATTTCTACTAAGACCAACAGGGTTTCCAGCCATCAATTCACCAGTCCCCACGTCATCTTTGTTCCCATCGCCACCACTGGTGCCTCCCAAATGATACAGCACGTTGTCCGGCAGCGACGGCCAATCAATGATCAAGTGGCGAACAGACTGCTCCACACGAGACTGGAACTTGCACACAAGCGCCGTCGCAATATCCGCCGGCACCGTCGAGCGGTGCTTGAGCGCCGTGCGCTTCAGCAGATCCACCAATTCAGCGAACGTCAGTTGAACGCCCATGTCAGCGCGAGCGTGGATCACACGGACAACTCCCGCTTCGTCCTCGAACGGGATATAGTTGGGCCCACAGGGCATATTGAGCTTGTGTTGTTGGCGCTTCTTCAGTCGGCGGTGGAGCGCCGCGAAGTGCACGCCGTGGGCCTTGGCGGCGTTGCGTAGACTCATACCGTGGATAGCGACGGCCTCCATGGCGCTCTCCCACACCTCAGGCGGCACCATGTTGCTGTGTCGATAGCTACGGTCGCTTGTATTGCCGTCGGAATGGCCGTTGCTGCTCGTCAAGCTCGGACTACGACGGCACTTGACACCGTCTCTCTCTTGTCGTGGTGGCTGGCCGTGCCGGACCTGTTGGTGCGACTGCGGTGGACGAGGAGGCGGTGGAGGCGACAGAAGCGAACCCCTCCAGTGTCAGTCCTCACAACTGAAACGGCATCCCACGAGTACGGAGATCGCCGGTATATTGGACTGTGTTGTAGTGATGGAGACGGGGGCGGGGCGGCAGGTTGGCGATAGTTGCGGTTCTGCTGCATGCGGAGCCAGCGCAGCTGATCCCCACCACGTTCCAGCTCCTCCAGCTCCAGCTGTTGTTGTTGCTCGAGCGCATATCTTGGCTTGTATCTCGGGTGTTGTTGTTGCTGCTGCAGTTGAGAAGGGAAGCTGTTCTTCACACTTCTGTCATTATTGGTATTGCTGTAACATCTCCGCATGCCATCCACATCGACAAAGTCGTTCTCCCGTTTGAACATCGCGAGCCACCGAGCGGACGGGAACCCTGAGGCCAGCGGGCGTCGGCCGTTGCAGCCCACGATAGTGCGCACCACGTCAGCGATGTCGGCGTTCGCGTATCCTTCGAGGCGTCCGTAGTCGTAGCTGTAGCGACTGTCGGCTGTCTCGTAGCCGCCGTCGCTCTGCTGCATGAACTGGTCTCTGAGCATCGCCACCACCTCGTCGTTGAGCTCGGGTGTCAACTCGCAGTCTGGAGGGGACGCCAGCATCATCAACGACCTGGGCGAGACCGTGGACACTGCCGGCAGCACCATCGTGCCCTTGGGACTGACGTGGCCAAGCGCCAGTGTGTTGAGCTGCGGGAAGACATAGTCAGTGTCTCTTTTGCTGTTGCAGCTGTTACTGGTGGGAGTGGTCGTAGTGGCGACTGCGAGTCGATTGCCGTCGCTGTTGCTAAGGATGGAGGAAGTCCCCGATGGACGGAAGGGAGTTGGTGGTGGAGTCCGCAGATGTTGCAGTGTGTGTTGGCGCACGAGGCGATGCAGAGCCGAGTGCTGCACACCGTAGAGCTGGGCGGCCTGACGTAAACTGAGCTGTCGGCCGGCCACGGAATGGATGGCTTGGGCCCATATTTTGTCGGTCACAGCTCCTGCGGCTCCTGGGCTCCAGTCGTGAAGATCCATGGTAGGGTTGTTCATTTGTTGGTAGTTGCTCAGTTGTGGTCTGTTAATTAATGAGCAAACAGGTGGGTGTTGTGATGTAACAGGCGAGGTCGGCCGTCTTGCTGTTCCTTTGCTTGGGGTTCCGACTTGGGTCTCAGCTCTCGGTTTGAAGACTGTGGCTAAGAACTGGGCAGTGGATGGGTTCCAATCCAAGGAACACGAACGAAACATTTCAAGGTCGACCTGCGAGAGGGGAGGAACAGTACCGGTAGGACGCAACAGCTCTTAAGAACTGACCAGTTTACGCACAAGAGCTACGGACAAATGCTAGAACAGAGGCTTTATGTAGGGGATGTCGCTGATAGAGGCAGAAAATTACAGATCGGGTATGCTTTAAGACAGTTTCATGCGGAGTCGTGCTGTTGAGGGGCGAACCAAAAAAGATTTCGAGGACAAAAACGCCCCCGTTCGCCCTTTCAGGGCTCTCATTTCTCAAGCTTCAAGCTGGCGGATGCTTCAACTGGCGGGAACAAATTCAGCACTGATATGAAACGAGCGCCGCTGATGGTGACCAGAGTCTACAATGCTGTGGGCTGTTTGGCTGTTCTCGTGGCTAGTTCAGGTTGACGATTCCAGGAGGGCGAGCCTTGTAATCACCGCACCGCATAGCTGTCACGGGGTAACATCAGTGACAGCTGGTCGCAGTGTCAATGTGGTTATCCATTTATCAGGAGTGCCGTCAAAACCGGAGTAACTTTGCAGAGCCACCCTCAACATTAATTTTAGCCAATACTGGGGCTGTAGGCAACGAGAAACACGTCCTCTCCTAGTCACCGCACCCGCGTTCCGTCACTACATACAGAAATTTAGTTGTGCTTAAACCACTTTTCCTTAGCACCGTCGATTGGTGGTATGTTCACTGCAATTTCTAGTTTTTATGGTCCATGGGCTAATACGCTAAATATTCTATGGTAGGTCTGAGTTGTACCTATGGCCTTAATCAACCTTGAGGCTAGGCACAGGGTCAGACTGCACGATTGCTTTCTCTCTACAGAAGCTGCAGGACTCTTTAAAGGACGCCACATTAAACGATCGGAAACCTATCTATCAAGACACTTCAAAAGGATCGTATAAAAGTGGAAATGCATGGGCTACAATTGTCCCTAGTTCGTTTCTCTCTCTTTGTGTCGTGAATTTTTTTTAAAACAACTAAACTCAGTGCTATTTCCTGGAACTTAGCTCATGAGCGACATGCATCTCGTCCATGAAGACTTGTGTGATGAAATGCCTGTTTGCTCGGTGAACCAAATAAGAGATATGGCTGGTTTCCAAGCTGCAATTGTCCATGGGCGTGAAGCGTCCTTACTTCAGCTATTGAATCTGTAA
>VKKV01000363.1:0-23179 GCA_008080845.1 Phytophthora kernoviae | reverse complement strand
CAACGAACCCACTGGATCCAAACAACGCACCCACATCCACAGACGTCACGAAAGTGCTTGGTGTGCAGCGATACGCAGCTTTGTAAAATTCCATTTGCCACGCTCTTTCCAGAGGAATATCGCTCGACAAACTTCTGCCAAGCGTCTGGCGGATGCTATCGTAATCGATCGATCGCATCACTCGAGCGATCATCTCTGGAAGGTTTTTAAGGGACATAAAGTGCTCGGACGATGTGACCAACGCGCATCTTGACGAAGAATCGCCACATCACTGGCGACGAGAACTCGTAACGCCGCTCAGTTTGAACCAGAATACCCTTTCGAAGACATTGCTCGACTATATCAGTATCAAAATCAGAGTTGGCACCATAAGCAATGCGTTCTAGCCGATCCAGCTCGTCCTCGTCAAGGGTATTCAACACCTTCACAGCGCGTGTTGATGTCAGCGCTTCAAACAGCGCTTTATCGTTGACTCGATACAGTGACCCACTTTGCAGCATGTGGATCCACTCGGCTGGCAATGGTTGACGACTCGCACTCCTATTGCGGGAGGCATGGACTCTATTCAGTTCATGAATGGCAGTCGCACAGAGACCAACGTGCCCACCGTCACCTCTTCCAAATTGGCACAGAATTCCTCCATCGCAGATGACGACGACCCTTCAAAGCACGTGATACCCTTAAACCACTTTTGGACGTACTCGGAGACTTCGGCATGATCAAAATTCAGCTGGTTGGTGCCCAACACAATCCTATCGTCGAACTGTATTGGGTAGCGAGTCGCGTGTACTCCACACCAGCCCATACGCTGCAAACATCAAGATTCTGACGCTATAGTTCCCGTTGCTGAGAACGTACTTGACCAGCTCCCAAAAACAGTGGATTTGCGTCTCGGAGAATTTGTTCCTTCTTTGTAGATCACTCACTTCGTCCACCACCAAATACACCATACGATCTGGCGCGGGAAGATTCAAAGTTGCTTCGCTCCAGTCGATCGTACAACGCTTCTTGAAAACTTGCTCAAACGTCGAATCGTCGGGTATGGCCAAGGCGGAGAAGTTGAACAGAACCATCTTCTTATTGTCCATGGTATGCCTATCCACCAACGATCGGCTCACAAGCGTCGCTAGTGACGTTTTCCCAGTCATTGGTGGGCTTTTCACCAGCAGGACATGCGTTTCTTCGAGTCGGTGGATGATATCCGCCGTGAGAGTGGCCCGAAAAAGTGTTCGTGGATCATCGAGATCAATGCCTTCTCCACTCACAATCGATCCACGCGTGCCATACCAGGCAATATTCTGAAGTGCAGCGCTATTCGCTGGCTGCGATAATGCTGAACCAGTTGCACCGCCGGAACCACCACCAGCACGTGAACTTGGCCTTCACCCGGTTGAAAATTATCGCCAAAGTGCTGATCGTTCTTGATCCACAGCAAGGGGTTCATCTTCACGAATTCGTGGCGGTGTCCATGCTCATCTAGCAGCACAGGTACCACACCAACCTCATCAATCGTCACAGCTGCCGCTCCAGCCCCATCCAACCACGCGCCGCCCGTCGTCTTCGCCAGGAAGAGCTGCAGGTCCTTAGCATCACATGTGATCGTCGCTGCATTCTTCGCCTTGATCGCGTCCTTCAAGTGACCAACCAGCTGACTCTCATTGATGTCCACCGGGAACGCGCTTCCCCCACACCAACGATCGCACACACAAGCGTTACCATCTTCTCCCGACTTGGTAGATTATAGAATGAGAGAAAAGGAAGGAGAATTTGCTACCGTACCTAAGCGGGATATAAAGGTGTGACGAAGTGGTACAGATGTAGCCCTACCCCAAGTGATTCCAATGGCGAGAGGTTATGCGAACGCTTGAGCTGCAGCGGATGTCTTCTTGAGCTGTAAGCTAATCAAGAGGTTGCGTCGATGAAATTGATGGCTGGGCGTTAGAGACGAATACAGCTATTCTCCTTGTTAAATAATATTAAGAAAAAAACTGCCGGCGTAATGTTCCAGTATATACTACTGGCATAGACGGCGTCCTCCACTGCTGTCTTCGTGGTTGGTCAATGAAATTAGACACTTCAAACCACGAGGTCAGCAGTGGCTCCAGCATCCGTTGGTTGTCAGGGACCCGCTCACGAATGTGGGGGCGCTTGGGGGGTTGCATCCCTCGTTGCTTTCGACTCCAGTGCCTCCCCAACTTGCCTCGATCCCAGTGCTTCCGATGTTGCCGACCTTTTCGCTTTATCTTGCACTATCTGCGGGACTTGATGACGGCTTCCAGCTCCGTTGGCTCCAGCATCCACAGGTCGTCAGCGATACTCTGGTTGAACCAGACGCTCGAATGGATGAGATCCTCCCTTGACCGCTGTTTTCCTTTTGGCTTGCATTTCTTCTTAGGCTTGTCCTCGTAGTCTGACTCAGGGATGATCTCGTTTATTGGAACCCGCCGTTTTCGCTTTCGTGGTGAAGGTTGTTTGGCCTTGGACCGAGTTGACGACTTCATATCGTGTTGCATATTACGTTGCCACCACAGACTATCGACTTGGCAATCCACAACCACGTCCGAAGTTGAACTATTTAGATTACTATCGATTACTCCTAGTTCTTCCTGACAATACTGCTCCTCTTGCTGTCTTTTTGGAGTTTCTGACACTGGGACCGCTGTCGGTCTCGTATTCCTGCACATGCATTCTGCTCTTTGTTCTTCCATCTGCTGCGACCAACCACTACAAACCTTGGTCCCAAGTTGCACTTCCGTCGTCTCATGAGGTGTACAAAGTGCTGCTGCATCGAGTGGCGTTTTAACACCGCAGTGTGACTTCGCCGGCGTAAATTTGATAGTGACGGCTCGTACAGTCACCTACTACATGTACCTATCGGCGTACCCTTCGTTGAGGAGACCTGGTAGAAGAGCTCGACTTGACTAGCGTTATAGGCCTACAAGTTGGCGACGCGGCGTGCTTACGAAGTGAGTGTGTCGGTTTTAGAAAACTCCTAAGCAGCCATGAATTACCAATTGGACATAGTCACGCTGTTGATTTCGATTAAATAGTTAAAGAGAGGGTCGAGCTCGGTGTGGCAGCAACTCTTTCGGTACGCATGCACACTGTCCTCGCCGACACACGGAGAGTAAATCATTAAGTCTTTGCATCGACTCGTCACGTGCGTGCGTTGAATGATAAAACGCTACGACACAGTCACACGCAACGAGTACAGGAGGGTGGGGACACTTGCCCAGCCACATATTCAGACATAAAAACTTGGAAGATCTTCAAAGATGGAGAATCATGTACGGCTGAGTGGGCGCTGTCTTGTTACTGTTAGAGGGCTCCGCAGTTGCCAGTTCGGCATTTCTGCCGCTGTCGCTGCTTCCTACTTCCACATTGGCGGTAGTATCACATGTATTGCCTTCCGTCACTGCTGTAGTGGCCATTCGAGACTTGCACGGCACAGGAAGAGTGCCAGCCAGTTGTGGGCGAGACAGGTGAGGCGAGAGAGACGAAGATGACTCCGATGACGATACCGACCCTGCTTCGCCGCTACTGGTGGAGGCAGTAGAAGGCATG
This sequence comes from Phytophthora kernoviae, assembly GCA_008080845.1. Classification (NCBI taxonomy): domain Eukaryota; phylum Oomycota; class Peronosporomycetes; order Peronosporales; family Peronosporaceae; genus Phytophthora; species Phytophthora kernoviae. The sequence continues at coordinate 19,615 of VKKV01000363.1, read as the reverse complement.
CTATCATTTCTACTAAGACCAACAGGGTTTCCAGCCATCAATTCACCAGTCCCCACGTCATCTTTGTTCCCATCGCCACCACTGGTGCCTCCCAAATGATACAGCACGTTGTCCGGCAGCGACGGCCAATCAATGATCAAGTGGCGAACAGACTGCTCCACACGAGACTGGAACTTGCACACAAGCGCCGTCGCAATATCCGCCGGCACCGTCGAGCGGTGCTTGAGCGCCGTGCGCTTCAGCAGATCCACCAATTCAGCGAACGTCAGTTGAACGCCCATGTCAGCGCGAGCGTGGATCACACGGACAACTCCCGCTTCGTCCTCGAACGGGATATAGTTGGGCCCACAGGGCATATTGAGCTTGTGTTGTTGGCGCTTCTTCAGTCGGCGGTGGAGCGCCGCGAAGTGCACGCCGTGGGCCTTGGCGGCGTTGCGTAGACTCATACCGTGGATAGCGACGGCCTCCATGGCGCTCTCCCACACCTCAGGCGGCACCATGTTGCTGTGTCGATAGCTACGGTCGCTTGTATTGCCGTCGGAATGGCCGTTGCTGCTCGTCAAGCTCGGACTACGACGGCACTTGACACCGTCTCTCTCTTGTCGTGGTGGCTGGCCGTGCCGGACCTGTTGGTGCGACTGCGGTGGACGAGGAGGCGGTGGAGGCGACAGAAGCGAACCCCCTCCAGTGTCAGTCCTCACAACTGAAACGGCATCCCACGAGTACGGAGATCGCCGGTATATTGGACTGTGTTGTAGTGATGGAGACGGGGGCGGGGCGGCAGGTTGGCGATAGTTGCGGTTCTGCTGCATGCGGAGCCAGCGCAGCTGATCCCCACCACGTTCCAGCTCCTCCAGCTCCAGCTGTTGTTGTTGCTCGAGCGCATATCTTGGCTTGTATCTCGGGTGTTGTTGTTGCTGCTGCAGTTGAGAAGGGAAGCTGTTCTTCACACTTCTGTCATTATTGGTATTGCTGTAACATCTCCGCATGCCATCCACATCGACAAAGTCGTTCTCCCGTTTGAACATCGCGAGCCACCGAGCGGACGGGAACCCTGAGGCCAGCGGGCGTCGGCCGTTGCAGCCCACGATAGTGCGCACCACGTCAGCGATGTCGGCGTTCGCGTATCCTTCGAGGCGTCCGTAGTCGTAGCTGTAGCGACTGTCGGCTGTCTCGTAGCCGCCGTCGCTCTGCTGCATGAACTGGTCTCTGAGCATCGCCACCACCTCGTCGTTGAGCTCGGGTGTCAACTCGCAGTCTGGAGGGACGCCAGCATCATCAACGACCTGGGCGAGACCGTGGACACTGCCGGCAGCACCATCGTGCCCTTGGGACTGACGTGGCCAAGCGCCAGTGTGTTGAGCTGCGGGAAGACATAGTCAGTGTCTCTTTTGCTGTTGCAGCTGTTACTGGTGGGAGTGGTCGTAGTGGCGACTGCGAGTCGATTGCCGTCGCTGTTGCTAAGGATGGAGGAAGTCCCCGATGGACGGAAGGGAGTTGGTGGTGGAGTCCGCAGATGTTGCAGTGTGTGTTGGCGCACGAGGCGATGCAGAGCCGAGTGCTGCACACCGTAGAGCTGGGCGGCCTGACGTAAACTGAGCTGTCGGCCGGCCACGGAATGGATGGCTTGGGCCCATATTTTGTCGGTCACAGCTCCTGCGGCTCCTGGGCTCCAGTCGTGAAGATCCATGGTAGGGTTGTTCATTTGTTGGTAGTTGCTCAGTTGTGGTCTGTTAATTAATGAGCAAACAGGTGGGTGTTGTGATGTAACAGGCGAGGTCGGCCGTCTTGCTGTTCCTTTGCTTGGGGTTCCGACTTGGGTCTCAGCTCTCGGTTTGAAGACTGTGGCTAAGAACTGGGCAGTGGATGGGTTCCAATCCAAGGAACACGAACGAAACATTTCAAGGTCGACCTGCGAGAGGGGAGGAACAGTACCGGTAGGACGCAACAGCTCTTAAGAACTGACCAGTTTACGCACAAGAGCTACGGACAAATGCTAGAACAGAGGCTTTATGTAGGGGATGTCGCTGATAGAGGCAGAAAATTACAGATCGGGTATGCTTTAAGACAGTTTCATGCGGAGTCGTGCTGTTGAGGGGCGAACCAAAAAAGATTTCGAGGACAAAACGTACCCCCGTTCGCCCTTTCAGGGCTCTCATTTCTCAAGCTTCAAGCTGGCGGATGCTTCAACTGGCGGGAACAAATTCAGCACTGATATGAAACGAGCGCCGCTGATGGTGACCAGAGTCTACAATGCTGTGGGCTGTTTGGCTGTTCTCGTGGCTAGTTCAGGTTGACGATTCCAGGAGGGCGAGCCTTGTAATCACCGCACCGCATAGCTGTCACGGGGTAACATCAGTGACAGCTGGTCGCAGTGTCAATGTGGTTATCCATTTATCAGGAGTGCCGTCAAAACCGGAGTAACTTTGCAGAGCCACCCTCAACATTAATTTTAGCCAATACTGGGGCTGTAGGCAACGAGAAACACGTCCTCTCCTAGTCACCGCACCCGCGTTCCGTCACTACATACAAGAATTTAGTTGTGCTTAAACCACTTTTCCTTAGCACCGTCGATTGGTGGTATGTTCACTGCAATTTCTAGTTTTTATGGTCCATGGGCTAATACGCTAAATATTCTATGGTAGGTCTGAGTTGTACCTATGGCCTTAATCAACCTTGAGGCTAGGCACAGGGTCAGACTGCACGATTGCTTTCTCTCTACAGAAGCTGCAGGACTCTTTTTAAAGGACGCCACATTAAACGATCGGAAACCTATCTATCAAGACACTTCAAAAGGATCGTATAAAAGTGGAAATGCATGGGCTACAATTGTCCCTAGTTCGTTTCTCTCTCTTTGTGTCGTGAATTTTTTTTAAAACAACTAAACTCAGTGCTATTTCCCCTGGAACTTAGCTCATGAGCGACATGCATCTCGTCCATGAAGACTTGTGTGATGAAATGCCTGTTTGCTCGGTGAACCAAATAAGAGATATGGCTGGTTTCCAAGCTGCAATTGTCCATGGGCGTGAAGCGTCCTTACTTCGAGCTATTGAATCTGTAAAATCTATAAAATGCATAGGTGTGAGCGAACAACGAGCAACTATGTACCGCGCTATTGCTACGGAGCTGTCTGCTCGTGTTTCCTGAGCCGAACAGCATGTTGGATATGATACCCTCGCAAGTTTCCTGAAACGATTTGAATTTTGAACCCTGGTTCTCGTACGTGCTGTCAAACGGACAGCAAGGGACGATTGTGTAGAGGATTTATTGCTGTTGGCACTACTATATTCCGACAAGAGTACCTTTTTCCTGTGTATGAAATTGATGGCACTCACATGAAAAAATACTCAATAATGATGTTTGTCTGGCACTGGTCGGCAAAGATAGTAACCGACGTAATGAGCTTGTGGCTGATGGCTTTGTAACAAAAGAGACAAAATGGAACGTTGCGTGGTTCATAGCCAATTGTGTAGCAGCTCGAGTGCGGCTGTCGGAGGTTGCACTTTTCTCCGATCGAGGGAGGTAGCTAGATGCTCAACGCTTATTATCACAGCTTGGTATAACTATTCGCCTGAAATTTTACACATTGCACATTGTCTTCAACGAGGTCCATCACTTCAAGTCTGTGGATCCAGATATTAAAAGAGTGCGCCCATTTGTCTTCAAATTGCAAGCTTGTAATTCGCGCTGTGCATACGAATCGGTATTGAGTGATATTCGATCGGGATATCCCTCCCGCAGAATAGCAACACCGAGAAGGAAGAATTTGTGGCAGACTATCTTCGTAAAACTAACCCGACAAGCTGGTCGTGTTTTGGTAACTCGAGCCGTGATGAGGATGATCTTTCATTTATTGAGAAGCATTGGAAGACTATTCCATCGTACGGTTTGCCAAAGGCTCTTTGAGGAATTCGCACTACAAGTGGATCTGAAAGCAAGAACAATGCGATTTTGTGACGAACTTTAAGCAATAAGAACATAAGAAACCGCGGTAAACAATATATGTAAACATCAACTCATTTATCATAACGGCTTAAAGGATACCTAGCTCGTCAACAAGTCTCTGCTATTTGAGCAGCTACTTTGTTGAAGATCTGCTAGCTATTAAGCAGTAGTCTAGAACACGCCGATGGTGACGAAGACGATAGCGTTCGTGAACGCCCCTTGTTGAACTTCTCATTCGTGTAGTCCACGACCTGGCGGCGACAAAAGACATGATCAGCTCCATGTTGCGGCGTCTGGACATCGATGGCGTTGTCTGCGTGTTGACGCTCAGATACTCGGTGAAAGTGCTAGTCACACCCAAACTACTGCATGGTGTACATCTCGCCGCCCACTTGATCGTTCTTGCCTTCGCTGCCTTGTTGAACCGCCACTCCGTGCTGGTCGTGGCCCACAAAGTAGGGGATTTCGGGGCTCGCCATCTTGGCCAGGATCATGGACGCATAGAGACCGATCTTTCAGTCATAGAGGGAGCCGATAGAGTGGGAAGATGTTCTGAATCTTGGTCTTCATCTCTTGGGCTGCACAGATATTTGCAGAATCTTAACGATGAACTTGACATGGTCGTAAAAGCTATTGAGCTGCTAGTACTCATAAGCCTTGAAGGTTGAGGGAAGGGATCATGGCGACCGGATGGACGACGGTGAGATGTGAGAGTGGGTACTTTGGTAACTTTCGTTGTACTCCTTGCTCACCTGGGCATGGTCCACGTGGAACATTTGTTCGACCTTCGCCTGCGATAGACTAGTACAGCACAACCTTACCTCTGCGTCATCAGAGAGAAGAGTGTGACTACAAATGTTACAGGACACTTTTCTTTTTGCCGTATAGCAACAACTTGAGAACGAAATCACCGACTCTTCCCAGTTAACCAACATGGCGAACCTAGCTAATGCATCCAAGCATGTGTTGCCTGTCTGTAGAGATGCAAGAAGCGTCAACACTACCCCATCATCTGCTGGTGCATCCGTGCATACCCCAACAGGCCCTGGAGCCCCTCAAGACATCAGCGACGTTCGTCCAAGCGACGCTGGAGTCACGAACGCAAGCGAAGATGGTCCGCCATCTTCAAATGCCCAACGAAACGATCGACCCCAAGCAGGACTGAGAATCGGAGATTTGATCCAAGGCAATCATGAGTTTCGTGGAGACGATCATGGGCTTCAAGAAGACCAACCTGTCAACTTTGTTGTAGACGCAGAAATCCTTGACCTTGTGTGGGGTGTATACGAGATAGGTGTAACAGATCCCAAATACCCTCTCCGTTTGACTGAGAATGCGCAGCCCAATGTTCTTCGAGATGCAAAGTTCTCTGTGAAAGCTAACTTTACTGATAGCCTGCAGAACCTGTCGCTCCCGAAAATCATTGCGAGCTTGAATCTCATTGACAATGATCCCGCGATACGTGATCTTCTAGATGGTCAAGCTATTGTACATGTTCACAAGATGCCATGCAACGAGCTGATACTCCAAGTGGATTATAAGGACATGAAAAAAAGCTTTGGAAGGTCAACAATGCACCTTCCTTGGGAAGAAGTTGGAATTTAAATGCTGCAACCCACTTTCGGATCACTATTTCTTATTACTGACGGCACTAAGAATGTCCTACTAGTCCCTATGCCTGTGAGGCGAGGCGGGTGAACGCCTTTCTCGTCCAGGGTGTATAACGTGGACCAGATTTTTCCCGTTCGGAAAAGTTGGGGGTCAGTCTCCAGCCAGAGAATCTCGTTTGGAACGAGGTTTCCGTCCGGAGTTGGCATGTGACCGTGTGAAATCCCTATGGGTGACGTTTGTCTTCGGCGGACCGGACTTCACATAATGAGTTACTTTCACACCAATCAAATATACAAGGATACAAAGCGCGTACAGATTCTTCTGAACAACGCGAACACAGCTGAAATCGGACCACTAGCAAAGCCCTCTCAGATAACCACAATAATACAGAGTTATAAAAGATATACAGCCGCTACTTATTCTTTTAGACCCTTGAGCGGTGGGTCTCAACACCAGTCTCACTTAGAGCTTCGTTCAGAGTACTGGTCAACTCTGAACACTCTCACTCAAATATTCGCGCACCACTTCTGGATGGAAGAATACACTCCAAAGGGAAAACACTCCTACCACACAGCAGTCAATCAATCAAATCTCAGGGAGTGACTACTAACAACCTCCTAAAACCGCAGTTATATGAAATAGAAGCTCCGTTTGGAACGAAACAACCAATTGGAATATGAGATAGAACGTATCAGCCCGTGGCGCGTCACCTTGATCCCTGTCTAATTTGATCTTGAACTTTCGAGAGTCCCACGACGTCCTTCGCGTTTACGTTGAGTCCAAGCGTAGCGTAGTCAGCGCCGGTCCTCCAAATAGGCAGGCTGCTCCAACCACTGCTCGCACACTTCCAAAGTCCCCGAAGAAACCCGGCAGCGCTCACACTTTAGACGGCAAAACAAACTCCGAAGCACTTGCGTGCTTTGGGGTATAACGAACTCTGTTTATGTTATCTTTGCTAGCAGTCTCTTAAGCTATATCTGGGTCTTTGACACACGTGCCAGTTTATCTTGGGTTGAGTATGCTATGCGTTGACATGTCGTTGCCAGTTGTTGGGTACAGGTGGTACTTCAAGCAACCTTTTGTGTGCACCAAAATTTAGTCGGCCGTCTTGGTCGGTTGTATTTCACTTGGACCTTGTATACTTTGAGATTTAGAATCTTTGATGGATTCACTCCATCCAAAGACACACCTTTCAGAGATTCTCCGTTCGGATAATCTCCGTTCGGACAGTCTCCATTCGGAGAACCTTCGCCATTCAGAGGGTCTTGAATTCACTCGATCTTGGTATGTCTCGGCTCAGTTCTGTTTTAGAGCAGCCATTATCTGGGGTCCCATTTTCAGAGAACTGGACTTGAGATCCATCTGCAAGTCGGTCATTCTTGTGAGGTTTTGGTGTAGCGTCTGGATACCGCAGTATAGGTTCCGATCTTGGACACCTTAGGTTACATCTTGTACATAGTTAAGGGCGAGATGACCCCTGGGATACATTCCCAGGACATTTTTAACCTTTGCTGAGGTTAACCCACCGTCGGGTGGTCGGTGGTCTGGACGTAACACACTTTTCTCCACCCGGAGTGTGTGCTTCCGGACCTGTGATGCCCACTTCTGCCAAATGCAAGGTTCCATAGATCTGCACCCACCACGTGCCATCCATTTCGCACACAGACGTCCGAACTGGATTTATATAAATTGACCAATCAGAGATCTCGATATCTTTGGAAGGGATTGGGAAGGGACTTGACAGCATTTTCTCCAGTCCCAGCACCACACCTGAATATATGGATATGGTTGCTTACGCATTCCTGCAACACGTACGCTGCGATTCTTTTCTGAAACAGGGTGGACAACCACTCTGTTTCTAGCATACACTGTATGCGTGTAGTAAGGAAGCGTAAGTCTTACTTCGATTTACTATAGAAATACACGACAACGTGTATTTATAATACAAAGCAAAACACTATTTAGGTAGAAATGTGAAAACTGTATTTATGTCGGCCCGCAACGCGGCGGGCCTCTTAGCAGACCTAGCTAAAAGAATATCTAATTGCATGGTGAGGGCTATGGTTGGCCCTCACGTGTTGCACCTATATGCATGCGCCTTATTGGTCGAAAGGTACCTCTTTCTACCAATAGTAGCGCCAAGCGCCCGCCACTAATAACCAATCAGTGGCGGCTAATAACCAATCAGTGGCGGCTCGAAATGATTGTAATCCTGTGTCTGGTCCAGGATACAGCCAATCCGCAAATAGCTATACAAATGTATATTTGTGTAGCCCTGCTACACCTTTTTGAGTCAATTTTGTACAGTTACATCTCACCTAACGCATATATGTTATTTTTCATACAATCGTAGATTAAACAGCCATCAGTAGGCAACTAGAGAAGCCCATGAAATCAGTAATCCCCCAAAAAAAAAAAAAAAAAACTACAAACCAGACAACACCGTCGAATACATTTTATTCTATCAAACGATTTTGAAGGCAGGTCAGCAAAATTGTTCCTGATTTGAAGGCACTCCTCATAAATACCCTACCCGAGTACTTTAACACGATGGAGGTTTCGACTCTTGTGGTTGAATGTTTGCGTTCGAGGTCGCTTCACTATCCCAAAATTCGCCACAATATTGTCTACTGTACAATATTATGACACCAGTTTTGATACCTAACGAGACAATGAAACGAATAAAATACATGTACCTGAGGGCAGCAACTGTACAATACTCTTGGTCAATCTGTGCGTCGGCTTGAGCTACTTGAGAGTGAATGCATCATACTGAAATGCATTAGACGCACGAGTTGTGCAAAATCTCGACAGAAACGTAGCAATGTGACAAAGTCGGACCACTGACATTATTGTGATCCAGAAAAATTAAAAACGGAGCAATAAAGTAACGTAGGCAAAAATGTGGAGATGACGAAATTTATCGCAGTAAAGGTAATCTTTTATAAAGCACAACTAATATCCAACGCGGCAGCATGTCAACAGTCCTTTCACATCGATCACGTCGATCGCGTCAGAGAAGCGATGCAGTCCGGAGGTGTATCCGCCAGCTTGAAGCTTGGAGAAATGAGAGCCCTGAAAGGGCGAACGGGGGTACGTTTTTGTCCTCGAAATCTTTTTTTGGTTCGCCCTCAACAGCACGACTCCGCATGAAACTGTCTTAAAGCATACCCGATCTGTAATTTTCTGCCTCTATCAGCGACATCCCTACATAAAGCCTCTGTTCTAGCATTTGTCCGTAGCTCTTGTGCGTAAACTGGTCAGTTCTTAAGAGCTGTTGCGTCCTACCGGTACTGTTCCTCCCCTCTCGCAGGTCGACCTTGAAATGTTTCGTTCGTGTTCCTTGGATTGGAACCCATCCACTGCCCAGTTCTTAGCCACAGTCTTCAAACCGAGAGCTGAGACCCAAGTCGGAACCCCAAGCAAAGGAACAGCAAGACGGCCGACCTCGCCTGTTACATCACAACACCCACCTGTTTGCTCATTAATTAACAGACCACAACTGAGCAACTACCAACAAATGAACAACCCTACCATGGATCTTCACGACTGGAGCCCAGGAGCCGCAGGAGCTGTGACCGACAAAATATGGGCCCAAGCCATCCATTCCGTGGCCGGCCGACAGCTCAGTTTACGTCAGGCCGCCCAGCTCTACGGTGTGCAGCACTCGGCTCTGCATCGCCTCGTGCGCCAACACACACTGCAACATCTGCGGACTCCACCACCAACTCCCTTCCGTCCATCGGGGACTTCCTCCATCCTTAGCAACAGCGACGGCAATCGACTCGCAGTCGCCACTACGACCACTCCCACCAGTAACAGCTGCAACAGCAAAAGAGACACTGACTATGTCTTCCCGCAGCTCAACACACTGGCGCTTGGCCACGTCAGTCCCAAGGGCACGATGGTGCTGCCGGCAGTGTCCACGGTCTCGCCCAGGTCGTTGATGATGCTGGCGTCCCCTCCAGACTGCGAGTTGACACCCGAGCTCAACGACGAGGTGGTGGCGATGCTCAGAGACCAGTTCATGCAGCAGAGCGACGGCGGCTACGAGACAGCCGACAGTCGCTACAGCTACGACTACGGACGCCTCGAAGGATACGCGAACGCCGACATCGCTGACGTGGTGCGCACTATCGTGGGCTGCAACGGCCGACGCCCGCTGGCCTCAGGGTTCCCGTCCGCTCGGTGGCTCGCGATGTTCAAACGGGAGAACGACTTTGTCGATGTGGATGGCATGCGGAGATGTTACAGCAATACCAATAATGACAGAAGTGTGAAGAACAGCTTCCCTTCTCAACTGCAGCAGCAACAACAACACCCGAGATACAAGCCAAGATATGCGCTCGAGCAACAACAACAGCTGGAGCTGGAGGAGCTGGAACGTGGTGGGGATCAGCTGCGCTGGCTCCGCATGCAGCAGAACCGCAACTATCGCCAACCTGCCGCCCCGCCCCCGTCTCCATCACTACAACACAGTCCAATATACCGGCGATCTCCGTACTCGTGGGATGCCGTTTCAGTTGTGAGGACTGACACTGGAGGGGTTCGCTTCTGTCGCCTCCACCGCCTCCTCGTCCACCGCAGTCGCACCAACAGGTCCGGCACGGCCAGCCACCACGACAAGAGAGACGGTGTCAAGTGCCGTCGTAGTCCGAGCTTGACGAGCAGCAACGGCCATTCCGACGGCAATACAAGCGACCGTAGCTATCGACACAGCAACATGGTGCCGCCTGAGGTGTGGGAGAGCGCCATGGAGGCCGTCGCTATCCACGGTATGAGTCTACGCAACGCCGCCAAGGCCCACGGCGTGCACTTCGCGGCGCTCCACCGCCGACTGAAGAAGCGCCAACAACACAAGCTCAATATGCCCTGTGGGCCCAACTATATCCCGTTCGAGGACGAAGCGGGAGTTGTCCGTGTGATCCACGCTCGCGCTGACATGGGCGTTCAACTGACGTTCGCTGAATTGGTGGATCTGCTGAAGCGCACGGCGCTCAAGCACCGCTCGACGGTGCCGGCGGATATTGCGACGGCGCTTGTGTGCAAGTTCCAGTCTCGTGTGGAGCAGTCTGTTCGCCACTTGATCATTGATTGGCCGTCGCTGCCGGACAACGTGCTGTATCATTTGGGAGGCACCAGTGGTGGCGATGGGAACAAAGATGACGTGGGGACTGGTGAATTGATGGCTGGAAACCCTGTTGGTCTTAGTAGAAATGATAGCATGCCTTCTACTGCCTCCACCAGTAGCGGCGAAGCAGGGTCGGTATCGTCATCGGAGTCATCTTCGTCTCTCTCGCCTCACCTGTCTCGCCCACAACTGGCTGGCACTCTTCCTGTGCCGTGCAAGTCTCGAATGGCCACTACAGCAGTGACGGAAGGCAATACATGTGATACTACCGCCAATGTGGAAGTAGGAAGCAGCGACAGCGGCAGAAATGCCGAACTGGCAACTGCGGAGCCCTCTAACAGTAACAAGACAGCGCCCACTCAGCCGTACATGATTCTCCATCTTTGAAGATCTTCCAAGTTTTTATGTCTGAATATGTGGCTGGGCAAGTGTCCCCACCCTCCTGTACTCGTTGCGTGTGACTGTGTCGTAGCGTTTTATCATTCAACGCACGCACGTGACGAGTCGATGCAAAGACTTAATGATTTACTCTCCGTGTGTCGGCGAGGACAGTGTGCATGCGTACCGAAAGAGTTGCTGCCACACCGAGCTCGAACGACGATACCTTGTGCGGGTCTCCCATGAGGTCGAAAGCTGCACGTATGACTAGCATCGTCGCTCAAGATGCGGAATTGATCCGTAGTACTCAACCCATGCTTTGTCTGGGGTCGTGGAAAATATAAGGCATCCAATGAGCCTACCAGTTAAACCAGGGGTTGTTGTGACAGCATTTCGTGACGTTTTAGAAGCCGTCGTTTTGTATCACTAAACTGTACATCGAATAGGAACCACGAACCATCTTCAGACAAATGGAAACTGACGCCGACAAACTCCTGGTCGTCTCCTCTGCAGACACCAATGGTTGGTGCTCCTTTTGATTATACAATGCCGCTATTGATGCGGTACGCGTTTGTGATGTGTTGGCGCGGCCCGTCGCTGCGGTGCAGGTAGTCGGTCGTCGTGGTGTCTGGTACAAATCCTCACACATCTCAATATCTATCACCTCTTCAATTAATCCCGTCTCCACCACAACGATACCAACTGATGCGACTAAATCGCGAAAATCTTTGCATCAGCTCTTCCAGCCGCTCAATTTGCCACCTCTTCCATCGTTATGCATATTACGAGTGCGTTAATATTCCAGCAATATGCAGGTGTGCAATGGAAAAAATAGTGCTATTCAAATACCTATAGCTGGCATCGGCATCGCATTCATCCACTTCCAGCTAAAGTATCACAACAATACCATCTTCTTGCATTAGAAAAACTTTCAAAGGAGGTAGGGAAGGTGGACTACCATATCACGACAGCTGAACTAATCCCTCAATATGGACCAAAGCTAATAGAGCACGGTGTGGCTATTTTGTTGTAGAGCGTAGGGTACTTGATCGCCAGAACAAACGCTTTGCTCATCCGAGCTGAAATACCGAGCTAGAAGCACGCCTCACAACAACATTTTTTTTCTTTGTGGTATATTGCAATCACTTAGCTTAACGAAGAACTAATCCAACGACCGCTAATCACCAGTTACCTCCCTTCACCCATTCTCGTCGTCGGCTGGCTGCCTCTTGAGCGATGCTCCAGAGGTGGTCCGTTGTTGCGGTGCACCAGGCCGCTGTGTTACTGCTCGTCGTGCAACTGCCCGTCGAGCCAATGTCGGAGGTCTCCATCAGCGTGGTCTGCCACTATCTGTCGGATGCCTTCCGAACCGTTCAAAGTATATATTACCACTTGTCGACTGTGGGTGGTGTTCATGGCCAAATTGGCCAACGCATCCGCCGTTTTGTTAAATGACCGGTAGTGGTGCGTCCAGGAACGGACTCCGCACTTGTCCGCTAGTACCCGGCAGCTCTGATAAAGTCTACATAGATGATTCGCCTTGGGTGAGATACGCCGTCTCTGCTGCTGAATGATCAATTGGCTGTCGCCGACTACGTGAAGTGGGCGGATCCTTTCTCGATAGGCATATCTGAGCCCTGTTAATAGTCCTCGGTACTCTGCTTGATTGTTGGTAGTCTTCCCGCTAATATAAGACGTACTGGCAACCCAGATGACTTGGCCTGCAGTTGATTATTGAGAAATCCGCATGATGACTGCACCACTTCCTCCTGGACCAGGGTTGCCCCGGGATCCGCCATCAAAAAGAGAATATATCGACAAGTCGATCCGCCCAGTTCCATGTGGTGCGGGTCCCACAGCCCATTCAGGGCCCCTATCACTACATGAATCGCCGCGATGTCAGGGGCGCTCTCCCAGTGTCATGATATGTTGCCTGGATGGTACGGTATCCCTCCCGTAGGCGAGACCTGAGTAGTGCTAGATACTTGCTCTCCATAACCATCTGATCATCGTGGAAGTGCGCCGTCCTCCATTACCACACAACCCGTAGCACCACCAATACCTCCAGTCTCCAGCATGCTGCAGCGGCTGGGTGCAGTTGTAAGGTAATTGCATCCCGTTCTGGCGTCGGTGTCCAAAAGAGTTCGTCCTCCTGTCGCCCCAGGACAGCTGGCGGGACCGCCGTCAGGTGAAACGTAAAGCAAGTGCTGGGCTGTTGCAGATTCGCAGGGTGACCGAGCTGCGACCACCGATCAATGAATGTGGACCAAATAGCTGCCGCGGCAGGGCAGTCCCAAAATATGTGTGAGAGGGTTGCATCGGTCCTCCCCACACAAGTCGCGTGTGGGCACCCGTCCTCTGCTGCGTCCGATCGAAGCAGTTGATTCCACGAGTTTTCAACCGATAAAGTAGTCGCTCTCCCCAAGCATCCAAACCAATCCACCTCCGATGCTGCTTCCATAACACCGAGGCAAGAGCGGCGTAGATGATCGTGTTTTCTGCCCACCAAGCAGCCTCTCGCTGTGCCAGCATTGCCGTCCCTGTAGTATTACGTTGTAAAGCAACCCTCGACTTGACCTTCTTCCGCCTGCACGCTCACCGTCTCTGGTCAGCCCACAAGCACGCAAGACGATCCATCGTCGGGTGAGGGTGGAAGTCAATGACGACCGATGTAGACTCAAGATACACCTAAGGACCTCAGTTTAGAAAAGCGATTGTATAAGTGGAAGCCAAATGATCTTGCCGTACAGACCAACAACACTTGATAGTTCTCCCAGCCATAAACATTCAACGTTTGGCACGGGCCTGCGAGGCATTTCAGTCATTCAACACAAGGTTGATAGCAACCATATAAGCCAACTCGTTAGGCACGGTGTAGTATTGTTTGAGCACAGCTTCATCCAGTGTCGAGACGCAAATGTAAGCACTTGTCGGTTCAAATAGAATAATTTCATTACACAAGAAAAATAGTGTACCATTGCCCAATATTGTGTTCATCGTAATCGCGCAAGAGCATCCTGCATCCTTTACACGGTGTAAGTTGACCCGTCGTCACAATTTGACCCACCGTCACGAAGTAGACGGTGCTAGTACGCACTACTTCCACGATGACGTAAGGCTACCGGGCTCCTCCTTCTCAATGCAGACCTGCCAAATCATTTCTGTGTCACCTTACTGCCTTTTGCTTCTTGGAATTCTCCGCCAATAACCAGAGTTTCAGTGGAACTTAATCGATAATTGCCGTCACAGTTTGCTACGCCGTGAACCAGTCCCCGTAGCCGACCTCACTCAAGTGCCGCATCGCAAAGTTCACCACGCCAACGTTCTCATTCATCGTCGCCACCTCAATAACCTGCCACGTCGCTTTCTGCTGCTCTCTCCGGCTCAATCTGAGGCAACAGGAGTCTCACAATCTCCACATGACCCTTTGCAGCAGCAATCATCGTTGCGTCTGCCACGTCACAGTCAAATCTCTCTAAAGTCTTTGTAGCCACTGCACTTGGCCAGTTGTAGCTGCCTCCTTCACAGCTTCCTCCGGTGTCTTTAACAGCTCATCGATGCGTTCACAGACGTGTGTCAAAGCAATGATCTTGGCCGGCAGGCTTGCAGCGTTCACGGTCTCATCTTGACCTTGATTGATAGTGGTGTCTTGGGCAGAGGGAAGTTGGTAGGAGGACTGGAAGTTAGAGCTCTTGCACGAGTACACGGCAGCAATGATAGCCATCTGCGTCTCTTCTCGGTGGTCGATACCTTGTTCTTTGCTAAGAAAAGTTGGAATGAACGATATTGAAGGATGCAATGACCCTGCGTCACGACTGGACACGCAATGGAATTTTACCATCAATTTTAACTTCAACCCGAAAGATTTTCGTTAACTTCAACGATGACGACTACTAAAATGGTTGCAAACGAATCCTGACCTCACGTTCAGCGACATGCTCGTCTACTTAGTGCCAAACAAGGAACTGTTTATCCATCACCACCACTTTGACTCAGAGTGGTGGGACCATCTTTGAGGGAATCCATGATCGTCCTCGTCCCCGTATCAAGATGTGCGCTATCAGGAGATCTGGTCGGGCGCATGGATCTCCGACCTTCCTGACGACCTTGCCATAACCTCATGACCCACCGTGGGATTGTTATCTCCCTGGACGCTGTTGTTGTTTCTCGACCATTGTTTATTCGTCTTGCTAGCGACGATAATTCGTCACGAAATGGCTCGTTAACCCTCCACAGCTCAAGTAAATACCCTTCGTTGTACGGTTTAAGGAGGCAGCGGCTACGCTCAAGTACCCTTCGAAACCAGAAGAACTGCGCCGCGCGTGCTCCATCAATCAGGCCACACAACTCACTACTGGTACACCTTGTTGCCATTCGCGTCTTGGTCACGGCCAAGGTTCAGAACTGCATTCACTACCTTTTCACACGCTGACAGAGCACCACGACAAAAACCAAAGCCAAACGGTTTGCCTACACATGAGCTGCGGACCGTTGAAGCGGAAGTTGTGGCTGAACCAAGTAATTTGGCGACCTTGACACACAAGTCGGCGGTTGTTGAATCCCCCACCAGTGCGCATAGCAGAGGGTATAGCGCGTCTCCGCATGTGCTTTGGGAAAAATATGATTGCTAACTCAACTGTAGTTCTCCACGAATACCAACGGTTTGACTGCAAGCACTACGTTTGCCACATCTGTGCGGACCTACTCGGATCACCTGGAGGTAAGACTCACTTGCCTTTGCAGCCCAAGATGCATGCTTGAATTGAAATGTTCATTTGACTGCCTAACAATTTCTGTCCTAGGTAGTTACTTGATGAAGCTAGGAACGTAAGCGAAGGTGATTCGGATGGAGACGATGGTACTCGAGTTAACAGCAACGTGTACGACGATAACCCGATTGGTAGACTTCACAACAGGAGCACAATGTCAAACATGAGCACCATGACGGACCCGACCCCCAGAGGTAACTTCACTTTGACAGGGAAAAATGCATACCGTCTCAATCTGGTCACTCAAACGGGAGTTGTGGACTCGAACGCGTGAAGCTGTGCATCTGGTAAAATCCTTGGTCCCGTGGTGGTAAAGACAAACTTGCTTGTGGAGACTAGAGCTCTATGAATACCTGCGCACCACTGGGATAGGTGACCTGGGACTTCTCGCCGAGAATTCATCCAACGGTTTCATTTGACTATGCATTCTGCTCGGCTAAGTATTACCCTCTTGACGACGGTCGGGTAGTAGCTCCGCCCGTTTAGTGGTGCACTCCAGCAGCGACTTTGGCTCGAAACCGTGATCGGCAATGAAGTACGTACATACATCTTGCTCAGTCTGTATGGCGACCTGCATCATGCCTATTTCGAATAACACTTGCTACTAAGATATGCAAGTTGGTTGATGCGTGCCTCCTTGAGCGTCTCGTAGTCCTGGAACTGAAGTTCGCCGAGCATGTTCTGCTTAAAATCACCATTCACTGCATACGGTCTTTCTTGGTCTGCAACTCCACGAAGTATATCGGTACTTTGGCAAGGGTAGACATGTTTGTCGATTTAGCAGGTCTCGTCGCCGTCGATTCGTTTAAATATCTGTACGGCAAAGGGTACGCCGACAATGAACCTACTGGAGGAGCGTTTGTGAATGCTGCGGATGGGGGATTAACGGTATCGATGTCCTGTAGTTTTTGCACGATGCTGGAAGGATTTCAAATCATGCATTTGACTAGGCTTTTAAGGGTGCGGTTGCTGCTGCTGGATGGTCTGACCCTAAGATCGTGAAGTACCTGTACAGCAAGAACCGTGCGTTTTCGCAAGCCCTCATTAACGTGTTCAAGGGCGCAAGTGACGATTCGGTGATCAGGTTCTTATATGAAAAAGAGCGTTTACTTCCTGATGCTATCATCAAAGCGTTCTGAAAAACAGCTCTCTACGAATCTTCGAAAGGTATCAATACGTTTCACGACAAAAAGTATCAAGATCATGAAGTTCCTGCACAAGGAAGATTGCATCCCGGCTCACGTCTTCAGGCTGCGTTTTTGGTCGCTACCAGACCGACGTTGTGGAGTGCTTGCATGACGACAAACGCGTTTCATCTGAGACCCTGCCCAAGGATGTTGTGATTGCAGATAACCTTGGAGATGATGCTTTGCTGAAAAGCTTGTTTGATGCACAGTGCATGACTTCCGACATGGTTATTAACACGCTCGTGGATGCGACGAGGAATATACCCACCCACATCGTGAAAGTTTTGTCCAGTAAAGATACCATCCCAACAGCTTTCAAGAACCACGCGTTTGTGACTGTAGCTCAGCACGGACACAAGAGTGTTGTTATGGCGATGAGTAGAATTGAGGACTTCCCGCTTGCGATATTGAACACAGTGCTAGGCGCTTCGAGAAACGAGAGTCAAGAAAAGATCGACAGTCAGTCATTCTGCTTCGTTAAACGACACCTTACTGCAAAACTTCACCGTTCAAGTCGTTACATGGCTCAGTGACAGAACACCGAACTTCGAGGATCCAATGTTGGCATTTTAGGTTAGGTAGGCATATATTAGCCGTGGAGTAAATAGGCAGCATGGAGGATGCATTAGGCTCAGTAAAATGCAACCAATAATATTGTGTCGTAGTGCAATATTATTGGCTTGAGTTTGTCCGTATCCGTATTTTTACTTAATAATTGACAGGATCAGTAGGTTAATATTTAGTCGACGACGACGACGACGACGACGACGATGACGATGACGATGACGATGACGATGACGATGACGACGACGCTGTAGATCGAAAGCGACGTCGTGAGGGCTTCGCCCCAACGCCCTCTCTCGACAAGAAGTGTATGCATAAAGGTATTGACCAAGACAGAGACCCCAAAGACTCTAAATACCGGAGACGAGAAGCCAAAACCGGCGATTCTAACAGGTTTACGAAGGCGAAAACCCTCGCGCTCCCCCGCGTTTTGCAACAAATAAAAACATTATTATTGACTCCAGGGGAGGCAGTGGAGGAGGCTGCACGAACTGGACAAGCCAAAAACAATTGGTCAACAGACCTCAATGGGAAGACTGGCACGCGGCCATACATGCCGCCAGGAACGGCCATCTCGAGTGTGTCAAAGCGTTAATCTCCTTAGTCCCTGGTTACCAACCGTTTAAATGCGAAGACATCTAGGACCCAGCGGCAAGATCAGACATTTTACTGGACACAGTAGAGGCTGCTGCTGGTAATGGCCACATCGAGGTTGTTAAATTCATGTTGATGGAGATTGAGCTGATGGAGATTGATACTCGCAATGGCGAACTGAATTTCGCGGCATGGCGAGCCCTAGAGGAAAGTGCGGCTAAAGGACATCTGGGAGTGGTTAAAGTGTCCACTGAAATTGCATTTGAGACCAAGTCTATAGGTGAAGAAACATGGAAAAGATGTCCGGTGTTGACACGCACGATTTCTGGTGGCCATTCAAATGTAGTGAATTTTCTACTCGAATCAAACCGTTTTAACTGGGATGTCGGAGAAGCGTTTGTACATGCGTTGGTGGATGAACAGCGGACGCTTAAGGAGCTGCTGTTCCAGTCGTCCCCACGATACTTTGAGCAGGATAATTTGTTCGTTTGTTTCGCTCGTGATGGACGCACGAACACTATGAAATACGTGTTTCATAGTGGCTATAACTTTACTGGGGTGGTTGCCGAAGCTTTTGGGGAAGTGACCAAATCTAGACATACCGATATTGTGGAGTTTCTATACGAAAGTGGACTCGTATCTTCAGAGATGTTCGATACAGTTTTCATGAAGACAGCTCGATATGGATGGATCGACGCGGTCGTATTACTGTACAGGAAGGGGCGAGCACTACCACAGGCTATCACCAAAGCATTTAAAGAGTGGATACTGTTGATACCGCGAATTTTCTGCTTGAAAAGGAGCGCATTCCTGAGAAGTCGATCAGGTCAGCTTTCGTGCATGCAGCTCGTTTTGGATCTACCAATGGTTTTATCCACAAGTGGTACGAGAATTTTATCGCGATCAAGAAACTCCTGTATAAAGAAAGACTGCATTCCTCCCGAGGTGATCAATGAGGTTTTCTTGACCGCAGCCAAAAGTCGATATATCGATGTCATGGAGTGTTTGTACCATGAGCCTCATCTTTCTTTGAAAGCGATTCACCAAGCTTTCGCTACTGCCGTTAGCAGGGATAACCCTGCCGTGGTGAAGATATCGTACAAGGACCAACACATATCGTGTAAATTGATTTGCACGGCGTTCAAGAAAGCAGCCGACCATGGCAATATTGACGTTATCAGTTCCTTGAAAAGACAGCGATAAGCAAGAAGTGATAATGACGAATTCTACAACATTGGCTGCTATTGTACAGTATCATCTACATGGCGCAGATTGAAGGCTAGCATGCGGTTGGTGTCCAGTAAGCTGGACAAGATAGAACAGTGGAGATATTTACTGCCCGGCAATGAAATCTTACGATTGCCTTGCAAGTTTCCCGTAGCGGTCAAGGTCGAATGCAGTAGTATCGCTGTACGACGGAGGCAGTCTCCACTGAA
>VKKV01000362.1:0-140252 GCA_008080845.1 Phytophthora kernoviae | reverse complement strand
GGCGAACGCCTAGTGCAGCAAGGGATGGAGCGATACCGCGTGCTCATTTCGCGCAAGAAAAAAATCTACGAGGCGGGTGGCGCTGGCGGTGGAGCTTACGGTTTTACTTCAACCACAGCTGGCGCCCAGGCTCTGCTGTTAGATGACGACGAAGACAACTCCCAGGCAACCGGTAGCGATTGCACAGTGTGATAACCCAAATGAGTGTCGCCGTCTTTTAGCGAGAGGAGACAATGAAAATAAGCAGCCGTTGCATACGACGAGAATGATAAAAGCACGAGATATACCATCGGAATACCCTACGAGTGATTTTAATTAATCTAAATGGATTTTGAACTTGTCGGAGAAGTGATCGGAGACAAACTCAACTTGTGAGACTCAAAGTTGAGTTTAACATAATTATCGTGGGTCAAGCCGTTAGGCTTCGAAGGTGTCGAGTTTATCGACGGCGAGAAGTCAGATGCCGATACCGGATGCACTTGTCTTGCTTTGGATGTCTGGAAAATATCCTCTATATCCGTTGATCCAGTTGGCGTTCCGGGTTGCTCACTTCGAAGTGCCTTGCTCTCCTGAAGACGTTTACATTGTCTGAGAAATTTTCGCGCTCACGTTGAACATGTGCGCTCTCCTGTATATTGATGTCACCTTCTTGTTCCTGATTGTTGCCACGATCGGGGAACACTCGGCTGGAACATCATCTCTCCTCGCTTTATAACGCACGAGTTGTTCCTGGAGGCGATCTGAATGTGCTCTCTTGTTGCAATTGACTTTTCACGCAACGAAGCTCCGCATTTGCCTTCACTGCTGCGAGTTTGTACGTCGGTAGTTTCTGTGCGACACATACACGAGCATATTTCGCTTCGCCCTGTGAGATTTCAAGCAACCGGCGCAGCTCATCGTTTTCACTCTGAAGTTGCTCTAGATGGACATCCAGTTTATAGAATTCATGCGAACCAAATCGAGATCCTCCTCGTACATCGCTGTCGCTATTCATGCAGCTTTTAATTGCTGCCGCTCGTGAATAGCCTCCACTTCTTCCTTCAGAGCCTTGGCCAGTGCTCGTAGCGCCACAACCTCTTCTTCCTGTCGTTGGTGATCAACTAACACTCGTTCTAGCTGTTCACGAAGACGTTGGCATTCTGCTACATGATCGATTGTGTGCATATCATCGCCACTGCTCTTGGTATCACAATCAGAACTCAACATTGTCTGCTTTTTTCAAACCTAAGATGGATGAGGCCGCACTTTTCGACGACTTTTCTTCACCACCTTCTTCATTGGGGCTCGTAACTTTACAGTTGATTCATCGCCACGCCAAATAGGTCCCCGTCGACTGACACTGGGACCATCCTTGTTAGTCTTGGGAAGAGACCGTCGTTTCATAGATGTTGGCGGCAAAGCTCGGAGGATCGCGCAGTGCGAGATCGCCCTCCATATTAATAGTTGGCGCCATTACGCAGGGCACTACAGTTCTCGAAAACCGCCATGCAGGACAAGATGCAGGTGCATCGTTTATCCCGGTACGAGAAAAGCTTTTGGTCAAGGGCTGGCATGCCGCGCAAGTGCCTTCTAAAGATGCACCTTCCGGGTCAACAAATGACTGCGAAGAACTGACACCTTCGTGGAGTATTCGGTCACTGTTTTCACCGCCGCCAGGAGCTTTAGCATATGAGACCGGCCGAACTCTAACGTGGCGCAGCACCTCTGAATCGGCCGTCGGTGAGGATCTATCACTTCAGATTCAGCAACTGAGCGAGCAAGAAGAGAAACTACCGAAGACAGTCGGCCAAGTAAAACAAGCGTACCGTGTTCGTGCACGGAAGGAGGAAGCACGAGAAGCTGTGAATGTGCTTCGGAAGCAAAACTTGCGTCTGGAACTGCGAACAGGTCTAAGAAGGCAAGATAGAGACAAACAAAAGAAACCTCAGCCACAGCAAGAGGTGGACTCTCATCAACCGGTTGATGAACCCGAAAGGAATGAGGAGATAGAGCCAATTGAATTGACTCCAGACGGAGAGCTCCGGTTGGTGAACCTGTCTGTGGACGAAGTTGTCGCCAATGTTGAGTATCGTGAAGAGATTTTACGGCAGATCCGCCACCAGCTTGCAAACGGTGGCAAGGTTTTAATGCAGAGCGACTGCGTTTCCGAGCAGGAGAGCGTTCGCAGCACGCGATTCATGATGCAGACACTGTGCACACAGAGTTTAGCCTACTGTGTCCGATACCAGGATGTCGTACCTGAAACTCTCACTCCAGCGGATTCTACGCGCTTGGTCTTGCGGTTGATGCCACGACACCAACCGCCCGAGCCACAAAACTGAGTGCAACTTCATTGAGCTGAGGGGAATCAACCGAACTAGAGTCATCCGAACTGGGTCAACTCTTTTTGCAGTGACCACATGTGATGAGATCGTGTGAGGATAACGCTGCATCGCATGGTACAGTCAACCATGAAGCTCACACAAGCTATACGATCTTCCCGCAAAGACAAATATCGCCTGTAGACCTTCATCGTGTGATGTCAAGACATAACGTGGTGACGGGACCTCTTGTCATCAACACTGTACCACCCCAGTGGTGGTGTATCCAACTCGCCAATCGACATCTTGAGGGCAAACCTTGTGGTACGTATCGTGTTCCATCCCTCGCTGCACCGCCTGACCAATTCCCCGAGAGCTTCCGCATGGGCCCTGTGCTTTTTGACTCGCTTTCAGTGATGCTACGGCGCATTGTTGAGTGGTCTGATGAACTTCTCTTCTCTGCTTCACTCAGTCCCGCCCCGTACATTCGAGTGGCAATGCTCATTTCACTTTCCATTTCGCCTAGCGACGAACAAACGACCTTCACTACGCTCCTTCGACTCCTCCGTTTCAAGCACGACGGGTCTAAAGTACGACGGCGCTATCGTTAAGCGATTCCAATCCAAATCCATTGACGTTCGGGTCTGCAGTTGAGATGATGACTCAAGGCCCCCAAGTGCTGCACAAGGAGGTGTCTGCCAAGATGAAAGCGGCGTTGGGTCAAACTCTACCTCAGCTCGAGATTCGTTTCGAAAATCTGACACTAGGAGTTGACATGGTGGTGGTTGACGATGATGCCTCCAAGCCTGAGCTTCCGACGATCACCAACCACGTCAAGAAGCGGTACAGCGGTTGTTGTACCAAGAAGACGGTAGCGCGTCGACGGATCCTCAAGGGGATCAGTGGTGTCTTCAAGCCAGGCACCATGACACTCGTGCTTGGGCAACCTGGCTCAGGCAAGTCTGCACTACTGAAAATACTGAGCGGACAGTTCCCCATGGACAAGAATGTGGTGCTTGATGGTAACATCACTTACAACGGCCTGTCGCGGGAGAAGATACTCAACCGACTGCCCCAATTCGTGTCGTACGTGACGCAGACTGACAAGCACTTCCCAATGCTCTCTGTCCGTGAGACGCTCAAGTTCGCTCACACTTTCAGTGGTGGTGGTCTATCAGATCAGCATTTCTGCCATGGAACTCCGGAGGAAAACCAAGCGGCGATCGAGGCGGTGCGTGCCATGCACGCCAACTACCCCGACATCGTGACCCAACAACTCGGTCTGCAGATCTGTCAGGACACAATCGTAGGCGACAGTATGTTGCGTGGGATTTCTGGTGGAGAGAAGAAGCGTGTGACGATGGCTGAGATGGAGTTCGGCAATAAATTCGGGTGCATGATGGACGAGATCAGCACGGGGCTCGACAGTGCTGCCACCTTTGACATCATCAACACGCAGCGCAGTATCGCGCAGAAGTTTCGCAAGACGGTGGTCATCTCACTGTTGCAGCCGGCTCCTGAAGTCTTTGCTCTCTTCGATAACGTGCTAATTCTGAATGACGGTGAGGTGCTGTACCATGGCCCTCGCGAACAGATCGTGGAGTATTTCAAAGACCTGGGCTTTGTTTGCCCCCGAAACGTGACGTCGCTGACTTTCTTGTGGATCTCAGCACGGACGAGCAGTACAAGTACCAAGTAAATCTACGGAGCAAGAGACACCCTCGACAACCTAGCGCGTTTGCCGAAATCTTCGCACGCTCTGCTATTCACGACGCGATGTTGGCTGAACTTCACGCTCCTCTGGAGCCAGAGCTGTTGAAGGACACCGAAGTGCACTTGAATCCGACGCCGGAATTCCACCAATCTTTCTGGGCAAGTACTTTGACCTTGATGCGGCGACAACTTATGGTGACAGGACGAAACAAGGCGTTCTTGCGTGGCAAGGCTGTCTTGATCATTTTCATGGGTCTTTTGTACTCCAGTGTGTTCTACCAATTCAATTTCGAGGATGTCCAGGTGGTCATGGGTATCATCTTCTTCTCGGTCATGTACCTCGCCCTTGCACAGACTCCTATGTTACCAGTGTACTTTGCAGGAGAGACGTGTTCTACAAACAACGGCGCGCTAATTTCTACCGTACGTCAAGTTACGTGGTCTCCATGAGCGTTAGCCAGATCCCAATTACGTTGGTGGAGAGTCTCGTTTTCGGCACGTTTGTGTACTGGATGTGTGGATTCGTGCAGTCTGTGGGGGCGTATATCCTCTTCGAAGTGCTGTTGTTCTTGACGAACTTAGCTTTCTCGGCCTTCTTCTTCTACATATCCTGCGTTACGGTGGACGTACACGTGGCTAAACCGTTGGCGATGGTCTCGCTGTTGATTTCGATCCTCTTCTCAGGCTTTGTGGTCACGCGTACTCAACTCCCAGGATGGTTCGTATGGATCTATTGGATCGACCCTATTTCGTGGGGGCTTCGCAGTCTAGCTGTGAGCCAATATCGTCACGACTCCTTCGACCAATGCGTCGTCAGTGAAGGTGGCACCAACTACTGCACCACTTATGGCATGAACATGGGCGAATACTACCTGAATTTCTACGATATTCAAACGGAGAAATCGTGGATCGTGTACGGCGTCATCTTCAATGTCGTTGTGTACTTCCTCTTTATGCTGCTCGCCTACAATGCGTTGGAATACAAGCGCATTGAGGCATCAGCGAACTTCGCACCACCGAAGAAGGAGCCCACGAGTAACTACGTGGAAGTGATAACACCTAAGACTTGTACTGGAGACGTCAAACTACTATCAGCTATCGGAGATGAAGCAGTGCTGACTATGGCACGCCGTGAGAAGAATTTTGTACCGGTCACCGTGGCGTTCCAAGACCTGTGGTACACGGTTCCCAACCCGAAGGTCAAGCAGGAGTCGATTGACTTACTCAAGGGAATCTCGGGTTTTGCAATGCCTGGTAAGATGACTGCACTCATGGGGGCCACTGGTGCCGGAAAAACGACGCTGATGGATGTTATCGCTGGTCGCAAAACTGGTGGTAAGGTTCGGGGTGAAATTCTGTTGAATGGCTTTCCTGCGACGGACTTGGCAATTCGACGTTGTACTGGTTACTGCGAGCAAATAGATATCCACAATGACTCGGCAACCATCCGAGAAGCACTGACGTTCAGTGCGTTTTTGCGTCAAGGCAGCGATATATCGGCTGCGATGAAGTATGACTCTGTGAACGAGTGTTTGGAGCTCCTTGAACTGGATTCGATCGCCGATCGATGTGTCCGCGGTTGCTCTGTGGAGCAATTAAAACGCTTGACCATCGGAGTGGAACTCGCAGCACAGCCGAGTGTGCTTTTCCTCGACGAACCTACAAGCGGGTTGGACGCTCGCGCAGCCAAGGTCATCATGGATGGTGTGAGGAAGGTGGCGAATACGGGTCGTACCATTCTGTGCACAATCCACCAACCATCCACTGAGGTTTTCGCGCACTTTGATAGTCTGCTGCTGCTCAAGAAAGGAGGGCAACCGTCTTCTTTGGTGATGTAGGTGATTGCTGCAGCGATCTTATTAACTACTTTGAAAGCATTCCAGAGGTCCCCAGGCTTCAAGATGGCTGCAACCCTGCAACGTGGATATTGGAGGTGATTGGTGCTGGTGTGGATCACTCGGTTGATATTAATGTCGACTTCGCTGAAGCATTCGAAGCTAGCAGTCTGAGGGCCATGTTGGATGAGAATTTGAAGAAAGAGGGCGTAGCGTCTCCTGTGTTTGGTCAGCAGCAACTTTTGTTCGCAAACAAACGCGCAGCGAGCAATTTCACCCAGGGCTATATGGTGATGCAGCGCTTTTTCCGCATGTATTGGCGCGTACCGACGTACAACTGGACACGTATGGTGGTGTACATCTTCATGGGCTTCCTGTTTGGACTCGTGTTCGTCAATGCCAACTACACCTCGTACCAGGAGGTGAATAGTGGACTCGGCATGCTCTTCTGCACCACGGCGTTCCTGGGTATCGTGTCGCTCAATAGCGCTGTGCCTGTAACTTCAGAAGAGCGGGCTCCATTTTATCGCGAACGTGCTTCGCAGACGTACAACTCGTTCTGGTACTTCCTGGGCTTTACGATTGTTGAGATCCCGTACGTGGTCGTCTCGAGTCTGCTGTTCACCATCATTTGTCTACCGCTGTCGGGTTTCACGAACGTGGGAGACTTGGCCATCTACTGGCTCAACATGACTCTGCACGTGCTGTGCCAGATCTACCTGGGCCAGTTGCTGTCGTTCACCATGCCGAGTGTGGAGGTAGCTGCATTGCTGGGTGTGCTGTTCAACTCCATCTTCGTGCTGTTTATGGGCTTCAATCCACCAGCGTCCACCATTGCCCACGGCTACAAGTGGCTCTTCGACATCACCCCCAACGCTACTCCTTCATGCTGTTCTCGGCTCTTCTTTTCGGAAATTGCCCCGATGAAGACTATCTGCAGGTGATGAGATCATTGGAATCGGACAGCGAACTGGACATGACGCAATTTCCATCCGGGTGCCAACTCCTCGAAAATGCTCCTCAGTCCGTGGGCAACATCCCGATTCGGACCTACCTGGACAACGTTTTCGATATTCGCCATGACGACATTTACTACTACATGTTCATCAATATTATGATGATATTGGCGCTGCGGTTCCTCGCACTGCTATCGCTACGCTTTGTTAACCACCAGAAAAAGTAAGACGACACAGCGTTAACTCTCTAGTTTGGGTCTAATTGGGATAACATGGCGTCCGCGAAATTGACTAGGCACGTCCGTGCCCGAGATTCCACTCGATCGATGTCATATTAATATTGTCGACTTGGACCACAGAGGAGGTATCGCTGTCCATGAAAAGACAATGGCATAAAGCATTAATGGCCCTAAATCAGAGAAAACGCCCACGAAAGCTGACCACTTCTCTATGACAGCTGAACAAATGCTGCTCGCCGTGTGGCCCTGTATGGGGTTGGTATCCTTACTGCTGCAGACAAGAAGTTACTTGCAATTTGTGATGCCGCACAAAATCCCGGCGAGTCTCGTGGTACCCCCAGGCGTTTGCAGAAGGAGACGGCTAACCTGATAGAGTTCTGCTTGATGGACGGGAGTAGTATACACTGGCGCAGAACACCAACAGTTTTGTTTCTTACCGTAATTTACCTACGAGAGGAGGTTTAGAGCTTCCTGAACACCACCAGTTGAAAGCAACGACGCCACCGCTGAGTAGCATCTGGTGCGAAGGAGGTCTCCTCCACAACTCGAGCACCGCACACAGTAACATTGGGATTGCATCCAAAGAGGGTTTCATTCTAAAGAAGAAGAAAAACGTGCTTCTCTCAACGGTATTACGCCGGTAGTATTTTACCGCAAGGAAGAGTGCGTCTCACCATTAGTTGGAAGTCTATGTGGCACACCTTCATTTCCGCTTAAATACGCTCAGAAATTCTCACCTTCCTCATTCCAGAATCCGCCGCCTCGAGAAGAGATGATCAAGCTCTTCTGTGTGATCGTTGATGTGGCGGGGAGTGCGTTTGAGGTAGGCATCGATGAGGATGTGTCAGTGTCAGCGTTTAAGGAGGCGATCAAGGCAAAGAAGCCCATCGACTTGAAGAATGTCGACGCAGACAAGCTGCAGCTCTTCCTGGCGAAGAAGGACAGCGCGTGGCTGCGGTCCCGCTCAGATGATGTGAAGAAGCTGAAGAAGGGCGAGAAGACTGCTATAATTGAAGCGCTAACACATGAAGACGAAGAGCTACAAGGGGAGGATGGCCTTGCAGAAATGTTGGCGGGTATGGATCATCCATCCACTGGTCAAATTCACGTGCTGGTGGTGGTTCCCGGTGAGCCAAATCAAGGCGCCAAGGATAGGCCTTCGCGCTCGGCAAGAATCCACAGTGAAAATCGACGGAAGCGCTGGCGTGAACTCAACGACATCCTCGACAAGAACAAGAAGGCTAAGACGAACCGTGAAGATGGCACGTCGGCCGGGTACTCCTATGTGAAATGGAGCGAGGTCAAGGGTGTGCTCGACTACGAATTCTACCAACAGAAACGCAAGCCGATTCCCGAGGATAAATTTAAATTTCTGTGCGAGTACTTGGCATACGCTTCGGAAGCGATGAACGGATACGTCGACGCACCGAAAGAAGCAAAGCGTTATCACTTTATCGCACACGTACTCATCATGCTTTGCAGTTTGTTCGACGACGTGAAGCTAGAGGTCGAAGAGGCGGTGGACGGCAACGAAGTTCACGCAAACGGCCATTTTGAGTTCGTGCTCACCCGCGGTAAGACGAAGATCTGTATCGTTGAAGCAAAGAGGAACGATTTTGATCAAGGGAAAGCGCAGGCGCTCGTCGGATGCGAAGCAGTTGCCGACCGTGAAGGCCTGTATGTCGTGTACGGCATTGTGACAGACTTCACCAAGTGGTACCTCTACCGAAGCGGTGAAAACTCCATTTTGATGGACTCGAGCACGCTTAGTGCGAGATCAGAGGTACTAGACATCGGATCGATGCGAGATGTGCGCGAGATGATCTACGGCGCGTTGTCGGACCACGAAGACGAATGCAAGAAAGATAAGCCTACTTGCATTGAATGAAAACGTTGCTTACAATCGACAGGGGATTCCGAAAAATAATTAATACAGTATCATTCACTTCAATAATTTTGTATTTTCTAAAGCAATACTGTTTTTCGCGAGATTCTTGAATGCATCATACAGTACTTACTGAATTAACCGACAATTGACATTCTGTTCCAAGATCGATCGAATAAGTTCGTCACTTTGTGTTGCATTTTGGACCGCACATAGCTGTCTTACCTTCCCTTCCCTTTTGACAATGTGGATAGCACTTTAAGACATGTACAGTATCAACGCTGCGTTGACAACACCACATTGCGTCTACTCTTCAAGCACGTTGGGCGTAACCACCAACCTGTTCTCAGGTGTAAGTACAGCGTTGTCGAATACACGAGACACGTCTTCTAAGTTCCCCAGCAGGCGAAGCATTGGGATTATCAGGTCAGATTTGTACTCCAGACGTGTTACCCTCCTGTTCTCGCCATCCCAGTCGAAATGCACGAAAGTGCTCACCAGCAATTTCTGACCTAGTAGTCTCTTAGCAAGTGGCGTCCATTGATCTTCGCCATCATCATTCACGAGGTGTGGGAACGCAAGTTGCAACGTACTTTCGGAGATCGAGAACGCCACTGTGGTAGTGGCTATGAGTAACCCCCAGGATTGCTCTCCAAGTGTTGGAACTGAACTTCCAAATCCTGGAAGCAGCGCGTAAAACGTCTCCAAGTCTCCATTAACGCCCCCACGCCGCATGTGATGAAACCCATTACGTCCGGTGCCATTGACGTTAGCAGAAAATCCATCTGGACGTGACATTCGTGCGCTACAGTCGATGCCGGTGCTTTGAATCCGTTGCGAAAGTGGTGAAAGTGGTGAAAGTACTCTACGGCAAGATTCCACAATGTCGTCTCCATCGGAACGCCAGAAGCAATAACCTGAAGCTGCAGTTCGAGCTTTTTAATTGTGTCGTTCAGGCGGCAGACGCCGTTCACTCGCTAGCATCTTGACGTGCATTTTTTCCCCTGTATCGTGTCATGCTTTTTCGGCGGCGCTCACGGAGGTTAGCGTTCGTAGTGGCTCCCGAGCTGTCAGTGGGCGAGTTAATGCCCATATCTGTGCGCTCTTCAGTAAAAGCGTCGGGTGTGAAATCGATGGCGAAGTCGCCTTGTGACCGGGAATCTTCGCCTTTCCGAAACGAATCCATGCTGAAGTTGATGGTATAGAACGCTGTATCACTTTGCAAACCATGCTAGTAGTATACACTGGCGCAGAACACCGACAGTTTTGTTTCTTACCGTAATTTACCTACGAGAGGAGGTTTAGAGCTTCCTGAACACCACCAGTTGAAAGCAACAACGCCACCGCTGAGTAGCATCTGGTGCGAAGGAGGTCTCCTCCACAACTCCGAGCACCGCACAAAGCAACATTGGGATTGCATTCTGTTGAAATGTGAGTGAAGTTACTGCATTGATGAACTGGCTGGTACCCGATAAGATCTAAGACACACACGAGTCGTGTCTTTGAGTACTAAGATTGTACAAGCGTGAAGAAGTGTAAAGGATCGCCGCCAGTGGTACATATAGGTAGGATAGCTTTGGGTTCCGAGACTAAGGTTCAGTCTCGAATTTACCCAGTGAATAACAAGTGAGCTTTGTGTGAGAAGTTCTGGTGTAGTTGCCTTCGTTCATCTCGAGCGTGACGCTCTCTTAACTAGTTGTACATTTCGTCAGGGTTATGAGCCCAAACTAACGAAACCATTACTAGCTAAGAACGTCCACATGGTGAACAAGGTGAACGACAAAGAAGGAAAGATCGAGCTTAGCTCGAAGGGGGTTCCAATCAACTGGAATGGTGAAAACTGGGAATACTACAAGGCACTAATGGTTAGCTGCTTCGAGGAGAAGGACCTCGAGAACATTGCATCCGGTGAAAAAGTCTTGAATGATGAAGCTAACAAGAAAGTGCGGTTAGAGTGGAAGCAGAAGCAGGCGCAGATAAAACGCATGATATTGGGCCCTGTTTCACTCGCATTGGCTCAGAGAGTGATGAAGATGTCTTCGGGTACAGAGATGTGGAAGTCGTTGCTGGAATATTACGAGGCTCCCAGCAACCAGATATTGGCTGTACACAAGCAGAGCCAGCTTTTGCATAAGCTGGTGGCGCGAAGAAGCACAGTGTAAGTTGTGCAGTGGTCCCCATGCTAACGTCCCCAGTAGTGTCCGAAGTGGATGTCTTGCCAGATCTTCAAGAGCTACAGGATGACTATGACCTTGGATTGTGGCACTACGATACCGCTTCAAGTGCCCACATTGTAGGCACGATGGATTATTTCGTGGCTTACGAGGAGTTCGATACGGTGAAGGACCCGTGTCGTGGATTTGCCCAGAATATGCTGACACATGCAGTCGGTATGGGTAAAGTTGAACTAGTGACCAAGTCTGAGAAAGGTCAATTGCATAAGTTCACCTTGGATAGGGTGCTATATGTTCCAAGTGCCTGTTGGGATTTGTTTTCAGCCGGTGTTGCGAGGGACCAAGGTCTGACCGAACTACAGGAATCGGAAACCGGTGCATACAACGTCTACGATGGTAACAAGTTCCTACTGACAGCAACACTGCAGCCTAATCATGTGTGGAGTTTCCGAAGTTACAATTCGTTCGTGAAGAACAGCTTTCGTAACGACAGTTATGCTCAAGCTGCGGAGGTTGTGAATTTCACAAAGATGGATGGGTTAGCAAATATTCGTGTTTGGCATACACGACTTGGACACACCAATGCCCAATACCTGAGGTCCATGGCAGACAAGAACTTAGTGGATGGCATGATGCTGAAAGGACGAGAACTACCGATGTGCGAGACGTGCCAGTTATCTAAACAGAAGCGTAAGAAGCACCTCAAGTCACTAGATCGTGACATTCGGGAGCCAAATGACGTGATTTTCGTCGATTTGATGGATCCTGGGAAACACAACAGCACTCGATTTACTCATGTACTTGTTGTAGTGGATGGATTCTCGCGATTAATTCGCATTTACCCACTAAAAGCCAAGACAGAAGCAAACGAAAACCTGCAGCAGTATATCGCGTGGGCAGAACGACAAATCGGTCGTTGCGTAAAATGTGTTGTCTCAGACGGTGGCACAGAGTTCGGAAACAGCGCTATGAAGGCGTGGTACAAGTCACATGGAATCGACTTGGTGGTTTTAGCTCCAGGAGCATCATCTGTCAACTTAGCTGAGCGTGCAATACAGTCCCTACGCGACATGATGAAAGCGATGCTAGTCGCATCTGGACTACCTCAAAGTTTCTGGCCGGATGCGCTACAGAACACAGCGTATGTTAAGAATCGCGTTCTATGCAGGAGCATTGAATCGCGAACGCCGTTTGAATTGTTCTTTGGGAAGCGGCCAGATATTCACCACATACGAACATTTGGAGCGCTAACGTACGCGCACATTCCTCGAGCGCTTCGCAAAAGATGGCAAACAACTGTGAGGCTGGTTACTCGCTAGGTTATGCAGAAGATCGCGTTGGAACTAAAGTTTACTTCCCAGAGTACCATGTAGCACGAGTCGTGTTCGATGTTCGAGTAAATGAGAACATTTTGTATCGGGATCGAGAGGATATTTCGCCATCAACCATTTCCAAATGGACGCAAAATCAACAGTTTGATACTGTTGAGGAGGGACTAGTTGGTGATGGCGATAGTGACCATAACATGGCCATGGAAGAGGAAAATGAAGAAAGCAGCAATGCGGGAGCAGACTCGGCAGATGAAAATGCTGAATACGACAGTGATCTTGATGAAAATGAAGATGAGGATGTTGCTCAATGTCAACAAACAGTACCTCAATGGCGCCCACTGAATCGTCCTGGTCCGGACAATTTTCGTGTGCATTTGCGCTCAGCTGTTCCAAACGATGTGACAAGAGGTAGTGACTCTAACAGCGCACACGAAGCAAACAACAGTGATGATGAAGGCGAAGAAGGCGACACTAACTGTGCTCCTGATAACAATGTGAGCCCTAGTGCTGAAGATGTGTTAGACTCGGAGAGTGACACAAGCTCAAATGAAGCTGATGAGACTCAATCGGAAACATTGAGTGAAAATGAAGAAAGTGACACAAAAGTTGCTGATGAAGGTAGTGGTGGTTCGCAGAATGCCAACGAAAAAGAAGATCACGCAACCCCGATTGAGGAGGAAACGTATGAACTCCTACCAAGCGAAAATCAAAGTACAGTTCGTGAAAGAAATGAATTAGACGAACTGTGGTCGCTGACAACACTACCTACACAAAGAACGAAGCGTAAAGATCATGGTCCTAGCTTGGATAAACGTGGCATTGACGACCACGGTGAGAAAAGGCAACGTTACCAACCACGAGAGAGAAAAGACCTAAGTACCTTGATGACTACGTGGTGAATTCCACGCTACTACAAGAAAGTACGCTACCACGAAAATGGTGTGAACAAGAAGTCAAAGTACCTAGTACTTTTAGGCAGGCAATGAGATCAAAGCAAGCTTTCGAATGGAAGGCTGCTATGGTTGCAGAGATGGAGGCTCTACGTACAAAAGGTGTTCTCGAAGTGATTGATGAACTACCCAAGGGACAACATCTAATTTCAACTAGATGGGTATACGACCTGAAGATCGATGAGATGGGAAATGTGATTCGATTTCGCGCCCGCATTGTGGCTCGAGGTTTTCGACAGATTGCAGGTGTTGATTTCAACGACACGTTTTCTCCTGTTGCCCGTATGTCGTCATTTAGGCTGTTATTGGCCTTAGCGATCCATTTGGGTTGGCTAATTTGGCAAGGAGATGTCAACAACGCGTATCTCAACGCGACCCTAAAGATCAAACAGTACATAAAGGACATTGAAAGGTTCCCAAGTGGCAGTGGATTATATCAAGTCAACAAAGCTCTGTACGGATTACGCCAGTCTGGCAGGGAGTGGAATGAGGAGCTGGACACCTGGTTCAAGACTCATGGATTTACACAATGTCGCTCTGAGCCGTGTCTTTATTTCTACTGCAAGGATGGCAAGATGACATTTGTCCTGGTATATGTGGATGACTTGCTGTGTGCATCGAACTCAGAGGGATTTAAGTGTAGCCTCTTCGATGACCTAGGAAAGGACTACGGAATTAAGGATCTGGGTCTTTTACACCAATACCTGGGCATTCGCGTACGACAGAGTGAGGAGATCACAATCGACCAGCAACACTATGCTGAGAAACTCTTGGCTCGGTTTGGATTGACGAAGGAGTCAAACAGTAGCGGAATTCCTATGGAAACTACGCTGCGACTGGAAGCATGTGAGCGGAAAACCAGTGGAGAATGCAACCATGAACAGGGTGAAGTGAACTATCGTGAAATGGTTGGTTGTCTTATATATTTGGTGACTTCCACACGCCCAGATCTCATGTACACCATCGGGCAATTAAGCCGATATGTTGATCACCCAACCGAGAAGCACATTGGTGCCGCAAAACGAGTTCTCCGTTATGTGTTGGGAACGACCAATAAGGGTATCACTTACCGCAAGTCAGATACTTGTGATATTGGTGTGCATTTGGATGGTTATTCGGATAGTGACTGGGGTAACGACCGTGATACAAGGAAGAGCACAACAGGATTTGTGTTTACTCTAGGAGGTGGAGCCATTTCTTGGGCTTCTCGACAACAGACGATTGTAGCTCAATCTACGGCGGAGTCCGAGTATATAGCAGCATGTGAAGCTGCTATGGAAGGGAGAGCGATGATGAACATCCTCAATGAGCTGCTGCCTGAAACGAAAAGCAAGCTGACTCTGGGTGTCGACAATCAATCATCGTTTGTAATGGCTACGAGTCCGACTTTTAGCCGACGAACTCGTCATATCGAATTGAAGTGGCACTTTGTGCGGGAACAAATCGAGAAGAAGAATTTGTACCTATGGAAGGTCAAAGGTGAAGACAACCCCGCGGATTTATTCACAAAGCCACTGGCAAAGGCTCGGTTCGAGAGCCTATCTCGTATGATCGGTATGCGAGGTGTGGGGTGATATGCAGCACGTACTAACATCCTTCTATCTATCAAAGTAGTTCACTTTGAGGGAGGCGTGTTGAAATGTGAGTGAAGTTACTGCATTGATGAACTGGCTGGTACCCGATAAGATCTAAGACACACACGAGTTGTGTCTTTGAGTACTAAGGTTGAACAAGCGTGAAGAGATGTAAAGGATCGCCGCCAGTGGTACATATAGGTAGGATAGCTTTGGGTTCCGAGACTAAGGTTCAGTCTCGAATTTACCCAGTGAATAACAAGTGAGCTTTGTGTGAGAAGTTCTGGTGTAGTTGCCTTCGTTCATCTCGAGCGTGACGCTTTCTTAACTAGTTGTGCATTCCGTCAAGTAATATACAAACAGCGATGACTTACTCACCCGAACAATACCAAGCTAACAAATAGCGCATTAAAGCAGCGCAGAAGTGCTACTATCAGCGCACACGCGAAGCTCGCTTAACCTATCAAAAGGGGTATGACGACAAGAACAGAGACCAGATTCGGACTCGCAAGCGGAAGCCAAAAAGCGAACCTAATACCAGTGAAACCAAACTTAATTAAATATTTTTTCTCACATAAAAGTCAAGCCGCTTATAGACGAGCACCAGTTGCAAACGCGCGACAGACCTTCTGCCAAATATTTGAATTAATCCATTTCAAAAAATATCGTATGGGGCTATGATATAAAGTCGATCCTAATACAAGACCCAATAATTATAAAGTCATATCTACAAAGAATAATATAGCCAGAGATATATAGGCAACATGTTTGCATACGAGCTCGAAGGACTAAAGAGATTGAATATTTAAGCTATCAAATGGGGTAGCAGCTACCGTGTTAAGGTGTGTGGTAGAACTGGCAAGATGGTCTACGTGGGAGATGTAAGCAGACCTAGAAATCAGAGACTGATTGCAAAGCTATACAATGTCCCTATCGAACCTCTGAAGAAGCATCTACAAGGCTGATCCTAAATATCGTTTCTACAAGGGAAATAGATGGAATCTCACCTGTATGAGGGTATTCAGCCTTCTGAGTTTTACGACAAACTTGAGAATGTTCTTAGCAGTCAGAAAAATGCTTTCAAGGTCAATATTGCCCTTGGCTACGATCTAGTCAGCATCAGTGATGACAGGGAGACTCGATACTTTCATCCCAACCTTGCAAATACGTATGTATTCAACAATTCTGTTGCTATTAAC
This sequence comes from Phytophthora kernoviae, assembly GCA_008080845.1. Classification (NCBI taxonomy): domain Eukaryota; phylum Oomycota; class Peronosporomycetes; order Peronosporales; family Peronosporaceae; genus Phytophthora; species Phytophthora kernoviae. The sequence continues at coordinate 124,096 of VKKV01000362.1, read as the reverse complement.
AGTAAGTCTGACATTAGTAAGAAGATTATTTTGGAGATCAGATCTATGGAGCTGGCTGACAAGCTCAATTATCCGAGCTCTGGTTATAAGGTTAAAGCGATTACAGGCTTCAAAATTTTCATCTACCATCGCAATCACGCGTTGGGTGATAACACTGCTGTCATCCCAAAGATCATTCGGGACAATAAGCATGTAATCAACTTCCCAAAGACAAACAACAAGTGCGTCTTTCACTGTATCGCATACCATACCCAACAGGAGCCGAAGAAAGATCCACGTCGAATCCAGGCTCAAGTGAAGGAAGCATTCAAGCGCTACTGCTCTTTCAAGGATATTAACTTCACTCTGAGTCTGTTCAAAAGCTTCAAGCCCATTGACCTATTACAGCTCGATGACCTTGATGACTGCTTTCAACTCACTATCAACGTTTATAAGATGGATGTGGATAGTGGTAAAGTTGAATGCATTCTCCGCTCAGACAAGGAGTACGACGCTCTAAATATTCTTTCGCACAACAATCACGCGTTGTACGTCAAGAACGTTGACATGTTGCAGTGCAAATACCAGTGCGCTAAGTGTGAGATGATTTTTGTCAGTTCCATTAAGCTCAAGGATCACTCTAAGAATCAATGCGAGCGGGTAAACATCGAAAGTTTCCCCACTCAACCCACGATCTACAAACCAGTCCAGAACGCTATTAGATCACTGCTTACAAAGTACTCGATCAAAAACGTTGATCATTATCTGGATCATTTCATTGTTTATGACTTTGAAGCCATACTCAAACCGACTGCTGTCCAGCATGGAGAGAATATTGTCTTCGCAAACGAACACATTCCTGTATCAGTATCGATAGCGGATAGCCTAAGCGAGGAGGTGCGTTGCTTTGTAAATGATGATCCGAAGGTGTTGCTTGCGGATATGTTCAAATACATTGGTGGCATATCGGCGAAGATCCAACAGTACAACGTCAATAAGTATATGTCGCTTTTGCGGAAAATCATCGATACTCATGGTTTGACGGGTATGGAGATCCCAGGGGTCACTCTTAGTAAAACCTACAAAATGAGCGATGTAGATAGTTGGATTCAGGAAGGGAAGTATGACAGCTTCTTCAAATTCCACAGTAGTATCGTTTTTGGAAAGCAAAGGTCCGATTACGGTAAAATCAAGCAGCAGCTTGATCAGGTCCCAGTATTTGGCTTTAACAGTGGTCGATACGATATCAACTTAATTAAGAAGGACTTGTTTGGCGTCATCCGTACCAACAACATCAAATCGGTTATCAAAACCCCCAGCTGCATGTGCATTGCAACGTTGGACATGAAGATGCTCGATATCAGCAACTACGTACCTGCTGGTACCAGCTATGATAAGTATCTTACGACATATCTAGGCGGATGTCAATGTGCTGACAAGATTAGATGCTTATGTGGTCTTGGTAAGGGTCTGTTTCCGTACAAGTATATTAAATCCTTTAGTGTGCTTAGCGAGACGACTGTACCTCCAAAATCAGCTTTCGATAGCGAACTTCGTGGTACGAGTATTAGTGATGTTGACTACGAACGCGTCAAATTCGTCTGGGAGCACTATGAAATGGAGACTATCAAGGATCTGTTAAGCTGGTACAACAATCTTGATGTAGTCCCCTTCATTAAGGCTATCAAGGCCCAGCGCAAGTTATTCAAGCGTTTTGATCTGGATATGTTTAGCGATGGTGTATCACTACCTGGTTTATCGGAAAAGGTTATGTACCAGACTTGCTTTAACAACCTCCAATATCCTACCAGGAAGCCTGCCAAATCGTTCCGATTCCCAGCTAATCGTATGAGTGGTTACAAAATTCAGGATACGGATGCAAAGCGTGAGTTTAATATGACATCAGAGCACCTTAATACTTTGCTCTAGCAACAAAAGTACATTTGCGGTCTATGCTACAGTCCGTTGAGTGCTGATACTGCTTCCGCCGATAGAATCAATAACAAACTTGGCCACATCGATGGCAACATCTTGATCAGTTGCATTTCGTGCAATACTGCTCGCAAGGACATGTCGATCAAGGGCTTTCGCTACAAAAAGCTGCTTGATTTCAACTCAGACAGATTGGTCTATTCGATCGATAAGGAGGAGAAAGAGATCATGACCGACTTATTTCTCATAGTCGCGAATGATGGACTAGCAACCAAGATTTAGTATGCCTCGCTAGGCTACAAGTTGTCCGGCTTGTTGTTAATGATATTTGACATAGTTGAGAGCATACATTGGGTGCGCGAGCAGTGGCGGCTACAAATTAAGCGGGTTTTGTTCAGCTACGAGTCTTCTCTGGCCGGATAATTGGTGAGTGCTGCCGGCCTGTAGAACTTCCTCACGGGTTTGAATGGGTTGGGCCTCAAGCGGTCAAGACGAACAGCTATGGCAGTGTCCTACTACTTCTGGAGCTTGATATACCACACGACGATCGTGCTTGCTGTAATGGGGAACTCTTATTTCCATAAGAGTGTTGTGGTCTATGGCTTATGTGTGGTGGAAACACCATTCGTTGGCCATTTTCTCCAAACCTTGTTGTATAGACACCGCTTTTGGGTTGCGAAACAGAATCGTATTGCTCGGGGGATATTGCTTAGAAGACGGAAACTGTATTACAAGCTGGAGATACTGAAAGCATTTGGGGGTTGAAATGGAGGAAGAAGACATCGAGTTCCTCGTTCACCACAAGTTGCATTGGTTCACTGTACCAAGAAAACATTTGGTTAGGATCGGAGTTGTCTTGGGCCGGAGCGTGGAACCTTGTAATGAGTGGCCTTGCGCAGGCATCGTCAGTTTTTTCAACAAGAGTTTGGGAAGTGCTTCAAACCAAGGAGAATATCTCCGTACTCCAACCAACTACAGAACACTCAAGGTGTTAGCAGGACCAGAGTTATTAGATGAGATACCGTGGTCTTCGAACAATTAAACTAGTTGACGATCAAAGAGGCTCTGCTTGTGTTTCTCTACAAGTGCAAGGACCTACAGCAGGCATGACTTGACATATTGCATCGCACTCGTACGGATGATCCCGTCGCTTTCAGCTTGCATCATACGTTCGTAGGCATCCCGAACATCAAAACCGCCCTTCAATCCGTTCATCCCACAGTTCTAACAGCAAGCAACATCGCAAATTGCGTCATGACGGACTTGGTGCATCGATTGATTGACGAATGCGACGGTTCAAGAAAATCTTTAGATGGGGCCTCCAATCGTGCTTGAAAATATTATGGGCTTAACATCGTGACGAACAAAATGCAGTCAATCAAGCGGGCGACGGTGTATAGCATTAGTGGCCACTCGGAGCCAAGCCCGAACGACCGGCTTCTAACAGCACAGCGAACTCTCTTGATCGTGTGGTTGGTCTTGGGTTTCGTGCCATTGATGCTGCAGACGAGAAGTTATCTCAAATTCGCCATGCCACACAAAATAGCCGCAAGCCTCGTGATACCACCAAATACACTAAGAGAGGCAAGTAACCTGACGGAACTGTGTCCTGTGGAATCCTTTGTCTTGGCCGGTGTGTGGTGGAACTTCGAAGCCACACACTACTACACGGTCAACAAAGATTACCTCTGTCACGCCGTGGTGCCGCAGTACAATCTGCATGGCAACTACTTCATCGGAAGTACACGAGTGACTCCACATTCGACGACGCCTTCCAGTTGTGCCAACGACAGCTTCGCCTTTGAGCAATACTTGTATCATGGAAGTGTGGGGTACTACTCGTTCTACGAAGGAGAGGTGGGGACATATTGCAGTAAGGACAAGACGGCGTATATTGTTGTGGAAGTTCTCGGACGTTCGACATCAACGGGTCGTACTTGGCTGAAGACACGGGTAGCACCGAGTACAGGAAATCGTGGTGGTATAGCATTGCTGGTGCGATGTGGCTTGTGTATCGTGGTTTGGTACTGCGTCGAAGTTACATTACATGCAAGCGCTATGGCTGGAGATGTGACCATATGAAACAGATCCTCAAACATAATGAGGCGGCGGTATTTGTGCAGGAGAGCTTGCGGTTATCAGCGCATGGTGCTACGAATTACCACCGAATTGTGCTGTTATATTTATTGGTTGAAGGAGTCATGAGTGACTTGTTTCTCATCATCGCGAACGATGGCCTGAAAACGAAGGTTCAGTATTTGTCGTTGGGTTACAATCTGTCCGGGATGCTGTTGCAAATATTTGAGACCATTGAAAACACAAAATGTCTGAGCGAGGTATGGCGGCTACGGGTGAAAAGGCTTCTGTTTAGCTATGAATCTTCGTTGGTCGGAGAGTTTGTGAGTGCTGCAGGTCTGCAGCATTTCCTCACGGGATTAAATGGGTCGGATCTAAAGAGATCAAGACCAACGGCTCTAGCTGTGTCTTACTACGTCTGGAGTTTAATTTGTCACGGCATTGTCGTGATTGTTATCCTCGCGACAATTGTTACCGTAAGGGTGATCTGGGTGATAACTTATGCTTGGTGGAAATATCACTCGTTGACCATTTTCACTCTACCATGTTGTGTTGACACAACTTTTAGTATACGCAACCGAATGGTAATGTTGGGAGGATACTGTTTACAAGGCGGAAAATTATACTACAGGAAGGATGCACTAAAAGCGTTTGGTTTGCTGAGAACGCTGGAAGAAGGTGGAACGGAATTTCTTGTTCTACACAAATTGTATTGGCTGACCGTCCCAAGAAACAACTTACTTGTGATTGGAGTAGTATCAGGCCAGCAGGTGGAGCCCTGCAGCGAGCGCTTATGCACAGGTGTGGTGACATTTTTCAATCGGAAGTTGGGAGGTTCTTTCTACAACCTGGGGAATCGGCACCCTCTGTTCATTCGTAGAATCAATAGAGTCTCAGCTGACCCAGAGATGCTGAATGTTCTCCCTCGTCTGTGAAGTAAAGATACTAATCTCAAACTTTTGACCTTATTCACGTGGATCATGATTTGATCGAATTACTGCTGATCTAGTTTGACCTCGAAGAATTTCGCATCAAGTTCAGAAAATATATGGCGATAGCAATCTCGCGCCGAAACTCAATCAAGGTCTGATTGATTACGGAGCCGTTCTCGTCCAGCTTACAAACGCCTTAACAGTTCGTCTTATCGGAAATGGAGACATTCGAATCGGGAACACCGCTGGACGCGAAGCACTTTCCAATCGCGTATAAAACAAATGCCACAGACTGAGGGTTCGGATCCACTTCATCATGTTCAGTTGCCTACCTTCACCAAGTTGGTCCAATGTATTAGGCGTCCAAGAATATCTAACGAAACGTACAAGTATCTCTGCTATGGATTCTAAGTGGGGCTTATTAGGAGGGTTTCAAAAAAATAGTGGTTATACATTCAATCGACCTTGTCCGTCGGGATATCACCGCATAAGTGACGCTACCATGAAGAAGTCTATCGAGCAAAGCCTTAATGGACATCCATACCAGCAAAGTACACCTTCTCAATCTGGTCGCTTTTCCATGACTGCACAGCTACTGCTACTTTTGTTGTGGTTTTCCATGGGTACGCTCCCTCTACTGTTGCAAATACGAAGCTTTATGCAGTTCGTTACACCGCACAAGATGCCTAAGAACCTTGTGGTGCCTCCGGGCCTTCAGAAAGAGACAAGTAACCTGACGGAGCTGTGTCCTGTGGAATCCTTTGTCTTGGCCGGTGTGTGGTGGAACTTCGAAGCCACACACTACTACACGGTCGACAAAGGTTACCTCTGTCACGCCGTGGTGCCGCAGTACAATCTGCATGGCAACTACTTCATCGGAAGTACACGAGTGACTCCACATTCGACGACGCCTTCCAGTTGTGCCAACGACAGCTTCGCCTTTGAGCAATACTTGTATCATGGAAGTGTGGGGTACTACTCGTTCTACGAAGGAGAGGTGGGGACATATTGCAGTAAGGACAAGACGGCGTATATTGTTGTGGAAGTTCTCGGGACGTTCGACATCAACGGGTCGTACTTGGCTGAAGACACGGGTAGCACCGAGTACAGGAAATCGTGGTGGTATAGCATTGCTGGTGCGATGTGGCTTGTGTATCGTGGTTTGGTACTGCGTCGAAGTTACGTTTCGTGCAAGCGCTATGGGCGAAGGTGCGACGAGATGGGTGAGAAGCTTCATCAAAGTGAGGCGATGGTGTTCGTGCAGGAGAGTTTACGATTGTCAGCTCATGGCGCGAACAATTATCACCGTGCTGCTCTGCTGTACCTGATCATCGAAGGGATCATGACGGACTTGTTTCTCATCATCGCGAACGACGGACTGTCAACCAAAATCCAATACGCGTCGATGGGCTACAATCTCTCGGGTTTGATGCTGGTGCTGTTCGAGATGCTCGAGAGCACGAGTCGTCTCCGTGAGAAGTGGAGGCTACGGATTAAGCGTGTGTTTTTCAGCTACGAGACTGCTCTTGTTGGGGAGTTGGTCAGTGCTGCTGCGTTCCAGCATTTTCTCTCAGGCTTGAACGGGTCAGATCTGAAGAGATCGAAGCCCACAGCTATGGCAGTGTCCTACTACTTCTGGAGCTTGATTTGTCATGGGATCGTCGTGCTCGTTGTCGTCTCGATTATCATGTCCGTAAGAGCACCATGGGCACTGGGCTATACGTGGTGGAAGCATCGTTCCATGAGCATTTTCTCCGAGCCATGCTGCGTCGACACAGCGATGGGAGTGCGCAGCAGAATCACGATGCTGGGCGGTTATTGTATGGAAGATGGCAAGCTGAATTATACGCCGGAGACGTTGAAAGCATTCGGTCTACTGAAAATAGAGGAGGATGGCAGCGAGTTCCTAGTTTTGCACAAGTTGTACTGGTTCACGGTCCCGAGAGATAATCTCGTCGGGATCGGGTGATCTCAGGCCACCGGGTGGAACCTTGCAACGACCGTCCATGTGCGGGCATCGTTAGCTTTGTGATAGGAGTTTGGGAGGTGCGTCAGATCAAACGGAACGTCTTCCTAGCCAACGCAGCCCCAGAACGATTCGCGTTGTGGCTGGGTCGGACAGATTAGATACAATTCCGTAGTATTATTTGATAAAAACGATACCTCGAAGTAGCTACAAGTGATGTCATCGATTGCATGTTGCCTGCAACAGAGTATCTATATTTTATTCACTTAATCTTACACTGAAGAGAGTTCTGAATGTTAAAACACTATGTTTTTTCAGGAGCAGATTATGCCACTAATACTATCCCCTACCAACTCGAAACATGCCGTATCTAGTGCGGTGATTATGCTTTCATCTCGCCGCGCTAGTACCGGTATCAGCACCAGTGATATTTTGTGAAGTCCAAACATTTTTGATAGCGAACCCAACGCTTTATGTCTTAGTGTTCATTGCCCGAACAAAACATGAACAAAAACAGATGCTTCCACGCTGGTGTCGGTGGCTATGTCATGAAATCTACCACTACCATGCTTCAAGCGCCATCTCAATCGAGATTGTCCCCGTCTATCTTGTTTATAAACGCTACCGACGTAGATTGGTCTTTGCGATGGTCTGCTTGCTGTCCACCTAACTGCACGCAAAAACTATGGGCAACACAATCTATTATATTCGCACACGATCTGTATTCTGAACCTTTAGCAAAGTTCTCTGGGTGCCGGACATCCTTCGCCGAAGAACTGGAGTGTCGAATTGTCAACATCTGACAGCACACGACCGATCTTTGGACGACTAGGCAAACGCACTCGACAACCTTACCATCAATTCATTCGTATTACGCATACTACGGAATGTCTTGTAATACCTCCAAACCCGCTAAAATTCGAACCGTTCTGGGGCTGCGTTGGCTAGGAAGACGTTCCGTTTGATCTGACGCACCTCCCAAACTCCTATCACAAAAGCTAACGATGCCCGCACATGGACGGTCGTTGCAAGGTTCCACCCGGTGGCCTGAGATCACTCCGATCCCGACGAGATTATCTCTCGGGACCGTGAACCAGTACAACTTGTGCAAAACTAGGAACTCGCTGCCATCCTCCTCTATTTTCAGTAGACCGAATGCTTTCAACGTCTCCGGCGTATAATTCAGCTTGCCATCTTCCATACAATAACCGCCCAGCATCGTGATTCTGCTGCGCACTCCCATCGCTGTGTCGACGCAGCATGGCTCGGAGAAAATGCTCATGGAACGATGCTTCCACCATGTATAGCCCAGTGCCCATGGTGCTCTTACGGACATGATAATCGAGACGACAACGAGCACGACGATCCCATGACAAATCAAGCTCCAGAAGTAGTAGGACACTGCCATAGCTGTGGGCTTCGATCTCTTCAGATCTGACCCGTTCAAGCCTGAGAGAAAATGCTGGAACGCAGCAGCACTGACCAACTCCCCAACAAGAGCAGTCTCGTAGCTGAAAAACACACGCTTAATCCGTAGCCTCCACTTCTCACGGAGACGACTCGTGCTCTCGAGCATCTCGAACAGCACCAGCATCAAACCCGAGAGATTGTAGCCCATCGACGCGTATTGGATTTTGGTTGACAGTCCGTCGTTCGCGATGATGAGAAACAAGTCCGTCATGATCCCTTCGATGATCAGGTACAGCAGAGCAGCACGGTGATAATTGTTCGCGCCATGAGCTGACAATCGTAAACTCTCCTGCACGAACACCATCGCCTCACTTTGATGAAGCTTCTCACCCATCTCGTCGCACCTTCGCCCATAGCGCTTGCACGAAACGTAACTTCGACGCAGTACCAAACCACGATACACAAGCCACATCGCACCAGCAATGCTATACCACCACGATTTCCTGTACTCGGTGCTACCCGTGTCTTCAGCCAAGTACGACCCGTTGATGTCGAACGTCCCGAGAACTTCCACAACAATATACGCCGTCTTGTCCTTACTGCAATATGTCCCCACCTCTCCTTCGTAGAACGAGTAGTACCCCACACTTCCATGATACAAGTATTGCTCAAAGGCGAAGCTGTCGTTGGCACAACTGGAAGGCGTCGTCGAATGTGGAGTCACTCGTGTACTTCCGATGAAGTAGTTGCCATGCAGATTGTACTGCGGCACCACGGCGTGACAGAGGTAACCTTTGTCGACCGTGTAGTAGTGTGTGGCTTCGAAGTTCCACCACACACCGGCCAAGACAAAGGATTCCACAGGACACAGCTCCGTCAGGTTACTTGTCTCTTTCTGAAGGCCCGGAGGCACCACAAGGTTCTTAGGCATCTTGTGTGGCATGACAAATTGTAGATAGCTCCTCGTCTGCAGTGCAAGAGGGACCACGCCAATAGCGAGCCATATTGTGATAAGGATGTTCTGCGTTGTCACCGAACATCGTCCAGATCCAGTTGGGGTGTTATCTTGATTGTATGATTGCCCAATGATTTGTATTGCCCCTTGTTTCATTCTCTATGGCCTTGTTGGTTCCTCACTGCCTAGAAAACAATCTGATGAAGAGCCACATTTAAGTTACATTGCCAAGTGACGCTCAGGTAGTATTACCAGTGGCCTCATCCGTTTCAAAGACGATTATGGACCAAACAGTGAGTTTTCTTGGTCATTCGACCACACACGAGTCGCGCGCGCGTTAACGTCTAGGTGGTGATATCTACCATCAATGAAAAATCTGACCGTGAAAGTATCGGAGGGCACTATCAGAATGAGAGAACACTAACTCAAATGGTCGCTTGCTGACAGCACAGCGAACTCTCTTGATAGTGTGGTTGGTCTTGGGTTTCGTGCCATTGATGCTGCAGACGAGAAGTTATCTCAAATTCGTCATGCCACACAAAATAGCCGCAAGCCTCGTGATACCAGTAGACACACCAAGAGAGACAACAAATATGACGGACTTATGCTCCGTTGAAGGATATCTCCTGGCTGGTGTGTGGTGGAACAGTGTACCGACATACTACTACAGAACCGATCAAGGTCTCATTTGTCACGCAGTGGTGCCGCAGTACAATGTATATGGTAACTATTTCATTGGAAGCTCAAGGGTGACTCCGTTCCATTCAACGCTATCAAGTTGTGGTGATGAAGCTTCTCCTATCAACAATATTTCTACCACGGGATCATCGGATACTACTACGGCGAGCTGATAGCTGATAGGCACATTTTGTGCCAAGGATAATACGTCTTACATCCGTTTGGAAGCTCTCGGGACATTCGACATCAATGGGTCGTACTTGGCGGAGGACACAGGAAGTGACAGCTACAGGAAATCGTTCTAGTATGGCAGTGTTGATGCGGTGTGGCTCGTGTATCGTGCTCTATTGCTGCGTCGAAGTTACATTATCTGTAAACACTATGGCCAAGCATGTGATCACCACAAAATCCACAATTGGAGAGTAGGAATTTCTCACAATTAGAGTTAATTCCTGCCCAAACTACTAAAATAATTGCCTCCACAGAGCAACAGCCGAAGAAAAAGAAGAAATTCAACTACGACCCCAACAAAGCGCGAAATGAGCGTCGATTTGAGTTAAAATATCTTCAGAAACAAGTCAAAGTCTTGGAGTTAACTTTGATTCAATTACAGAAAAATCAGAGCAGGAGAGGGATCGCCCAAATCAACTCACTGTGACCAGAATTCCATGTGCTAGTAGCAGTCAATCGGCTGTCTGGGAAGGAGTTTGTACTCGACAACTTGAACGGAGATGGAGAGCTGAACGGGAAATGTTCATCTGAAAATGATGTACTCGAGTTAGATGCAAGTTGCTAGAAGTCTGGAGAGGCAATTGCACAAGACAATGACGTTACAAGACCTAGCGTACTCAGAAACAAGCAAACGCACCAGACGCGTCGAGGTCCCTGATGTCTATATGACCAAAGAGACAGCACAATTTTTTCAAGAGCTCTTAGCTGGCGTTGGGGCTACATATCGCGATGTGGAAGGTAGTTTTGAAGCAAACAGTTCGGTTGTTGATGTGCCAACACGCGAACCATTGCAACGTGATGACGTGAATGGGGTGTATATGGAGCTCTTCGACAGTAAAATCATGCCGTTTGGTCTTCACGAGACTGGAGAAGCATGGTGGCGACGTTGACACAACTACAAGGGCCAAAATGCGAACGCGAGTGCAGGCAACACAATCACGGAGAAATTTGGCTTAGAGATGAGTCACGTCAAAACCAACACTCGTGCTACGTTTTACGTCCAGAAAACTTTACGTCGACATGTGGAGAGCAGCCGTACTGTGATTGTGTGGCATGCGCATATTGAGCCGCTCGAACTCAAGAAGAAGTGCGTCAGTGGCATTCGCTTCCTAGAGAAAGGGTCGACTGCCGACAGTGATGACAGTCACGAGGCCTCTGTGCAAGTGTTGACTTGCTACGTCATCATACCTCATTTTCCCGACGATCTGGAACTGCGGAGAAAAACAAAATGACAGCATTGACGAAGTTTGTGATGAGTGCCACCTCCGCAAATATTTCAACGACCCTCGAAACGATCGAGAGTTCGTTAGTCGATCAGACTCTAAGACAGAAGTGCAGCCGTTGACGAGAGAGCAGTAAGTAGGTCATTTTAGCCCCGGCCAATATGGCGGTTATCCCATTTCTGGATCGATCCCTTGAACGGTCGATAGATAAACCACCATGAAGCAGACAAAGGTTTTCTGTGATGATGGAGGACCTATCGACCAAGCAGCTGCGATACCTAGAGCTACAACCACGCTAACACCACAGCGAAAGCTCCTACTGGTTTGGTTGGCGGCAGGTATCATGCCTTTGCTCTTCAGATACGAAGTTATCTTAAATTTGTGAGGCCCCACAAGATCAGCCAGAGTTTGCTGGTACCATCAGGCGTGCAAAAAGAGACAGCAAACCTGCTAGATGTGTGCCCTGTAACTGGTATGGTTTATCGGAAGCGTGGTGGAACATTGAAGCCACGCACTATTACACAAGCGAAAATGGTCGAATCTGCCACTTCGTGGTGCCCCAGTACAACACCCATGGGAACTATTTAATTGGGAACTTACGAGCAACGCCATACTACACAACACCATCGAGCTGCGACGAAGAGAGTTACCAATACGAGCAGTACTTTTATCATGGCAGCATTGGGTTCTACTCGTTCTACGAAGGGCAAAAAGGAACGTATTGCGCAAAAGACAAGTTCGTGTACATCGTTGCGACCGGCCTTGGCACATTTGACATGAATGGGTCGATTTTGGCCGATGACACAGGAAGTGATGGATTTAGAAAATCATTCTGGTATGCTATCGTTGGCGCCGGGTGGCTTGGATTTCGCGCACTTGTACTTCGGCGAAGTTTTATCTCCTGTAGAAATTTCGGCCGGCGATGTGAGCAAATGGGTGAAGGGTTGACGCGGAAACAAGCAGTAGTTTTCGTCCAAGAGAACTTGCGGCTGTCAGCTCACGGTGCAACAAATTTCCATCGAGCTGCTCTCTTGTACCTACTGATAGAAGGGATCATGAGCGATTTGTTTCTAATTGTTGCAACCACTGGGCTGGCAACCAAACTTCAATACGCGTCAATGGGCTACAACCTATCTGGATTGATGCTGCTGGTGTTTGAGGCCATCGAGTCCACAAAGTGTCTTCGTGAAAAATGGCGGTTGTTTTTAAGCGGTTGCTGTTTAGCTATGAGACGGCATTTCTGGGTGAGATCTTGAGCTCGGCTTTACAGCAGTATTTCCTCACGGGCTTAAATCGTTCAAGTTTGAAGAAGTCCAGACCTACGGCTCTCACAGTATCTTACTACGCCTGGAGCTTAGTAGGACACGGTATTTTCGTGATGGGTGTTGCAGCTTTCGTAATATTAGTTCGAGCATTATGGGCATCCGGGTACGTCTGGTGGGAGTATCGTTCATGGGCTGTTTTCACCGAGCCGTGCTGCACGGACACTACCCTGAAGTTATGCAACAAGATGGTGATGTTAGGTGCCTATCGTTATGACAACGGTAAATTATTTTACAAAGCATTCGCACTGAAAGCATTTGGGTTGCTAAAGGTGGAGGAAGAGGACGGAGCCGAGTATCTTGTTATGCACAAGCTGTATTGGTTCACGGTCCCGAGCAATAATTTGATTACGATCGGGCTAGTCTCTGGTCAGCGCGTTGAACCGTGCAATGAGCACCCATGTTCGGGTGTGGTGAAGTTTTGGGATCGACGATTGGGAGGCTCTGCTGACGAGATAGGAAGTCGCCCACTACGTTTCATCCAAGTGAAAACTAGACCTGTGAGGCTTGGGTCTGTGCAAGTCGAATCGCACTCATTGGATCCTTAGCCTCCATCCTAAATTCAATACCACTTGTAACGAAATCGATGTTGTCCTCTTCTCTATTATTTGTCGAGAACCTGAAGTGTCACTAAGATAAAGTTATCCAGAATGTTAGTCTCGTGGACGACGTCATCGAAACCAATGACTTGTCATTTGTGAGTACCCAGTTAGGAGTTTCCCGAGCAGAGTATGTTGGTTTATACATTTTAAAACCGGTGCGCTCAGCGCTCTCAACGTGTTCAGTTTTAGGGCAAGATAGTCATAGTAGCAGGGCCAACCGCAATTTCCCCCTGAACGCCCCCGAAATCTAAAGGACGACTCTCAATCTCACCAACAGTACCTCCCAAACTCCGATCAAGAAAACTTACGACACCGGTGCAAGAGCGCTCACTGCATTGTTTCACATACTGCCCTGATAGTTCCCCGATTGCGACGAAGTCGTTTGCTGGAGCTGCAAACCAATGCATCTTCCGCAGTACGAGAAACTCCGTCCCGTCCTCTTCCTCCATCTTCAGTAGACCGAACGCCTTTAAGGCGCTCTTCCTATAGTACATTCTGCCATTCTCCCAGCGATAACCGCCTAGCGTGGTCATTTTGTTACTCGATTTGAGTGTGGTATCCACACAACACGACTCCGTGAAAGTGGCCCATGTACCATGTACCCACCACACATAGCCAACAGCCCAAAGCACTCGCACGAAAATGATGAACCCCAACAGACCGAGTACGATCGCACCATGTCCTACTAAGCTCCAGGCGTAGTAAGATACTGCGAGGGCCGTAGGTTTGGACTTTTTCAAACTCGAACGATTCAAGCCCGTGAGAAAATACTGCTGCAGGGCGGAGCTCAAAACCTCCCCTAAAAATGCCGTCTCATAGCTAAAGAGAAGGCGTTTAATCCCCAGCCTCAATTTCTCTCGCAAACACTTGGTGTTCTCCATACTCTCAAATATCAACAACATCAGTCCGGATAAATTGTAGCCCATCGAAACATATTGCAACTTAGCTGCATATCCATTCATTGCCGCCAGCAAAAACAAATCACTCATGGCGCTTTCTAGCAACAAGAACAGCAGCGCAACTCGATGATAATTAGTTGCACCGTGAGCCGAAAGACGCAAGCTCTCCTGAACAAAGATCACCGCTTCTTTCCGCGCGAGTCTTTCACCCATCTGGGTACATCTCCGTCCATATCGTTTAGACAAAATGAAGCCTCGTCGAAGCACGAGAGCCCGGTACGTGAGCCAACCACCTCCGACAATGGCATACCACCACGAATGTCTGTAGCTGTTACTGCCCGTATCTCCAGCCAAATCTGAACCATTGGTATCAAAAGTACCGAGACCGTGCGCCACAAGGTATGCCGTTTTATCGTCGGGGCAGTACATACCTTCGAGCTCTTCATAGAACGAATAGTACCCAACACTGCCGTGATAATAGTACTGTTCCATTGGGACGCTGTCTTGTGCACAGTCGGGTGGGGTCGATTTGAATCCCCTCAAGCTCAAAAATCACGTAATTGCCGTGGACATTGTATTGGGGCACGACAAAGTGACAAATTCGAGTAGAATTAATTGTAAAATAGTGGGTATTGGCCACGTTCCACCAGACACCAGCCACATTAAACCCTTCCATCGGGCACAATTCTGTTAAATTAGTCATGTCATTTTGGACGTCTAGAGGCACCATGAAATCTTCCGTGATCTTGTGCGGCGTCACGAATTTCAGGTAACTTCGGACTTGCAACAGGAATGGCAACATCCCAATGACGAGCCACGAGGCCAGCAGCATCCGTGGCGCGGTCTTGAGACTGGTGGCTCCGGTCGACGCATGCCTGATTGCTTGGATACGGGAAACTTCTGCCAGGGAATGGACTTTCATCGGCTTCGTGACGACTCACGACGGTCCAAGTCGCACATTTTACAGTGCTGGGCAAAAGTTTGTGCCGAACAGTTTTTGCAAATATTTTACTTCTTTTTTAATTTCAAAACTATCACTATGTCTTTAACATGATGACAATTTACCTTCCTTCGCACTGCATTTGAACCATCGTTCGTGTGCCTATCTGCCAACAAAAATACAGGCAGGTCTGGATCGGCTACACTCGTTCGCAGCCCATTATTTTGGGGTAGCTATCATTGAGTTTTGTAGCCACACCTTATAATGTGAGGTCATCATCGTTACTTATTACTCATGGCACTGATAATGTCCTATTGGTTTCTATGCCTGAATATATGGATATGGCTGGCTACGCATTCCCACAACACGTACACTGCGAGTCTTTCCAGCCACTTTTTCTTTCTATCTACGTTTCTTGTGCTACTGACCTCGCTGAAATGCTCTCAGTCGTCTCGCTCCGTGCTTCCTCTTCAGTCCGTTCTTTGAGCAGTTCCAGCATGTTCCTCGCTGCGTTGACGTCCCTGTTCCAGAAGTTGGCCTTTGTAATGGTCATCCCATTACATTGGATCGAAGGCGGACACGGACATTGTGATCATCTTGAGCTCTCATTGAATTCTATATTTTCCAAAAACAAATGTAGACATTCTCGGTGCCTTTCATAATAATGGCGATGATCGCTCATCTAAAAATTTGTAGCCCTTACCAATCAGCATTGTCGTCTTCAAATTAGTGTCATAAATATTTGACAGTCGTATAGGGGCTGCTCATAGATTACACAGCAGGAGCCATCATCCCACCACCACCACTAGTACGTTCCTGTTTCTGCCGAAGATGGTTAACCAAGAGCCCGACACTGCGAGACCAACCGCCACCATCCACAAAATAGAAGAGCTCCGATCGCGCGAGAGTATACAATTTGCTCAGATCCAGGAAATTGTCCTGAACCAGCACGGATACACGCTCTTTCGTGGACTCACAGTCTGCGCAGCTGTGACGATGCGGGTCATCGAGGCAGTGATCTGTTTGCGAGTTAATTTGTTTCTTTCAGCTTCATCTGATCCTTTTTCTCCAATGGCAGCAGGTACCTCGACGAGCAGTACAATTCCTCGGCACGCGTTTAACTGCTCCACGAGGTGATCTTCATCCAGGTCGCGACAGGGGAAACCGAAGCCTTGAAGATCCGTCTTCACCTTTTTCGTAGTAGGCTGGATGCACCGAGAGGTGAAAAATGAGCAGGAACTCTTCACGACGAGCTTGCTTCACATATGAAACCATCTTGCCGCGTTTCGGGCTTGAAGTAGCAGCTTCGTCGTCTATACTAACGACTCCGTCGCTCTCCTCATTCATTATAGCCGCAACCTTCTTGTGTCTTCGTTTTCTCTAACCGGAACGATCGATGTCATTCCGTCGCGCTCTTCTTTGGCAAGCTGTCGGCCATCCTTCATGATTGAAATCATTAAAGGGCTTGTCACTTGCCATCGTTTTGCAAATACAGCCTCGTCGATATCAAATATAACCGATCGAGGGCTTTCTTGCCGCCTTCCTGTAATGAAGTCATTGAATGGGACTCGGTTCTTGAATGGTATAAGCGACTGCAGAGCATTAAACATGATGGTTAGTATGCATGCCACGATAGTACGGGTACCAGCAAACTTTGTCACTGTACCTCCAACGCTGTCATCGAAACTGCATGATCTTCTTCGACAAGTAAGCCAAGCACTAAGTTTTACATAACATCACGTCAGTACCTTCCAACAAACCATGTATCAGGAAGAACCAGCAGACTAACCTGGTTTGCGGAGTAATTTCGCCAGCGCGAGCTCCTTGAGGCACCATTCAGACTTGGTGTACCCGCCGCAAATGATACTAAGCACAAGCGAGCAGTTGTTAATACCACGGGCAATTTCTTCTCGCCACACGGCACCACCACCAATACCGCTGGGATCCATCGTATCCATCCAACACGTTAACTGTTCGTGCGTTTCCAGATACTCACGAACTTTTTGCGCAAATTGTGCGTGTGTGTGAGTGTACGAAATCATAATTTTGCGGCTCCCTGCCTCCTTCTTCAGTAAGAATTGCAGTTCCGTTGACGTCGTGCAGTCTACTGCCCTCTTCCCGAAATTGTTCGTGAGCATCATACTCGACCCGCACTTGATCAGCGCCACTGCCGTTTGCCGGTTTTCGCGCTGTAACGCTATGTGTAGCGCTGTATTTCCATCAGACACCTGGGTTCGGAGACTAGCACCTGCGGTCACCAGGCTGGAAAAATGGATGTGTCCACGCCTTCTGCTTCTGCAGCAAAACACACCACTGGGACACCCTCGTTGTCGGTAGCGTCGGGTTGAGCGCTGTGGCTGAGAAGAAGCGACACAATCTCATGGTGATTGTTCCTGGCCGCCCAGTGTAATGGTGTACGGCCGTCGCGGTCTTTCGCATTCGAGTCTGCACCTTTCTGTAGCAAGAGTTTGGCAGCTTTTACCTTCCCAACAACTGCAGCCCAGTGAAGTGGCGTTCGATGATGTACACCCTCCACGCGCTCTCCCAACGTATCCACATCTATACCCCGAGCGAGAAGCCACCTGATCTTGCGAGTGTTGTCGGTGGCTGCTGCCTCATGTAGCGGTGTAAGTGTGACATCACCGCCACATTCTAACAAGTAGTCACTCAGGTCTGATCTCAGAGTGAACGTGCTTTGTTGTAATGGAGTCGCATATGTGCGAATAAATCCAGTGAGCGACACAGAAGCTACCTGGAGGAAGTTAGCGCCGTTTGCCACCAGCAGACGTAGTACTTGCGGATCATCCGCCACAAAGATTGGTGGAAGAACGGCTGCAGGGTAGTAGAACGACGCTCGTGGCATGGCGTTCACATCAGCACCCTTGCTGATCAGTAAGCGAACAACATCTACATAGCCTTCTGCAACGGCACCGTGAAGAGGGGAAGGAGCACCGAGCATAGTAGCGATTTTAAAGGCGACCGGAGCCCATCTTGTGTTCGAACCTTTAAAACCACAGCAAACACAGATGTGAGTCAGACGCTGGCTTGAGCATACTTACGTACAGAAGAAGCAGGCTCTGCAGCTTACCAGTATGCGACTGACAATCTTGAACACCAGGCCAACATTGAAGTTTACACGAACAACTTTGTCCAGCGCATTTACATCCAAGCCGTGGTCTAGTAGTAGCTGAACAATCTGGATATTGCCTCGTATTACGGCAATATGCAGCGGATTCTTCGCAGATCTCGCAAACGCGTAGAACCAAAGCATAGGTGGCTGGTACACGTCCTGAATATGGTCAATCTGGTACTTGGACTGCGCCTCTGACAGAATTGTTTCGACTGTAAGAACATCTCCTCGAGCGACGGCACGATAAAGAAGCTTCTTGAACTCCTTGATGAACCGCTTGCGTTGAGATATCATTGAAAACGAGAAGAAGCCCCTGAAGTATAGTGTGTAGTTGCCAAGTGCAGAGGTGTGGGAGGAGTCATTGGAGCTGTCTGCTTGTAACTTTAAATGTGTGAGGAATCTGCAGAAGATCACGATCTGTCGGAGTAGCACTAACCAAAGCACAGCTGCCGAATAGAACAGGACCACCTGACGCTCGTGGGCTTCTCTGTGGCATTGC
Organism: Phytophthora kernoviae; assembly: GCA_008080845.1. Taxonomy (NCBI): domain Eukaryota; phylum Oomycota; class Peronosporomycetes; order Peronosporales; family Peronosporaceae; genus Phytophthora; species Phytophthora kernoviae. The sequence goes on along the minus strand of VKKV01000362.1, from coordinate 105,322 downwards.
ACAATCACGGGAACGTTTAGTAGCTGGCTCACTGCCACATACATCATGAAGCCTAGCTGCGCAGACACGATCATCTCACAAAACAGCAAGTACGGTCTTCGTATCATACGCTTGTCCTTCGCCCTGTATAGCGAGAAAAACTCGTTCGGAAACACGACCGGCGCGATGAGCATGATATTCGGGAGGCCCACAAAGTGCATGGTCCTAAGCAGCCTCAGCCAGTGTCCACACACCCTCCTATCCCTGTCCTCTGGTCCGTCTTCTAAGTGGTTCTTTGCTGGATGATACGTCAAGCTCACAATGACAAGTGCAAAGGCATTGAGCAGCACCACGAACAGCGAGCAAGCCACTAACCACCCGGCGAAGTACGAGTTGCGGATATCTCCGAAAGTCTTGAGCGTCTGCTTCCCCAACTTGGTCAGCATCCAAGAGCACGGGATTCTTTTCTGTCTCTGTATAGAGTTTTCGTGTGTCACTTCACTGTTTCTTAGCTCTGGGAGCTCATTCCTGCGTGGAGGTTTGGGGATTTCTCTCCTCATTAACTGCACCGATTCTCTGTCTGTACTTGATATTCGATCCAGCCCTGAAGAGGAAGAAGAAGAAGAGGGGGCTCCAAGTCTACTGCCAAGGTCGTAGCTGGTCGTGGTCTCTCTAATCTTATCACCACATCTAGCAGCTCTTCCTGGGCTGCTGAGGCTGCCTCCAGCTCGTCCAGACTATGGATCTCATCGTCATCATTAGCTGCTAGCAGACAGGGATCGTTCGTCTCGTGAATAGGTCTGTGGCGCTCGTAACCGATGCTGGAACCGCGCGGAAGCTGGAAAAAGTCGGTTCTGTGTCTGTGTGGGGCCTTTGGAGAGAAATGGATGTCGCTATTGCTGTCGCTATTGCTGTCACTGTCGCTGCTACGCTCGTGCAAGATTGGTAGCGAGCTGCCTGTAGTTCGAAGAGTGGCGTCGGACCCTGTGCAGACGTCGGACGAGGCCTGGGGCTCCATGCAGAAGACGCAGAACTTGACTTGTGACACACTTTGTCAAGGCAATGGCTTCAAGATTATCAAAACTTGTCAGCCGGGTACCTACAATTTTGGTTTGTAGATCTTCGTTTTTGTAAGAGTTTGATTTTCAATGGATTTTTTGGGACTAAAACTGCTTCTTTTGTAATTACAGTGCTGGTCATAAGTTTTTGCTGATATGTTTTTTGTAAATAAATAAAATAGATGTTTTAATGGCTTCTAAAATAATTGTTTTTAAGCAGTTGACTAAATGTTATGAAGTATCTGCCTTTGATTTGTGGTGCTTTGCCAGGAATAAACACCTCATCTCTGATCGCAACCAACTCCACGTGCTTAGCGCGACACTTAGACTTGAAAGCGTTAGTTATGCCCCGCAAGCAAGCTACGCATACAGTAAGCAGAGGGAATTTCTGCACATAGATATTTGTCTGATCCCCGCTCTCGAACTCCTTGAGGCTTGAGTAATCACAAGCAACATCCTACATATTTGGTCTAGCCACATTTTGCTAGCGAATTATTGCTGCTATAGACTAGCTGGCGCTGCAAAACAGCTAGTTGGAAATCGAAAACAACAGGTTATTACCGCGGGCTAGACTTGCCATAGACCAGCCGGTAACAAGCATGGTGTGAGGTGCATATTACCCTTTATCACACAGGAAAACGCATCGCTGAAGCTACCAGCACCATTAAACTGTATGAGGCTACATTACCAACTACCGAACGATTCGGAGTTGGGTTGAGGGACTGTTGAAGGCCCATGTATGTCTCACCGTGTATATATGCAAGTCTGCGTTGGTATGTATGCCGCTAATGTGATGCGATTTAAATAAAACCGGTTTACATAAATACGAAACCTGCCAGTGATCAAAATGACTATTGAATAGTTATTATGAAAGGCACCGAGAATGTCCACATTTGTTTTTGGAAAGTATAGAATTCAATGAGAGCTCAAGATGATCACAATGTCCATGTCCGCCTTCGATCCAATGTAATGGGATGACCATTACAAAGGCCAACTTCTGGAACAGGGACGTCAACGCAGCGAGGAACATGCTGGAACTGCTCAAAGAGCGGACTGAAGAGGAAGCACGGAGCGAGACGACTGAGAGCATTTCAGCGAGGTCAGTAGCACAAGAAACGTAGATAGAAAAAAAAGCGGCTGGAAAGACTCGCAGTGTACGTGTTGTGGGAATGCGTAGCCAGCCATATCCATATATTCAGGCATAGAGACCAATAGGACATTCTCAGTGCCATCAATAATAGCTAGTTCGTTTCAAGTATTTTTGCCATAGGAGTCTTCTTAGCCTAGTGGTGCCAAACGATGAGGCAGGTGAAGGTTCATCACTTCGAAGAAGGTGCAATATCTCCTGTGGAAGCAAGGTATAGAACTCTGGCAACACCGTTGCGAATGCTGCTAGCTGCCTGGTTTGGTTTAGGAGTGATCCCGTTTATCCTGCAGGCACGAAGCTACCTAAAGTTTGTGACGCCTCATAAGATCACGGAAACGCTTGTGGCTCCAACCGGAACAGGAAGAGAGACTACCAATCTCACAGAACTCTGCCCCGTGCAAGGGTTTTACATGTCCAAGGTGTGGTGGAATGTTGCGCCTACACACTATTACACGGTCGACCAGGGCCGGATTTGTCACGTCGTAGTACCGCAGTACAATCTACATGGGAATTATCGCGTGGGTAGCTCCAAAGTGACTCCATTTCACACGGCACCATCCGGTTGTGATCAAGAAAGCTACTTCTTTGAGCACTACTTCTATCACGGCAGCTTTGGGTTTTACTCCTTCTACGAAGAAGCCGAAGGCACGTATTGCACCGAGGATAAGACCGCATATGCGCTCGTTGGTAGCCTCGGAACTTATGACATCAATGGTTCATTTCTTGCCCTGGACGCAGGTGGAGGGAGCTACCGGAATTCATACTGGTATGGATTTGTGGGGTCGATCTGGCTTGTGTATCGTGCTCTCGTCTTGCGGCGGAGTTATATCTCGTGCAAGCATTATGCACGTAGGTGCGAGCAAATGAGACAAGAACTTCGACGAAAACCTGCGATGGTGTTTGTGCAAGAACATCTGCGGCTGTCGGCCCACGGTGCAACGAATTATCATCGTGTAGTGCTGCTGTATTTGGTTGTTGAAGGGATCATGAGTGACTTGTTCCTGCTGATTGCGCACGATGGAGTCTCTGCCCAGCTTCAATACATATCGATAGGCTACAACCTCTCCGGGATGTTGTTGTTGCTTTTTGAAATCATCGAACGCATGAAATGGCTGTGTGAAAAATGGCGGGTGTTCGTTAAGCGGCTTTTATTCAGCTACGAATCGTCATTACTGGGCGAATTTTTGAGTGCTGCAGTGCAAAACCACATCTTGGTGTCATTGAACCGATCACGCCTAAAAGAATCAAGACCGGTAGCTCTCGCCGTCTCCTACTACGTATGGAGTTTTCTCTGGCATACTATCTTTGTGCTTTGCCTTATCGCATTCATTTTGGCCATTCGAGCTGTATGGGCAATTATCTACGTCTTCTGGAGGAATCGAACATTGACCATCTTGACGAAACCGTGCTGTATCGATGAAACCCTGGGGATGCGCTGCAGAATGACAATGCTGGGTAGTTATCTCTGGGAAAGTGAGAAGCTTTACTACAGGGTGGACGCATTGAAAGCATTCGGGATGCTGAAAGTGGTGGAGGAGGATGGAGCAGAATTTCTCACTCTCAACAAACTGCACTGGATCACAGTTCCCAGTGATAACTTGGTAATAATCGGATCCGTTTCTGGGAAGATTGTGCAGCCCTGCACCGAGCGCTCTTCTACCGGTGTGGTGAGCTTCTTTGACCGAAAACTAGGAGGTGTCCCTGGAGGTCGTAATACTCTCGTCGTCCATAGGAATACGCCAGTTTCGCGAGGTCCATCTACGCTAGATATTATTCCTTCGTCTTGAAAAAGACCAAGATAAAGAGTGGAGTTCAGGAAATGGTTCCCGAGGTGCTCCATGTTGCAGTTAATTTGGTTTTGTCGTGAAAAATGAAAAACTCGTTTGGGGCAAGAATGCGACGGATAGCATCCTCCACATACCTTGCGCCATAATGGCCGTGAAGTGATGACAAGTTATTGCTTTTGAAATCTTCAGCTTCTGGAAAGCATTGCTTCTACTTCGTTCCTTGAGCAGCTCACGTACTGTGCTTCACAATCTGTGAAAAGGCATCAACACCGCTTATACTGGCATCCCAGTCGTTTCATACTGCTATTTTCAACTAGTCAACTATGAACACTCAGCTATCGACCAACCTACGGCGTAGGTACATCGTTCGGGTGTGCTATAAACCACAGGAGAGCTGTCAATAATAATGAGTACGACCAAAATTCGCTGCATTAATGAAAGTTCTCGCCGCCAGTTGCCTAGACCAAGAGATTTCCTGACAACGCAGCGAAAGCTATTAGCAGCTTGGTTGTTTGTTGGAATGGTACCTTTCATTCTTCAAACACGAAGCTTCCTGAAGTTTGCGACACCGCACAAGATAACAGAGACGCTGGTGGTCCCGGCTGGGGTAGCAAAAGAGACTGCCAATCTAACAGAGGTGTGCCCGGTGAATGGTGTACAAATTGGTAAGATTTGGTGGAATATCGAATGTACGCACTACTACTCCGTCGAGTATAGGCATATCTGCCACTTTGTGGTGCCTCAGTACAATGTCCATGGAAACTTCTTGATAGGAAGCTCGAAAGCAGCCCCAATTTCGACGGTACCGGCTAGTTGTGGAGAAGGCAGCTTCCCATTCAGTCTCTACTTTTACCACGGTAGCCTCGGGTACTTTTCGTACTACGAAGAGATCGAAGGCACACACTGCGCCAAGGATACTACCTCCTACGGGCTTGTCGGTGGCCTGGGGACATCTGACATGAACGGTTCACATTTAGCTGACGACACTGGAAGTGACGACTACAGACAATCGTACGGCTACGGTGTTACTGGGACAATTTGGCTCGTGTATCGCGCTCTCGTGTTACGGAGAAGTTATATCTCCTGCAAACGCTATGGCCGAAGATGCGACCAAATGGGGGAACAACTTCAGCGGCGTGCAGTTATGGTATTTGTGCACGAAAGTCTGCGGCTCTCAGCCCATGGTGCCTCGAATTATCACCGCATGGCACTGTTGTATTTCTTGGCTGAGGGGCTTATGAGTGATCTCTTCCTGCTTGTTGCAAACGACGGGATATTCGCCTGGATTCAGTACATCTCGCTGGGCTACAATGTGTCGGGCGTGCTCTTAGTTCTGTTTGAGATGGTTGAGAAAATCGGCGCACTGCGCGAGAAATGGCAGCTTCTGATTAAACGTCTGCTGTTCAACTACGAAGCTGCGTTACTCGGGAGTTGTTAAGTTCTGCTGGGCAGCATAATTTGCTTTCATCACTCAACCGAACGGATCTAAAGAACTCTAAACCAACCGCACTTGCAGTATCCTATTACTTGTGGAGTTTAGTTGGCCACGGTGCCTTCTTACTATCCCTGATTGCATTTATCATGGCGGTAAGAGCATCGTGGGCGGTTGGTTATGTATGGTTTCGGCATGGTACATTAGCAGTTTTCTCAGCGCCATGCTGCGTAGACACCACACTGGGAATGCGAAACAAAATGACAATGCTGGGAGGATATCGCTGGGAAGGTGGAAGGTTGTACTACAAGATGGAGGGGTTGAAATCGTTTGGTCTGTTGAAAATGGTGGAGGAAGACGGCTCCGAGTTCCTCGTTCTGCGAAAGTTACATTGGTTTGTGGTCCCCTCAAACGATTTGTTTGTGATCGGGGTCGTGTCGGATCAATACGTCGAACCATGCATCGAACGTCCTTGTACAGGTGTAGTGAGCTTTTTCGATCGAGGTTTGGGAGCTGCTGGAATTAATTCGAGTAGATCTCGCCGTTTACTTTCCATCTTCCCCAGGAACAAGATTTCAACTCCCCTCTTCGATAAACATTTTTGTTTCATCTCGAAAACATGTACATTGGTCCTAGAATGCCAATGCCAGACGACTGTGATACCCTCTCAATTGACTAAACTCTTCTGAAAGCGTGGATGGGTGCATTCCTCTGCTGTCTGTTGAAGTATTGCACAGCGAATAGATGGCCAAGGCGAGCTGAGAGCGACAGTGGAGTTGTGCGGTTCGATACCACCAAGTCAGACCTATGCACATTGAAATTCAGGGTAGCAGCCAGAGTGTGTAAGATTCAGACCACTCACTTGCAAATATACCTGTTACTCATCAAACAAACCTTTGCCTTTCCTTCAGTCTCCGCAACGCTGTTGGTAGATACTATCTAGCGACAATAGATAATTATCGCGATCTAATGAATTGCCAAACGAAGGGTGATTAGCTTTCGATTTTGAACTGAATACACACTTTAGAGATAAGTTGCAAGTGCTTCAAGACGGTCTACAGGTTTGATACATCAGTTTCAGACAGCTATTGTGAGCCGCCAATGTTTTACCACGATTCCTCACTTTCCAGTGCCTGGGTGTCTTTCAGATACTGCACAGGCCAAGTGAACGATGCCGATGCTAAACCAAGGGAAAATACGAAGTCTTAACGAAGGATCACACCGCCAGTTGGTTCTATCGCCTAGAACTAGAGGTTTCATGACATCACAACGAATTCTGCTGACGGCTTGGTTCGGGGTGGGGATCGTGCCATTTCTTCTTCAGGCTCGAAGCTTCCTGAAATTTGCAACACCACACAAGATAACAGAGACTTTGGTCGCTCCACCTGGTGCAACGAGAGAGACTGCCAATCTAGCAGACATATGCCCGGTGGGAGGACTGCAGATTGGTGACGTCTGGTGGAATGCCGAAGCAACATACTACTTCTCCGTCCAGTATGGACACCTATGTCATTTTGTGGTGCCCCAATATAATGTGCATGGGAACTTTTGTTAGGGAAATCCAAAGCTGTACCATTCCATACAGCTCCTGCTAGCTGCAGAGAAGACAGCTTCCCCGTCAGCCTCTACTTTTACCATGGCAGCATTGGCTACTACGCGTTTTACGAAGAGGTCGAGGGCACTCATTGCACCAATGACAATATTTCATACGGAATTGTTGGTGGACTGGGAACTTTTGATGTCAATGGCTCGCGGTTAGCTGAAGACCCTGGCAGCGACGGCTATCGAATATCGTATTGGTATGCAACGGTTGGGATGGCTTGGCTAGTATATCGCGCACTCGTGTTGCGGCGAGGCTATACCTCCTGCAAACGCTACGGCAGAAGATGTGATCAAATGGGAGAAAAACTTCGGCGTAGGACAGCCATGGTGTTCGTGCACGAAAGTCTACGGCTGTCGGCCCATGGTGCAACGAATTTTCATCGAACAGTGCTGTTGTATTTCCTAGCTGAAGGTCTCATGAGTGATCTCTTCTTGCTTGTTGCCACGGATGGAGTATTCGCCTGGATTCAATACATCTCGCTAGGCTACAATTTGTCGGGCATGCTATTGCTGATGTTTGAAATGCTTGAGAGCATGAGGTGGTTGACAGAAAGGTGGCGGATCCGAATCAAACGATTGCTGTTCAACTACGAGTCAGCACTTCTGGGCGAAATACTGAGCTCTGCTGGCCAGCATAGTTTGCTTTCGTCCCTAAATCGATCAGCTCTCAAGGATTCACAGTCAACTGCCGTAGCAATGTCTTACTACGTTTGGAGTTTGATCGGCCACGGTGTCTTGGTGCTGGCCCTGATTGCATTTATCATGGCGGTAAGAGCATCGTGGGCGGTTGGTTATGTATGGTTTCGGCATGGTACATTAGCAGTTTTCTCAGCGCCATGCTGCGTAGACACCACACTGGGAATGCGAAACAAAATGACAATGCTGGGAGGATATCGCTGGGAAGGTGGAAGGTTGTACTACAAGATGGAGGGGTTGAAATCGTTTGGTCTGCTGAAAGTGGAGGAGGACGGCGCTGAATTCCTCGTTCTGCGGAAGCTATGCTGGTTTGTGGTTCCAACAGATGATTTAGTTGTGATCGGATCTGTGTCCGAGCATCGCGTGAAGCCGTGCAGTGAGCGTCCTTGCACGGGGGTAATTAGCTTTTTGACCGGAGCTTGGGAGGCAACCCTCATGAGGTAGGGAGTCGTCGTCTGCTTCCCATCTTGGTAAGGAGCAAGGTGTCTGCTTCCTCATTTTCGCCGACTACTTCCTCGTCACCGTGACGACACTGCGGCAGCTAATCCGGCATGAAATAGGGACAAAACAACTTCGTTCGAAACGCACCACTGGTGAGTCAAAATGTTGTTGACTGGTGGTTTAGTGGTAGTCGCGTGACGATGCGTACTCGGCTGTAAAGCAACTGGACTTGCGCACTGCTTCAAACACGCGTGAGGCATTACTTAGCCACTCACGTAGTGAAAGTGCATGCGATGGTGGCGGCACTTTGGATCCTGGTAACCTTGATGAATGTGGGGTCCCTTGTGACATGAAAGAAGGTGAACTAGATAGACTTAGCACGAAACTCCGGAACTCGTCCGCTGCGTCGTCAAAATCCGTGTACTTGTTGGAAGTAGGGATGGCTCCCTTTCCTCGGTCTTTTGTCTTCTTGCTGCCACCTGGAGAAGATGAAACGGGTGCTCTGACTCATCTTCCGCTAACGATGAACTTCGACGCAAAGACTGCTGCTTGTGCGGGAGAACAAATGTTGCCGCATGCCCAGTGCCGTCTGAGTCAAGTTCAGCGCAATAATGCGAGAGTTTATAGGGCAGACGGACAAAAGACTGCGACCACGCGGCTTCAAGTGCGCGCGCATGAGCTGAAAGCAACTTGTTCTCGCGATACAACAGCTCCGAGTCCGCAAAATTATTCGCAACGTAGAGCAATTGTGCCGCATGCTTCTGACTGTTACCAGATACGCTAGGGAGTCGACACTGCGAAAATTTCTGCTCCACCTGTCGGAGTAGTTCGGTCACCGATAACTGGAATGCCAACCCGTCATGAACAACCACAACATAATGACAAATCGCGCACAGGAAGACTGCAATCTGGTACGATGCGACTTCCACCTGCTGTTCCGGAGAGAGCGCGCCAAAACGTGGAGACTCATTGCGTGACAGTAAATCCGCCAACATGGAGCTGCTCAAAAGCGGCTGGGAGTCCAGTAACACCGCCGGGTGCCCTGCTCCACCCGCCAAAGACACTGCAAGGTCCACTCCAGTGGTCTCATGTCCACCAAGCACCAAACTCTCCAAACATTGAGTCGAGAACATGCTCTTCTCCTTACTGTCGGCTAATAACGACAAGACGGTGGACTTCCCCACACCTTCCAGTCCTAAGACCCCGACCACTGTAAAGTTGGTCATTTCCAGACAAGGTCCTAATTTGACTGATAGATCAGTTGCAAATTGCATCTGTGGGGTGATTAACTTGACGCTTCCTGTAGGGGCACAATTTTTGCAGTGCTGTGGATGGGGTGGTAGGTCTCAGCACTCCCTTGGGCATCCCAGGTGATCCTACTCTCGTCCTGCGGTCTGGAGTGGGAGATGGCGCTCGTCCTGCATTATTGAGCCTTGTATTGACCTGTAAGTAGTTGTCTCGGTCTTGTCCTGATCCTGGCCTGCTCGGTCTGGAGTCTGTTGCAGGATCATACAGGACGCCAGACACTGGAGCTCCAGTGTTAGGACGCAGCAGGACGGGCGGCGGTTTGGACAGAATGGCGGCAGGAGCAGCAGATGAGGACGCTGCAGTGCGACTGCGAGGGCGCTGGGAGCTTCGGAAGGCGCGAGAGGAGCCTGGGACGGAGCTCAAACTAGCACGGGAGGTCGAACTTTGGGTGTGGTTTGCGGACGCATTTGAGCTGCTATTTCGACGGTTCCCACCACTACGCTATAGAGGAAAGAGAGAAGAACAAGAAAAGCGTGAGAGAGAGAGGATAAGGGGCATACAGAGCGGGAGAAGCTCACCTTCTGACGCTGCTTCTGCGGGGTGTTCTCGCGATCCATTACTGGTACTGTAAATTGACATCATCCAATTTTTAATTTTTTTAAATAAATGTACACTTAGGTAGAAGAATTATGCTCCTTATTAGGTGTTTTCTTCAACCTTTTTAGTATCGCCTGCCATCGGATTCGACCGTTACTTAACGAAGATAAGCCATAATTAAATTCTTCTACTTCGTTTTTCAAAGAGAACAGAAAACACCAGATTGACGGGTTACTGGGTATCATGTATCATGTATCTAAGGTAAATATTTGACCCTTAATTATAGGCAAATAAGTTGATACAGTTTCCCTAAGGTAAGAAATAAACCCTTAATTAGGATCCCATACGCGTAGTTGGCTGTACCATTCAAGTGTGGTCATCAGCGAATACCAATATGGCGTCATCTTTCGTCTCCAGTCTCCGTACCTCTATGGCCATTAATCCCGATGATACAACGATCTCAGCACCCTCTAACGCCAATACTGGCAAGACAGCCATGATGTCCCTGTTCTCTGGTCTGGATTTGGCTCTGACCGAAAGTGGTGCCGTCGTGTCCAAGTCTGGCGGCAGTTCGGCTGCGAAGGAGCTGATCGCGTCCAAAAACGCCGAGAAACAGGCTGAAGCAGCTCTCGCAGCGTCCAGAGACCTCAAGAGACAGCAACAGAAGCAGCAGCAGAAGAAAGAGGAGCCAATGACGGCCCTGAGCCAAGCTCTGGGACTCTTTGACCAGGAACTGGAACAGCACGACTCGTTTGTGTCCGCAACCAGCGGCGGCAGAAGAGCAATAAGAAGACGCGAGGGAACGCCACTACGGCTAGAGGACGGCGTCAGCGTCAAGAGAAGTACAAACACGTGTAAGTAGGCAAATGAGCAGCGTCCAAACCTTGCATTCACTATGTTCATTTCGTCAGAAATGGCTATGCATTATTGTATCATTTTGCAAAGAAGGATGCCATGCGTGACGTGCTGGAGTCTGCACTGGCAACTACGATACCATTGGAAGCTTTGGTTTCTAACTGGACTTGTAGCAAAGACATGTCGCGACTCTGTTGTGCTGCGTATTCGGCGACCATCTCCGATAGTATTGCAGGTATTAGGCACAGCATATCTACGTTAGTGAACAGTCGATGAACTCTGTATGTTTCAGTTTGCTTTCTGGGAGCACGTCCTCGCCCATGAACTCTTTAATCCAATCGTCCAGCACGTCGCCAGTTACAGCTTGGGGCTGACTGGTCGCTGCGCGAGGGCTACTAGCTACCGTCGGTAGAATGCAAGACCAGTCTTTTGAGCGTAAACACTTCGCTCTCTCTACCATAGCGGTAAAGCAAACTTCAGTGTTGACCAAGCAGAAACTGAAACTGTCGACTTCAACCACTCAACACTGATAATCAACGGATAAATACATTTCTCTTATGAAAACAATCGCGGTTCTGACTATAGATATATAGATATATGGACAACTTGTACTATAAGTCGCAGCTTGATGTTCACTCCCTCCGCTTATTGCAGCATCTCATTCGAGAGTTCTAGGTCCAATGTCTCATCGTGGGCGCTGAGCTGCACAATGAATCCTCCATGAGGTGCAGCTGCTTCTGCAGCTGCGTCATACTCGGGTTATCCAGGAACTTAATGGACTTAAGCATCGTGTTGGGCGTGCGTCGAGCTACGTACTGAATGGCACAGCGGTCCACCTGCGAGTCGCCCAGAGCGATCACCTGTTGAGGTTCCCGGTGCTCCTGGTACACTCCGTGGATTCTGTCGGTAATTCGTAGGTTAATCCACGCTTTACCAGTAAATCACGGTAAACAGCGATCTTCCACTCGATTGGGCGGTCCGGATAGACACTTTCGAAGTTGCTGCGCGCAGAAATGATGGTCATTTCAGCCAATAGCGGCACGGCGTTGGGTAAAAACGCTGGCAAGAACGTTCCACCCAGCCGTGTAAGCCGTTGGTAACGATGAAGCACGTGCCGACTTTTAGACACGCGTTTAGAAAGTTTTCCACCTCGTTCGAGAGCTCCGCCAGGTTTTTCCCGACTGTCTTCAGGCACTTCAAACGGAATTTCCTCCGAAGAGAAACCGAGCTTGGCTAGGTGTGTGTTGGGTAAGATGGTGTCATCCCAATCCAGAATAATAACTAGAGGAAACAAAGAAAACGTAAAGTGTGAGTGGAAAAGTGTCTAAAACGACAGGGAGATCAGTTGAAGTATGGCGACGTACTCGGAGTGGGGGCGACCTCTTGGACGACAGCCTGCGTCGGAGCGGCCTCTTCGACTACGGTGGCGTTGACGACGCGGCTGACTCCCATGTATCGAGGATGGTGAGGTGGTTGCTGGTTGTCTTTAGAGTCGCTTGCGGGGTAGCTCTTCGTTCGCGTTCTGAGCTCGATCGACAAAAGTGCGGGTCGGGGAGAGAGCGCTCGCTCTTCATAGAGAAAGCAAGTGAGAGCGAAAGGGCGTCTTTTGCAGCGCCGGACTGAAACAGTAGTATTGGACAGTCACCTGCCTATACAAATTTCAAGCTTACAAATTGGCGATTAGGGGTTCAATAAAAACGAGCACTTCAACCTGTTTCAAAATGTAAGAAAATGCCGAAAGTGGGATTTGCAGAGCCATTTTTGCTCGGCCGACGGGGGCCCGGCGTCGATTATATCCACACTCCTGCTGCATATACAGCTTGCGATCATTGCTTGGTGAGCACTTCCCACTGAGCAGCAAGCCAAAAGAGGACGGAGATCAAATTTGGCTGACAAGATGAGTGGCTATTTTTACAATGATGTTTTGCGCAAAACCGGGCCATCAGTCATAAGTCGGCAAAGCAATTTCTCACGTCGAACTCACATTGGCTCCATTTCGACCAATCAGAAAATTGAGGACGAATACTATGCTTTCAGACAGGAACTATTCTTTTAAGCAATTAAACCTCTAGTATATAATTCATCTATAATGCCAAAAGAGAGGTATTATCCCACTCATCTGCATCGTGTCGTCAAAGCACAAGATGAACAGCCGTGCTGGCACGACCGAAGCAACATGCGTGACAACAACGCTAAGCAAAACAAGGCCAGTCAACGACAATCTCGCGTGCGTCCGCACGTGCTGCTTGGTAGGACTGACAACGAAAATCCATGTTGCTTCGTTTGACACTCCCTGTACTGAAGCCAAAAATCCAAGTTTACCCTAGGATATTCCAAACAGATCTTGCTCGTCTTACACCTGTATCATACCATTCAACTGCGCACGAAATACTCCACCAACGACGCAATACGGCACTTGGCTGATATTGTGGCGTTAAATATACCCAGACGTATCTACTTACGCACGACCTCTTCCTTCACAGTCAGCACGTCGTCGTACGTGTGGCTCTGCACAATGTACTCGTCCTCGTTCTCACTGTCATAGCCGTTCAGCAGCTCAATGTACGCGGCACGACGAGTCACAGCGGTCTCCAGACGCTTCACCACCAGCTCCTGGAACTCCTGCTCCTGGCGGTTGCGTTCGGCATTCTCCGCCGCCAGACGCTCCCGCTCCTTCAGACGGTCCATCTCATTGAAACGCTTCTCGAACTTCTTGAGGTTCTTGACCACATTGGCGTACTCGGCGTCCGACAACAGCGTGCGCGGGCGCGGGCGCCACAGGAACTGGTAGAATGCGTCCTTCTTCTCCTCTAGCAGTTGCTTGCCCTGGAACGTCCACAAAGTGTATCCATTGTCCATCGTGAACTTGTAGTACGAGTTGTCCAGCGGCTGGCACACAGCCGTCGCCACCACACGTCCAGACGGGTCCCACTCCACGTGGGTGCACTTGAAGTGCTCCTGCACTGTGATGCTCTGCTGCTCGTTGGCATCCCAGAATTCCAGCTGCCCGTTGATCTCGCCCAGACCGGCAAGCACAATATTGTTGCCCAGCGGCGACCAGTACAGGTGACTGCACGCCTTGTCCTTCAGTGTGTACAACAGCGTTACCTCCTTAGCGCCCTTGCTACCGTCATCCATGTCGTAGAACGACACGTTCAGGCGCTGCTGGCCTTCGCCGTGCACGGTGGCGAAACGCGTGCCCTTGGGTTCCCACGCGAACGCCACGATGGTGTCCTTGATCTCCAGCATCTCAACGGGCACCAGCTGCTCATGCACACGGAACAACTCGAAGTTCGTGTACATGGTCTTCTTTGACTTGGAGTGGCGAGTAACCTTTACGCACAAGAATGTACCGTTCGGGTGCCAGTGCAACTTGCAATCGCTCACGTTGAACAGGTTTTTCTGGCGCACCTCGCGACGCGAAGGCAGCTCCACCAGAGACACACGGGCAGGCACGTTGTTGCCCTCAGGTGCCCAGTACGCTAGGATTGGGTCCGTAGGAGACCAGAAGAAGTCGTGCACGCCATCAGCACGCAGAGACTTCTTCTCGAGCAGCTTCATGGACGGCAGCTCGTAAACGCTGATCACATCCTTACCACGACGAGCGATGTACTTGTCGTCAGCGCTCCACTTGAACGGAGTCATGAGGCCCTGCACCACCTCTCCCTTAGCGCCCGTAGGCTTGCCAGCAGGGAAGGCACGCAGCATCTTGCTGGTCTTGACATCCCAGATGATAATAGCCGAGTCCTGCTCCGTCTCGCTCAGTGTAATCAGGTAGCTCTCATTAGGCGAGAACACTGCGAGCTTCACATTCTTGTGTGCAAAGCGTCCAACCTTCTCGTACTTGTCGCCACCCCAGAGAGCAATACCCTGCGGGTGGAACGTCGCCAGGTACGTGCCCTGAGGGGACCACAGCACGTACTGGCTGCACCACTGTTTTCCGTTCGTCTTCTCCCTGTCTCCATCATAGTCTAGCTCCAGTTCTCCCTTGTCACTCCAGAAAAGCTCCGTTTCTGAGCCATGACGCAGCACAAACATGTCACGACGTGCAGGGTCTGTCAACCACGTCTTGAGGTTCTTGGGCTCCACGAACTTCTCCACCTTGGGGGCGACAAACTCCTTGGTCGTCTTCTGATACTTTTCCATATCGTCGTATTTGTTCACCAGCATTGTGTGGCGCTTGTCCAGAGCGAAGTTGTTGATGGTGCGGACTGCGTCATTGGCGTGGGCCTCCTGGTCGTACTCGACGAAGGCGAAGCCTGTGGTCTTGCCGTTGGCTCGAAGGGCATCTGGATGTCCACGACAGCCCCCACCTGGCCGAATATTTTCTTCACCACGTTCAGAAGCTTGCCGTGCTTGGCCTCGTCCACGACGGGGAGGCCGCCGACCATCACGACCATGGAGAAATCATTGCAGAAATCCGCCTCCTCATGGGCTTTAGTCGTCACTTCGTCTTCGACTTCTTCGTCGCTAAGGTAGTCGGTGTAGTGCTCCGCCTCCTTCTTTAGGTGGGCCAGCTTCTGCTCGAACGTCGTGGGCGCCATGATTGATACAAGAGCAGAGATACACTTGAGGAAACGGGGAATGCTGTGTGAGCCAGTCGTTGGGAAGGGAAAATATTGCAGAAATAGGAGGGTAAGGATGGATAAATTATGAAACTAGATGGATGAGATACCATAAAGTACGATTCTGTTTGTAGATTATAATCTAAATCTACAAACGAAGCATGCAACCGAATTGGCGGTCACCTCAAATGACTTTTCACATAAAGTCTCCGTTCGCTGTGGTGCTCGTCTTGTAGCCTACAAGTACACGGCTGTCGATGATAACTGGGATTAATTGAGCACAAACTAGTAGGAATAAGCTGGGTGGGGGTGCTAGTAAGTGGCAAAGTCACCTCTATGGGTCGCCGTTTACGCGGCCTACACGTGTTCACGCTGTCGCAACCTACTACAGCAACTGGGCCGTGTAAACAAAAGTTCTTCTACACCAACTACATAATCCCGTCGCGGGGCATAACGGTCGTCATGGTATCTGGAATACCCCACATCATGAGATGAACCCAGACAAGGGAATTGGCGATAATACGCGAACAAAACCGAAGTTACTGACCTGGTTAGCACCAGTCAATGTGTGATCCATGATTCCACGTTCGTCGACTGTCGATGGATCATGTGCGTCATGGAGTTACTGATATGAGTACAACTGCTCAGAAGGCTGTACAACTAAACCCATGGATCTTGCTGCTTTGAACGGACATCATGATATGATCTTTTACAATGGCAGCATGAAAACACCAGGATCCGCTGCACAACACGAACGTGGATGACGCACATGATCGTTTGAAGTAACGTTGGGTGTCCGCTGAATGTAGGCTTATAGAAATGCTGTCATGGATCAGACCCGGATCATCGGCCAGCTTGTAAATAATTCAGTGTGGTGTTGATTTTGCTACGCCGCGCCGCGAAGACTGTTTTTTCATCGCGGCACTCTCGCCACTCCGGAGAGATCTTTAGCAACAGCAGAAAGAACAACTCCTGGAAAGGCATTCATAGGCTGGGAAGATCGGAGTGCAGGGAAATGTCTCGTAGACCCACAATAATTTTGCGATGGGCTACATACAGTGTAATACTACACAAACAAATTTGCGAACAGCCAGAAGTTACAGTGGTTGGTGCAGCCGTAGGTGAGTCGTGCAGTTGTATTTTGTTTTTAAGATGAAGTCATGCGAGCCCATCTCAGCGTTGTAGACCAGCTCTCACAGCTCGAGTAGCGGAAATTCTGCAATATGTGACACTTATCTATGAATCGATCCTCTCAAGGGATCGTGATAAATGGATAGTCGCAGGCTGAGTCAATACAGAAATCGAGTTAATAAGGAATAACATTATGGGCTTCCCGAGAAGTAAAAAGTAAAAGAAAAGCTGGCCAACACTGACTCAATTTTTGTGGCAGGCGCGCTTTCTGCTAACGGTAAAAAAAAGCGAAGTTTAGTTCTGGAACATAGGTTGGTTAGTTCGACCGTAAACAACCTCACGAAAAAAATGCTCCTCTACATAAGGCGGTCACGAAGAGAGCATTTCGCTGGTGATAGCACATACATGTGCCCGGGAACGTCACTGTTCGCTACCGTATCCCATCTTCGATCAACCGGTAGACGCTCTCGCGGGCGGAGAGCCAACAGTCTCGGGTACAAAATGCTGTTGCCATCATATCAATGTCCTGTGCAAAACGACTACGTGTACGTGTAATGTATTCACGCTACATGTAGTTTCCGTGGCCAACTGGCGAGGCTCTCGAATGCCACTCATTATGAGTGTTTGCCGTTGTATAAAACAATTTGGATCCGTTAGGAGATTAAAGTCCAGACTATGTCCGCATGGGGTTCGGAAGAAAGATGAGATCGGCAACCATCAACAAGTTCCTCCACGTTTTTTGCGACCTTAAACCATACCACAATAGGAATGCAATCAATTGTACAGCATTTCCCAATACAAAGCAAAAGGCGTATATATATTCTACAATTCAGGAAGCTGTTCAAATGTTGATATGTTGTCTGTCACTGCAGAGCTGACTATAGACTACAGTAGTATATTTACGAACAGAAATATATCATCGTTCCCAACACAACAGGAGAAGGACGTTGAGGGTGTAGACTGCACTCAATCTTGGGAAACATTTAGTCGCGAAAAATCGTTGACCAATATGTAAAATCACAATTGATAGCAAAACTTTCGAACTTCACCGAGTTTTACTAACTCAACTTAGCAGCTAGTGTGTACTAGCGAATTTCATAGTAGAATATCACAATCGAGAGCCTTGACAGTGATGTTTGTGCACTAGCACGTGCGGATCTGATGCTCATAGATTTGAATTGAGATCAGTCTCTTTTTTTTCCTACCGAGCATTCGAAGGCAGCGACCACCTCCAGTCGTCAAGTGCAATCTGTAGCCCAGTTCAGTCTTCATTTTCCAAGTCACCTCCCAGTTCACAAGTCGTCCACTCCTGCCAACCGAGTTTACACCAACCATGCGTCTCTCCTGCGTCCTGCTAGTGGCTGTAGCTACCCTTGTCGCCAGTGGCAACGCACTCTCCTCAACCGACCAGACCGCGATCTTGAAGGTTGAATCCGACAACGGCAAGCGCTTGTTGCGTTCCGTCGAAACGGTTGACGAAGACGACAGCAGTGATGATCAAGACGAAGATGACAGCAGTGATGATCTAGATGAAGAGAGAGCTGGCTGGAACATATTCGGAGCTAAAACTGCGGAAGAGATACGCCAAGCAACAGTAAGGGCGAGCAACGACGAATTTTACAAGCAGCTGCTCAACAGCGCTTCCTTCCGAGAAAATCGCTTCGCAGGATGGAAAAGCGATGGTGTATCGATCGATGCTGCTCTCAGATTCCTGGAAATTCATGGCAGAACACAGCAGAAGTACAAGGACGTTATCGAGAAGTACAGAGCGTTCCTCCAGAATTAAGACGGCATTGCCAGACTCGTTAGCAACTCTTGCTATTAAAATACAAATGGGTTTTGCTAGTCATCGCAGTCGATAACGCTTGCTATCATTGTATTCCATTGTTTCATTCAACTTGGATTGTGGTCATGCCATATGTGTGTGCATTCACGTCAACCGTGAATGCAGCAATGAACTACACAGCAATGCAATGATGCAATGATGCAATGATGCAATGTGCGTTGGGAATGTGCGTTGGGAATGGTGAGTTGGCTGCTACTACCGAATGAACGGCCTCAAATACACTACTTATGATGCAATGAACCAGACCGCGGAGCGATGTGTTGAATCGAGTGGAGGGACTAGAAACCCTACAAGGATGATAGACGCTTACCCCACACCTTAATATTGTTAACTCAGTCGATCATTGAAAATAAGTTTCCGATGAGTCATTTCCGAACAAACGGACACAGGTACGGTGGAGACTGCTCTCCTCTGCCGTGGGTGATAACTCTGGTCCAACGATCCAAACCGTCTTCTACAGCGCTACAGCTTGTGCTGAACAACTTCCCTGAGTTGGCGCGTCTCCAATCGATTCGATCCCGGTGCTCTGTAAGACAGATCCTGGACCAACTGCAGTCCCTGCAGATGCAAGTCCTGGCAGTGGCCGAGAAGGAAATATATACGGACGAAAGTTCGCTACATTCAGTTCAAGTGGGAAGTCGTGAAGCTCCAACACGATTGAGCTTCGTTCGCGTTCGTGCAAAGTTGTTCACACAAATGGAACGGATTATCTGCGGTTCCATTCAACGCTCTTTAGCTTCGGGAAGAGGAATGGGATCGAGCTACGCGAGACGCCATCTGATCTCACGTATTCTGTTCGGCTCCAACGACTACGTGAAGGAGAATATTACGTGGCGATCCCTCGCGTCGTAGAGTTTGAGGCCAATCATACCTCTCGTGTGTACGTCGTTAACCCTGGGGTCCGAAACTTTGCTACTGCTTACGGTCCAGATGGGCAGACGTTGTCCGTCAAGGATGTGTACATGGTGCTGAAGCGGCGCTTTGAAACCATCGATGCAATGACATCCAAGCTAGCGTTACTGGAGAACAAGAGCAAGACCAAGGGCAGAGCGAAGAGCAAACAGCATCGTAAGCGTCATAGTCTTTGACGACGTATCCGCTTCACGCATCGTCACGCGGATGGTTAACGACATGCATCAGAAGCTCTCAAGCTGGCTGACTGCTCACTACAACCAAGTACTGTTGTCGTCGTTCCAGACCGTGAAGATAGTGACGAAGTACGAGCAAGTG
This sequence comes from Phytophthora kernoviae, assembly GCA_008080845.1. NCBI lineage: Eukaryota > Oomycota > Peronosporomycetes > Peronosporales > Peronosporaceae > Phytophthora > Phytophthora kernoviae. The sequence continues at coordinate 85,708 of VKKV01000362.1, read as the reverse complement.
GTGACAGCAGACGGAACGATGGCGACTTTTGTCAGACGAAACCACGGAAGAGACAACAACAGAGAATCCGCGTCGTGGGAGTAAGCGTAAGATCCGGTCTTCGACAACACGAGCCATGTTGGCGCAGTTGCACTTCAAGTTCAAGATGTTGCTCAAGTACACGATGGATCGCGTCGGCGGACGTGTGGTCGAGTTCGAGGAAGAGTACATCTCAAAGACCTGTTCCAGCTGCGGTGTGATCAAGAATGATCTGGGAGGAAGCAACATGTACAAGCGTCCGTTCTGTCACGCTGTGCACGATCGGGATGTGAACGCGGCCAAGAACATTCAGATACTATGCTAGAAGTAGTCTCACATCAATCAGCGATACCTTCATCGAGAGGAGTCCTGTCAGCTATGCTGGCATTATAGGCCCAAGGATGGAGTAGTGCAACAAGGTACGCAGGTATCTAGGGTAGCTATGAGGACTTCTGATAGGTGTGTAATGCAAGCACATTAATAAATCTACTCTCACCTGCCCGCAGCACAGTGTCGTGCATCCTTGGGTGCACAATGGTCTGCTGCAACCATTTTCAAGTATGTCTTCGATATTCGTTAACAGTCCTCGAAACGCCTATCGGCGAGTCTGATCAAATGAGGTGACGCGCGACTTATCGAGCAGAGAGGACTGTCCCTCTCTTGCCTCATGATCATGGAGCTTCTCGTTAGCGTCGCTGTGCGTTACTCGCTCCGGCGCAACCATTAAGAATAATAACTTCTCGACGCTTCCGCAACCAAGCGTATGCTGCATCCGCGGCATCGCAGAAGGAGAACTCTAGGCTGGGCTCTGTTGGTGGTGGTGGCGATGCAGCAGGAGAACACAGTGGAGGCTGTCATCGACGTTGTCGCACAGCTGCACCGACTCCATCAAGATAGCTCCAGCAGTGGAAATGTCGCCACCACCGCCTCACAGATCGTGCTGACGAATGTGCCCGATCCGCTAATGAAGCGGCTCACGGAACGCTCGGTGCGATGGGACACACTTTCGGGGTATCTGCAGCGTGCGTTGTTGTGGGATACAGGTCTTGTGGCGACAAGCAAAGGCCGGTTAGTTCAGGTTTATCTACCATGTGGAGAGACGATGACCACGAGCATTCAAACCTACGAGGCTTTCGCAGGTTGTCCTTTGGAGACTTGCAACACAACCGAACTCTACTTTGTCGGAGCAACATGCTCGAGGGCTACCGTGTGGAAGGTTGCGCAGTGCGCTATCAACGCAGTCGATAATAATTCAAGCGATATTATTGACACAAGGACCAGCACGCTTTGGTCGGAAGACGGCGATTTCTCAGTCGCCCCAGATATCCGTCTGTACAAGCATCTGGAGGACGAGCAATCAAATTCAGTGAGTGGAGACGACTCGCAAACCGGTAGCGGGAATGACACGAGTACAAGCAGCGACTCCGCTAGCTACGACATAGAAACCGATGTCATCTTCACGATTAACCAGAGGGAACCTCTGCCGTGGACTACAAAAAGCTGTCCGCCTGACCCGTTCTTCGTGACACCGTGCATACAGTTTCACGATGCCGCTGCTGAAGGCTGGTGTCTGCCAGTTCGCGGTGGTTTTGTCGATCTTTGGCTTGACAGCGAGCGCGACGGTGGTTCTCTGACGTCCAGTAGCTCAGCATCTTCCGCGTCGGGGTTGTCATCAAGTGAGGGGGCGACAAACATATCCAGAAATGCAATTATTCTTGTGGTGCTGTTTATCCTGCTCGCAACAGCCGTGGGCGCTCTCATTGCGGTGCACATGAATCGCAAGAAGAGAGACAGGATAAATATCGAGTCGTCGCCTACGATATATGAAAGTGCCACGACAATGGTTTCAAAGCGCCAGCTGAAAGAAAACAGCACTCCGTATGCCAAGCCCAACTCATTGTATAGCCCTCAGAATTCGCCGAATGAGTCTCGACAGCGACGATCGTTGGAACTGGCAACTTTCTGTGAAGATGCGAATATGACATCGAAACGTATCGCCTACGACAGTCTCATATTTGACAAGTTAATCGCACGAGGAGCTAGCGGTGAAGTCTGGCGTGGAACGTGTATCTCCCAAGTTGTGGCTATCAAGCAGCTCCTTCCAGAGAAGCGCCACGACGAAAACATGGTCGCGCTGTTCTCGAATGAGGTTCGTCTCGCGTCAGCTCTCGAGCACCCAAACATCGTGCGCTTTGTAGGTCTCTCTTGGAATCGTGTATGCGATCTATGCATCGTGTCCGAGTTCATGGAACAAGGAGATTTGTCGCGGTTGCTGAACTCGAAGCGTAAGGAAGAGCTCAGTTGGCAGAGAGAGAAGCTAACCATCGCCATAGACATCGCCGAGGCCTTGGCATATCTGCACGGTCGGCAACTGATCATTATCCACCGCGATCTCAAGTCGCTCAACGTCCTGCTAGATAGTCAATTGCGTGCCAAACTCAGTGATTTCGGCCTCAGTCGCGAGCGCTCTTCCGACGACACTATGACCAATGGAGTGGGTACTTTACTCTGGACAGCACCCGAAATTCTACGTGGTGAGGCTTACAGTGAGAAGGCGGACGTGTATTCATACGCTATCGTGCTTTCGGAGCTAGACACTTGTCTGCCGCCGTTCGCACTCAACTCAGAAGTGAGTGAGCGTCATCTCACTACCATGCAACTCATGCACTTGGCCACGTCGGGTCAAGTATCACCTCAGTTGAGAGACGACTGCCCTGTGCCATTGCAGCAACTCACAGCGGCTTGCGCTTCCTTCGAACCATCTCAAAGGCCCAATGCCCTCGAGATCGTATTCACGCTACGCAGTATTGCAAGGTCCATGCAGTATAATTTATAGCGTATCTTTTGCCTACTAATCCACGCGATATATGCACCGATGGTTGTAGATACATTGTATTACCATGGGCACTTGCACCGACACCAATTAGTCGTGAGGTTGCTTTGTATACTAATAACTAACTGATGAGGCGTTGCAATCCGGTGTATGTTTTCGCGAAACTTCAAGATCTATTGCTGCCTCTTCTTGCGGCGACGATTTGTGGTACACGTCAGTGGTCCATTCGTTCACTTCAACGATTGGTAGTGTATATGCGTCTTCCCGCGGCTGGGCAAATGAAAGAAGCACGACGATGGCAAATATTGGCGAATGAAAGGAGCGGGCGATCCAACCTTCACGGACCTTAGCAAGCGACCTCTTTTATAAGCAGCACTTTTAACTTGACCTATTCGCGAAGACTGATATGCCCCCATCCTAAATACAAACATCAAGTTAAAACCAGACTCATCCTGTCGATGCACATATCAATACAAATGTCAAGCTAATCATTGACTTGGTTTCAGCAAGGTGATAATTCCCCTCGATGATAAGATCCGGCAAAGTGGAGTGGTGGAACATCTTGTGGAACTTTGGTGGTGAAGGAGACTATTAGGATATCAGCTCATTCAAGTACTTATGAAGATGTATACCCAACAAAATTCATACGCACTCTGTCTTTGAGTTCCGTATATTGAACCTATTTGCCGACCTCCATACCGCGTCATCTGCTTCTCTATACTTATTCCTAGTCTAATCTTCCTTCAACTGCCAGTATCGCTCTTATGATCGAGGGTATTATCATACATTCCGCCAGTCAAAGTGATGTCGTGATTGGCCCACTAAAAAAGCCGGATCCCGTCAGCCCTAGTCATTCCGAAACAACGACGCTGCCACTCAAGTCGCCAATATTGGCGATAGCGAGTCTCTTATAACAAAGCAAATGGTTCCGGTGCGGCGGCGCGGCGCCTTCTTCCTATTATCGCGCTATCGGCGCCACCGTCGACCACACACACGAATTCTACTCGCCATACTCTTCCTGATGCTGTTTTTTACGCCTCGCACGCCTCTGGGGACATCGTGGCGCGTCTGTACGACTTGGAAGTCTCTGGTGCCTCCGTCTCCAAGCTCTCGATCAGTTCTGGCGCCTTACCGAACGCAGTTTCCAGCAGATTAAGTGACTACTCTCTCTCCTGGAACAAACTCTCAGGTTTCATGCAACGCGCACTGCTGTGGGACTCAGGATTCGTGTTCGCGTCCCCCACTTCTGAGTCTTCTTCAATCGTAGATAATGACGTTGCCTTGGTGCAGATTTACACAGCTTGCAGTCAGAGTATGGGGGATTTACTCCCAGATTTGGCGGAGATCAGGACAATAGAAACAGGGAACAGCAGCAGCTGCGACGTCTTGGACTGCGGCATCATCAACCATTTCTTACCGTCAGGCTGCCCTACGGAACAGGTTCTGCCTTTGACTAGGTGTGCAGTATATGCGTCCAAGATGGACGGGCAGACGCAGTTTGCAGGGGTCTTTTGGGCTCAAGATGGACGCAGTACGAACGTCCCGGAGCCAGTGTTGAGACGACATACTTCAGTGGATACAGCGGCGAGTGACTCTTTGTTTGCAGTGCATTTGACGGAGAGCAGTTTTACAGGGACAGAGTCGTGTCAAGTTCATGGGGAGTTTATTCTCCCGTGTAGAGGAATCCCAGATGACGTGGATTTGTCCAGTGGGAGCTCTAGTGCTTCCTTTGCTAGCGAGAACAGCAGCAGTTTTACAGAGATTGACTTGTGTCCTGCAGCAGGAGGAGTTGCTATGAACGCGTGGCTCGAGTTGAAAGCGGTGCCGTCTGCTGATACTTTTTCCACGGTGGCGATTGTGCTACTTGCAGTGTCGATGACGATTTGTGTGGTACTGGGAGTTTCGGTGTGGTGGCTGTGCCGCTCGAAGGTTTGGCTGCAGGATGCGTACGACCGTGTGCTGCTGGAAAGTTCCTGGGATGACGGTACCTGGTCTCCGACGTCGCATCTACTGGGTGGACCATTGGCCCCAGCACTTACCATGGGTGCAACTATGGACGAGGAGCGGCTCACTCAATGGAGGTTTTCTTTGGAGCTCGACCGCGAAGTCGACGAAATCCAGGAATCCACGGCACCTCCGCGCTCGTGGCAACCACGCGGGCGGAAATCACGTTATCCAATGACCAGCTATGCCGTAAAAGCTCCATTTTGCGTGGTTTTGTGTCGGATCCCGCTATCGTGACGAAACGTATTTCGTTTGCGCAGTTGCATTTTTGCGGCTACTTGCGAAAGGAGGTAGCGGTGAGGTTTGGCTTGGGCAGTATGAGACCCGCTACGTGGCTATGAAGTGTCTGCTTCCTACAAAACAGGAAGACCCAGAGGCATTGGAGCAGTTCGCAGAGGAGATTCGGATGGCCTCATTATTAGCACACCCACGCATCGTGGCCTTCTGTGGCGTGGCTTGGCAGTCGCTGTTGCATCTGTGTGCTGTGACTGAATTCATGGCTCGTGGCGATTTAGAAAGTCTGCTATCACGTCCAGCAGCTCAAAGGAGTTGAGCTGGAGAAGAGAAGCTCACACTTAGCAGTGACATCGTCGAGGCACTCGTGTATCTGCACTCGCTAGTGCCTATTGTGATTCATCGTGATCTTAAGTCCAAGAACGTGCTGCTAGACAGGCGATTACGAGCCAAGCTGAGCGACTTTGGCCTGAGTCGCGAGCGATCCGTGGAGGATACAATGACAAACGGCATCGGCACTATCTTGTGGAGTGCCCCTGAGGTGCTAGAGGGCAAGAGATATGATGAGAAAAGCGATCTTTTTTCATTTGGTGTCGTGTTGTCAGAGATCGATACTTGTGCGCTGCCGTACGGTTTTAGTCGTCACGCTAAAATGCGCAGTATGCAGATCGTCCATCTCGTATCAGAGGGCAAGTTGCTGCCAAACTTCCGAGATGATTGTCCACCAGCGATACGTGCACTCGCACAACGATGTTTAAGTCTGGACCCTGCAGCACGGCCAACTGCAATGGAAGTCGCATTCGAATTGCGTTCGTCCATTGCGCCACAGCTAATCCAGCAGTCAATACCGGCACTAGCTGATGATGCAGCCACTGACAGCATATCTTCGGCTTCAGCTCCAAACCCTCAACAATCCTCATCCAGCATCGAAGGGAACGACGATTCAACAGCAGTGCCATCTTCATCAGTGCCACCACAGCCTTTAGATACTGATGTAGATGCCACTGCTTCACACACAAAGCAGACGCAAACTGATTCATGACCAAGCGAAAGTAGCTGACATTATTAAGAGCGCGAGTTAGAACTCGCAACCATTTAATTTATCAAACTTGAGACTAGACCCCACTCCTGCCAGCAATAGCTCGCCATGACATGAGCGAAACGGACCTTCTAGTGTGGACTTGAGCCGATTAGTTTATGACCCGCGGGTGAGTTCGAATTAGGCGTTCTCCTCGTCAATGTCAAACGACCCCGCCAGTGATGAGGTTCTGTCGGCTTCCGAGGTAGTGCGTAAGAGCCGCTTAATCCGCCGAATTCCGCTCCTGGTGAACCTGATGAAGCAGCAGCTGTGTTCGGAAGGAGAATTAGTCCGAGCATTGGTACTCGCCACTTTTGGCGACGGAGACTACATTTACTACCAGGGCCAGTCTGAGCGTGACTTATTGTTCATCGAAGAAGGAAAGGTTTTAATCACCCAACGACGACGGTGTCGCGCCATGAGCACGGTTCGTGCAGGGCCTATAACTACGGAAAACCCATCAAGTGTTGTCTTCGCTCGGCGGCCTACACGACGGAGGTCCCAGGTAGAAGCTGAGATGGAGATCCAGCTACACAAGCACGAGGAGCTTGAGTACTTTGGCGAAGAAACTTTATTGCAAGGAATGGCCTCCAGGGTGTTGAATGCCGTGGCTAGCGGGTCTGTTACGTGTTTCACGCTTCCAGAGGTGGCCTTCGCTAAGCTGCTAGCGCCTGTACATGACTTGATGCTATATCGACATTTGCTTCGTATGCATGGCGTGGTGGCCAAGCAGCGTATTTTTCAACACCTTTCAGCACGCCAGCGGCAGTACATTGTGGATAATTGTACTCTCGAACACTACGATGACGGAGCACGGATTATACAGCAAGGCGACAAGGATGACGACCGCTATTTCATATTGGTTGAAGGTGAAGCTGACATCGTGCTGGATGAACCTTTACAAGACATTGTGTGGCCAGAAGGTGAAGTAGAACAGAGGTACGAGCTGGACGAAAATGGAGAGGACGTCAATGGAGGTGTGCGGACGTCGGTAGTGGGCCGCAAGACCCTTTATCAAGGATTTGGTGAGATGGGAATCCTGTGTCGACCGCGAACTACCCATGTCATGGCAGTTGGAGACGTGTTGTGTGTGATTATCACGCGCAAAACATACATTGAGCATCGCAATTGCTCGGGGTTGGCGGTCTGGATAGCGACGCTGAAGCGCTCCTCGCGATGTCTCTCTCGGAGGAATGGGCTCTTGTTGTCAAAACTCGGAATTTGCATCTAGCTAACCCGTTAGTGTCGCACTATCTCGAAACCTTTGTCAAAAAGTTTAAAGCGGCCTACATGCAAAAGTTCGAAGGCAAGACATTGTACTTGGATCTACTGCGAAGGATACACACGGACCCAACACTTGCAGATGAATTTCCTTTTGTGTCTGACCGCGTGGCATGGGACTCGCCGACATCCTCTCTCAGCATAGTGCGCGCTGAGACTCGACGTATACTATCGCTTCCCTCAGCCGAGCGCTCTCCATTTGAAATCAGTTTCATGGGTAGATTACTAGAGTCGACTGGCTTCATCGACAAATTTGACCGTCCTGTTCATGTGGACAAGCTCACACTTGCACGTGGTTTGGCTCGATTTGCCAACTTTTGCACAATCCAAAAGGACAAGTACTTGTTCCGTCAGGGAAAAATTGAGAGCCGTGCCTTCCTCATCTTGCGCGGCAATATCAGCATCGTGAACGAGGATATCAATGCAATCCAGACTGGCGTCGCTGTCAAGCACTATGATGTACTGGTTACACTCTCTGCTGGAGACTCGTTTGGCGAATTATCGCTTGTCACTCGACTGCAGCGTTCTGCAACTGCTCTGGCCGCATGTGAAGCAGACTTATTGGTGTTTGAGCGCGCATTTGCAAGCATTGGCAGCAATTCAGCCCGGAGTATCAGTTCAACATGCGATGGTCGAGCGCGCCGAATTTCTTGCTACACTGAGCTTCTTCCGCGACAGTGATTTCGCACAGTGTATTCGTGTGGCGCACGACGTCCAGGAACAATTTTACGAGCCTCGCCACATTTTTTTGCAAGAGCCCATGCACTTACGCACACTTTACATTGTCAAGAGTGGTGAGGTTGTTGTCTTTCTACGACGAAATGTTCCCATAGCAGAGTCAACCGCAACTTCGGGAACAAGCGACCCAGCCTCCACCAAAGAAGTACTCGTTCGAGTAGCAACCATAGGACCACAAGAGTTTTCGGAGTCGCCATTGCCAGCGCCAACATGATATCACCACCAACTTCCACTGCTACAGCGAGTAGCGGAGGTACTATCCCATCCCCTGCCAGCCCAAACACTGCTACTGGGCCGCTATCACCATCGCCAGCTTCAGTATCACCAACATCGCCAGCTTCCTCATCATATCCAGCGAAAGCTCAGCACTACGTTGCAGCCACGTTAGCTGCAGCTACTGCTGGAAATGGGGTCATTTCACCCCCGACCACCAATTACGACCTTAGCACCACCGTTTTCATGTGCTCAACGCGTGTGCAGATACTAGAACTCTCGGAGCGAGGTTGGAGGCGGTTGGCAATGTCAAGTTTGCAGAGTATCTGCAACTCCCTACTAGAACGCCACCGCTGGAACCTGGAAGCAGTCGAGAAGCAGCAGCAACTAGGTAGTCGAGCATATTTTCTCGTGGACAAACCTTGGCAGCTTGTTACTCGTCCTACCACTACAACGAGCACGAGCGGGAACGATAGCAAGGACTCTCAAACTCGAGTTTTGGAACCACTGCCTTCAACACAGTTGGCACGTCGCATCAAAGATAAAAAGCAACAACGACAGCATCAGCAACATAACCGTCACAACCCGGTCGGACGTCTCTTTGCCCTGGCCCTCAAGTTCAGAGCACGCAGCGTGAGCAGCTTCGACCGTCAGCTTGTGATACAACTATCGATCGTCCTACGATAGTTACGCCGACTTCCAGATCGCCGATACACGGCTTAGCCCAAGCGAGAACGCTATCCCCAGGATCGCCGGTCTACTCACCGGTAAGGCATTCTTCTCCCGTGGTTGTATCACCACTTCCTTCACCACGCTCAGCACAACTATCGGGATCTTTCCCGTCCAATAGTTTGAGCATACCTTCACCCGAAACCAGGATGTCTTTCGCCTCTTATGAGTGCTCATCAGTGCGGAACTTTTTCAGCAGTGTGCCGCGCAACCCAACGCTTGCAGGTAGTACTCCTACGGGATTCGCTATGTTGTCTCCTCACCCATCATCGCTAGTGACGGCTGCAACAGGCTGTCCAAGCCCACGTCAGACCAGCGTACAACGCAGAATGAGTACCGATTCCAAACAAGACTCAGTACGACAGACGCAAACAACAAAAGACGAAAGCGACTGCAAGGCCATGTGGAAGCTTCAGAGGAGGCCATCAACGATGAAACCATAAACTGCAGCGATATGCTGAGCACTTGACAGCTCTGGTCAGAAATTGCAGACAACTTGCACGGAAGCCGAAAACTGAAAGAGTTTTTCTCGTGCATACCTCTATTGTACGTTTATCGGGATCTCTTGGCTGCAAGTCAAAGTATTTACCGTAGCAGCACATCTTCCATGTTGTGGTTGAAACTCATGACTGAGTACTCCCAAGTCAGAGTCCCATTGCGCTAGTCAGCGGGTTTCTTCTCTTGTGTATGTGCGGATGGAGAATAAGGGTGGTTTGTGACTCGGGAATGAGTTTATAGCACAGTTGTTGGGCCGGTAGATAACGATTCTTCATTCACCAGCACTATTCGAGTCGTTCCACTGAAAGCGACACGATGCACTTCATTGATCGGCTCGACGAACATTCGAGCGATTAAAACAACTCGATCCCGTTCGACGTATTTGCGCACCGCAGCACGAAGCAAATTATAACCATCGTTTGTGGCGTGGATGCGTAAGATTTTTGACCGCGTATTGCTGTCAATATCAGCATACTGTAAAACAACACCTAGTGTTAGAAAGCTACCCCTTGTAGATTCCAGTTGTCTCCACCTATCTCAGCACAAGCCGCACTCGATTCACCAACAGCCGTGGTCTTGAGTGTCCAAACCATGCCCTCTGTCCGTCGAAGGTCAAATGGCATTGCATGACAGTCGATAACCTCTGTGAAAACACCCTTTGGTCTGTTTTTCATCGAGTCATTTCTCCGACCTGGACACGGAAGCTCATGCACCTTGACCCGGTAAAAAATGTCCAGACCCGCATACACTTCACCCATCCCTGCTAACAGCTCATCGAAATCCCCAAAGTTGTATAAAGGAGGTCTCATATCTAACGAGTCGTATCCATAGTGTCTGGTGAGATTAATCGCCTCCTTCGCCTGCTGAATTCTATGCAGCACGGCAGTACACAGCTTGGCATGTTCACCTTCACTAATCTGTCGTAAGATGGATTGCTGTCCGGCAATCATCTCCCATTCAAACGCCTTGCTCGTCTTTTCAGCGACCAACACCTTGGTTGTGAGCTTCGAGCCGACGGTGTTTCTGAAATTTGGGAGCGTCGACCACACCCCGGCAGCCAATTTCAGACCTGCCAGCTCACCTTCCAGTTGCCCCATCAACTTTCGCAATGTCGAGACCTCTCTACAACGCTTGTGCCACGATTTTCTCTTCCTTTTCACAGGTTCGTTCGACGCACTATCAAATGAAGTTTCCGATGATACGTCTATCTCCAGCGGTGATGGCTTGGACAATGCTGGTAAACTGGCAGCAACCTCACTTGACATACCGTAGTTAGCGAGGAGCACCAAGGCCGACGATTCGTCAAGCATCAAGACTTCATCACTTGATGCCACAGCAGACATTGTGCAATGATGTTTCGGTGCACAGATCTTATGTCGGAACAGTAGTTACAGTGTACGCAGTCATACATAAACAATCGAAACGTGTGCGAAGACTCATTAAAGCCTTCGTTGCGAAAATTCAGTCAGGAACATGAGTCACAATCCTGGCACAACGATATCGGGTGGGCATCCATTTTAATCATAAAGTACAACAATCACCTCGATAAAGCACCACTTGCTTATCTTTTTCACCAATGCAGGATGTCTGAAAATATTTCTCCGCGAGTTGCAGGTAGTACGGGAGAGAATCGTTTACACTGACCTGCTGTACGACATCATCACCCACAGACGCTACCTTGGTGATCGAGTTGACCCACTCCTTCGTGTCGATGTCTTGAGGCGCACACAACTCTTCGTAATTGTTTTGTTGGTGCCACGTATTGAAAGACCACAAACGGACAACATCAAATGCTTCTGTAGGCAGAGTGGTCTTGTTACCAGACAGCACGCGATATAGATATTCATCCGAGGTCCAAGGGAGCATGACATGTTCCAAGCCACAATGTTTGTCGACCATGCTCTCACTACCCTTCGCGGCACTGCTATGATCCAGATTCAGCTCATTGAGCTCAGGGAACTCGATAGAACTTGGGATAGGCATACCCACGACCCACGTCGTGTTCCTGTCCATCCACTCTTGAGCCGAAATACTGCGCAGCACGGCATTGTCGTCATCTGTCCAGCACAAGAAAAGCATGCCAAGTGCTCGCAAAAATACAGCGAGCTGCAGCCAGTCAGGGTGGCCATCTTTCTTCACAGCGTCGGCCGTAGCCAGCATGTACTTGATCACCCAACTATCTGCGCGCTCGGTCTCACCCGTCAGCTCCATCACGCACTTGCAGGCTTCTGCTACGGACATCTCCGCATGTTCCAAATCTCCATACTTGGCCACTTGCTTTTTTACAAAAGCTCTCGTTTGATACTTGCGCATGATCTTGACGAAAAGTGGACGTGGGTCCTCCTTGTTGCACACCAACGACATGATCTCTCCTCCATCCCAAGGCACCGGGTAGTCTGAAACCTCAACACGTTTCTCCAATGGGTCAATGCACAGATAGCTGCCATGGAAGCTTCGTAGAGCGATACCTCCGACATTTTGCATGGCATTTTCCGCATGATGTGGGACTGCCTGGAAGGTCTCCCAGGTAGAATTGAGAGGACGGTCAGCTAGAATTGTACCGTCCTTCTCCACACACAGGAATTTGCCATGCACACTACGTAAAAACACCTCTCCACATGGTCCCAGTAGGGTCTGCCACATGCAGTTATTGTGACTACTACTGACTTCAATAGCTCCATCCTCCTCAGCGACTAGACAAGAGCCGTCAGAGGTTTGCAGAGCCATCATACAAAACCAGGTAGTCTCGGTAGGGCGGATAGGGTAGAACGTGGTAGGGTGAAACATCGACACCATAGGCACTTTACGAAGGCATTCGTTGCCATTGTAAAGCACAAGAATTTTGGCGTCGGGTTTCTCCATGAACCCCCACCCTTGGTAGAGTCCTACCAATCTACCATGGCGTTTCGAGTCTTCTTCAGCTTCTAAATGTAGTTCGCGAACTTGAAACTCTTCTAGAGTGTTTAAAGTTGCCAGGTAAAGTACACGAGCCAACCCCAGCCCTCGAAATTCTGTGTTCACCACGACAGACTTGATATGAGCTGTTGCATTCTTTTCCAAAGTGAAAATGAGTTTCCCCACAGCGCCACGTTGTGTTGCTACAAACAAAAGCAAAAAAGAATTTAGGTAATTAGTGGAAAATAAGGATTAGATGTGTTCTAACCGTTAGAGAGTTACGTACAGGAGAATAGCACCCAGCGCAGTTCCTTTGTGCGGCGGTCGTTGGTGAACGCCAGACGGAAGCGAGCGGCAGACGCAGGGAGTGCCTCCATCACGGACGTGCAGGCGCCCAGCGGCGGCAGCAGCGACTCCATTCTTTGGTTAAGCTAAAATTACGAAATGGTGAATGTGTGGAAACCAAGTTACAACCCTTTTCCCTTAAAAGCGTTGGATGGGAAGGAAACTTCAACCACCACTTCAAGAATGCCACTTGCTGTTGCCACAGTTTAAGAGTATCTAAACGTTTAGACGTTCTTCTCACATGAATTTCTCATTCTACCCACTATGAAACTACCTAGAAACTACCTGCTCTACCCTGTAGCAACAATACTCTTCGTAACTGGGTAGTCTTCACCCTCTTCCGTTGACGCTGCATAAATCATCATCCCTCCATTCCCTTCTTGCCTAGCAAGTTGTTCCCATTGTTGAATCACAGTCGAATTCGGTCCTGGGCCATAAGCACAACCTCCGCCAATGCAAATGCCAAGCGTAGCCATTGAAAAGTTCCCTCTAACTGTGTCTTCCACGCAGCGAATGTATCGCTCTCGGCAGCTGCATGATTTCTGCAGCTGTGACGCTGTCAGGTTGACGTTGTACGCCATGATATTGACCCAATCCACGTAGTTTAGTACACCCGTCGGGAAACAACGCATGTAGTCTTTTGTGTCTTCCGCTGCACACACGGTGGTGTCTCCTTCGTAGAAGTACGCATCGTAGGTCAGCAATGCCGCCGTTCTACCTGCTGAATCCAGTGTTTCTCGCGTACTTTTCAGTAGATTAACCGTTCGGTCGGCGCTGAATTCTGCCCCAACGGTCTCGTCGTCAAGGTCCAGTCCATCGAAACCGAAGGTCGACAGGAGTGTGGCAGCAGACTCGGCAAAAAGCGTGGCGTTAGAGACCTCCGACATGTTTTCGTTGTTGGTAGAGCCGCCGATACTGGCCATAGCTAAAATGCATCGCTCATGGAGTTGCTTAACGCACTGTTTGATAGTATTGTCGCTGGATTGGAAAGAGGGGACGATGACACCGTTAGCCACGAGTGCAAACCCGAAGACAACGTGTGTGACTCCATCCGGGATGGTGTCACAACCTGTAACTTCACTCTGCCAGAACGCCACAGTTCGGTTTTGTGCGGCTACAGTAAGGCAGGAAGAAGACCCAGATTTGGAGCTGCTACCGCTGTCATCTCCATCGGAATTGGTAGAGTCGGTAGAATTGCTGGAATTGGCGTGCAATGTGACGACCACGATAGTAATGACGATGGCGAGCACGACTACTGCTGCAAAAGGAGAGTTTAGACGTTAGAATGAACGTTGACATTTTGCTTTACTGTCGGTTGAAACGGACTGAACGTACCGCAGATGAATGGCACCATCCGTTTGATGCAAACAGAGCGCTTTTTCTTGTAGGGGGCAACGCGTTGGCTGATCGACGTGGAGAGATACGGTCCCATGTCACCCGGGGGTAGTAGTAGGCGGAAGTCTCGGCTTCTTCCTCATAGCGCCGTGGTGGCGATCGAACCATCGTGACCCTTTAACTACGCTTTGCAAAAATAAAAACTGAAGCAGAACACCAGCTCATGCATATACTTCAGTGGCAGAGAGAGAGAGAGAGAGGACTACGAACATCTTCCTCTCCCACATTACAGTGCACTGAATTCACAGGTCAGAAAAATAGCCTAACAGCAAATGATTTTTTTCGTCAACGCTCCCTTGAAGTATTTTATTCATCGCATACTTGTGTTCGCAAGCCCCGCCGCCACAATATAATATGTGTTGCCTATCAGATACAGCATTATTAACATGTAGGGGATGTTGTGCCAGATGAAGTCATGATCATGATTACACTACGGTCCAAACTGTTTGATTGCCCACTTTCAAATCCTTCTTGCCTCGTCGAATGTCTTACGGGCATTCCTCATATTTCCATTCCACGGCTGCCAAGACAAAAGCAAAATGCTCTCTACGAAGTCGAACGAGGAAGCTTTGATAGACGAATCTTGGGTTTTGGAATTCCTCGCTGAATGCGATAGCAAAGATGAAGCCGCCTCCACTCCGATGCTTTTTACCGACTCGACCCCACAGATAGCCATCGCCTTGGTGTCCAGCATCAACTCCAGCAGCTCGCCAGAAGAACCCCAAAAGAAAAAGAAAAAGTCGTGGCTTGAGCGTTGTAAAGACGAGATTTCAACTCTTCGTCAGTGCGTGAAGCAGCTTGACGCCGAGTTGGAACGACTCAAATGGTCGGCAAAATGCGCTTGCTACTACCGGTCTCTGCATCCGAGACAGAGGCGGCATTACTGTGGAAGAAAATCGCTGGGCGTCAGTCATCGCTGAGGCAGAGCAGCGAGGAGGAAAATCGCAATCTGCGGAACATACTGAAACACCATGTTCAACAGTCCAAAGTCCTGCAACGTGCTGCCAAAAAGAGACTGCGGGAGGATTGCAAGCTCAGACCAGTCCAACTCGATGCCACGGTATTTAGTCCACTGCGGAATAGCCAAGCTGTTTTCGACACACTCAAGGCAGGGATGGACGATGTGTATGCTGACTTGGACAATTTCTATAGGCGAGCTAAGATGCATGACCTTGCATGTCCTAGCCGGAGAAACAACACTGTCGTTGAGAGGGCAAAGGGCATCTTTGTGGAGTTCCTCGATGTCTACGAACTGCCGTTTGATCTTCGCCAAATTGAGAAAGTTGTTTGGGCTTCGGACGGGAAGGGCTGTGCTGACCCGAACATCATTTCCACACAGGTGCGGTACATGTGACTTTACTGAGTGCAGACTTTCACACCCTGATATATAATGTTATTGTGTATAGAACTTCACTACTGGTGGCAACACCCGCATGAGGTGTATGCGCTTCCCTTTCTCCATCGAAGGCTTGGATGTACGCATGGATATGCGCAGTGTGACTCAAAAATACGTCGAGCAGGACCGAATCGTGTTCATTAAACGCACGTTGATCAAGCCAACGATCAACCTCATGTCGTTGGAATTCATCGAGACGAGTCGTATCGTCTTGAAGCGTGGTGAGACGTCAACTTTCGGTCCAACAACTGTGATGCAAAGCCATCGAGAGGCAACCATACTTTGCAACTTGTTTATAGTTGATTCCAACGTACGTTCCAGGCTTGTATCTGGCATTGCTGCGTGGGAGAACAATGTCACACGCTTCAACCACAGAGTGGAGGATCACTTGGTGCGGGTAGCAAGCTGCAGCTAATCCATAGTATGGTACAGGTAACGTTAGAGGTGTACACATGTGACTCAGTCGCAGGATATTTTCACTGACTCTCTTGATTATTGTGATCTCTGTTCAGATTGTTTATCCATGCGCTGTACATAGTCCGGTCACGTGCATGACGCCTGTTCACGACCATCCCATTGTTTTGATCCCCCCCATTGCGCGACTGTCAAGACTGAGAGTGATGGCCTCCATCCCGTTCATCGATGAGGAGTTCCTCCTGGACGAATCGTCGGTTCTCGCATTCCTATCCGACTTCGATACTCCGTGCGACGCCCCAACGGTCTCAGCTAATTCAACGCCAAATCAAGTCGACGCCTTAGCAACCTGGTCAGACAGCACAAACTCTATGACCTCCCCGGACGGACCGGCAAAGGAAGAAAAAATCGTGGCGACAACGCCGTAAAGAGGAACTCTTGACCCTCCGAGACGTGGTAAAACACCTTGAAACGGAGTTACAGAGACTCAAAGCGGTGGCGGGGTGCACTCCACACTCCCGAATTCAGGACGTGCATTAACCGCCAAAAAAATGGAGGCTTTTAAGCTTATAGGCGACGCTCCGCACAAGACCAAGACGGCGTTAATGTGGGAGTCAATTGCAGGTCGACAGTCAATGCTAAGACAGAGCAGCGAGGAGCAAAATGCCAAGCTACGTGATGCAGTCAAACATCATATACAACACGCTAAAACGTTGCAACGTGCTGTCAAAAGAAAGCTAGGAGGACCTCATGTCGTCGTCGATAAATTTATTACGGCCATATCAACTGGACACGAGGGGATTGAGCCCACCCTTGAACAATAAGGCTGTTTTCGACAAACTCATGGCGGGGATGGATGACGTTCATGCGGACTTGGACAATTTCTTCGAACATGTCAGGATGCACGAACTCCCGTGTCCTGGACGGAGGAATGATACAGTCGTGAGCAAATTAAAGGGCATGTTCGTGGAGTTCCTGGACTCGTATGCTCTGCCGTTTAGCCTCCGTGAAACGGAAAAGGTGATCTGGTCTCCGGAGCCGAACAATCGCTCCAATATGGTTTTCATGCAGGTGCGCCACAACTTGTATAATGATCTTGCAGTCTTGTTGTGACTAATTGCTCTGATGTGCTTGTAGAACTTTACTGCTGAAAACAATACGCAGATGAAGAGCATGTGCTTTACATTTTTGGTCGAAGGTGTGAGCTTCCGCATTGTCCAGCGTAATGTGACTCGGAGATATATCGAAAAGGCCGGACGGTGTTTATTCATCGCACGCTCATTGAGCCAATTTACGGGAATGTATCGGTGTCCTTTATCGAGACAGGTCGCATGGTCTTAAATCATGGAGGTCGTCAGGACTTGGACCAACAACGGTGCTGCAAACCCATCGAGAAGCAACACTCTATACCGACCTGTCACTTCTCGACTTGAGTGCGTACCCCAGTCTTGACATTGGCAACAAAGAATGGGAAAACAGCATCACGCGCTTCAATAACAGCGTGGAGGACCAATTGATTCGGGCAACGGCCTGAAGTAGGCAGAACTGCTAGGGCTATTGATTTTGGTTTAGCCGGGTTTAATATTATTTTTTATGTTATTTTTGCTGGAGATATTATCGAATGTCGAGTTGCCAGGCATGCCTCGTATGCACATTTTTGTTCTCCGAGACACGGAAGTAGCAATGGGGGCTGAATGCTATAGATTCGTTGGAGCAGCAGAATAACATCGCTCTGTACAAATATACCGAGTGGAATGATAATTTGACAAAAATCTCGATGCAAGTAATGGGAACAACCACGAGAATGAAAATACCGTTCAACCTCCAGAGCTCTATATGATACCTAAGCACGAAAATTATTTGTGGGAATGAATTTACAATCGCTAGTGACATGAGCCTTCAACAAACATATGAAAGTTTGTCCCCAAAGTTTTCAGAGTAAACACTTGGTTTATGCCACATCGAGAATAAACAAGCTGATTAGGCCACTTACAGCAATTCAGGTAGGAATCAGTCGAAAAGCAGGCCCAACACTTTCTCATTCCACAATTCACCCCTGTGAACTTACCACGCAAACATTAAAACACCTCAAGCATACAAGCGCATGATAAAACAGGACTATATTTCAGCGGACACGCCCAAGGGATCGAGCGACGCATCGGAGCTCCATCATGGGGACGATACTGCTGTTTTAAATTCCACTTCTGGCGTCACGCCCAAGAATGAAGCAGAAGACGCCAAGAAGGACAAGTTGGTGTCATTGACCGACCTCCTGTCTTTCGCCGATGACACCGACCGCTTGCTTATGCTCGCAGGCACCATCGGTGCGATTGCAGCCGGTATGGCGCAGCCCTTGCAGATCGTGCTGATTGGAGAAGTCTTGAACGGCATGAACCCTTCGGATGACACGGGAAGTATCATCGGGAAAGTTGACGATGTCGTGCTCAACTACGTCATCGTAGCGATCGCCGCAATGGTTGCGGGGTTCCTCCAGGTAGCTTGTTGGTCCACAACTGCGTTGCGCCAAGTGAAAAGAATTCGCGCTGCGTACATGAGCTCTATCCTCACGAAAGAGATCGGATGGTTTGACGTGAACAAACCAATGCAGATGTCGTCAAGAATTGTGGAGGCTGCCGTCAAGATTCAGGAAGGCATGGGGCGCAAGATCGGTGACGGTATCCACTACTTCTCCATGGCAGTGTCGGGGGTTGTCATTGGACTGATCAAAGGCTGGGACCTAGCGCTAATCTTGCTCGCGCTGATGCCCTTTGTTGCCTTCACGGCCTTCCTTTCAATGAAAGTGTTGACCAAAGCCACGCAGACCGGTATCGAGGCCTACGGACAAGCAGGTGCTGTTGCACAGGAGTCATTGAGTAATATACGTACCGTGCACATGTTCAACGGATGCAACCACTTCCTTGACAAGTACAAGAGGGCACTGGATGTCGCAGAGCGAGCTGGGATCAGTAAAGGTTTCGCTGTTGGGTGGGGAACGGGGATCATGTTTTTCACAATGCTGTGCACGTACGCTGTTGGCATGTTTTACGGCGGATACAAGGTTGCCAATGACCAACTCGATGGGGAGCAGTGCACTGGAGCAGGATGTTATGATGGTGGACGAGTGGTTGTGGTCTTTTCAGCCGTTTTAACTGGATCCATGGCAATTGGCCAAGCCGCACCCAGCGCAGAGGCGCTTGTTGCTGCTCGTGCCGCAGCCTACGATGTCTTCGAAACAATCCGCCGTGCGTCTGCCATAGACCCGCTCAGTGAAGAGGGTAAGACGCTGGAGAATGTCTGGGGAAGGATTGACATCAAGGACGTGTATTTTGCCTACCCTTCTCGTCCAGATGTGCAAGTGTGCGGCAATTATTCTCTTTCAATCGATGCAGGTGAGACGGTCGCTCTTGTGGGGCCGAGTGGCAGTGGCAAAAGCACAATTGTTTCTTTGTTGGAGCGCTTTTACGATCCTCTCAGCGGTTCAGTCTCCATAGACGGCGAGGATGTGCGTGGATTAAACGTCAAATGGCTCCGTCAACAGATTGGACTCGTCGGCCAAGAACCGGTGCTCTTCCCTACGACTATCATGGAAAATATTCGCCACAGAGCGCCGTCAGCAACTGATGATCAGGTGATGGAAGCCGCCAAATTGGCAAACGCATACACTTTCATCAAGGAGCTCCCACAAGGCTTCGACACTACAGTAGGCGAGCGCGCGGGGTCAAATGTCCGGTGGCCAAAAGCAGCGCATTGCTATTGCTCGCGCAATTGTCAAAAACCCGCCCATTCTTCTCCTGGACGAAGCTACCAGTGCACTTGACACGGAAAGTGAACATATCGTACAGGAGTCATTAGACCGATTGCTTGCCACGTTTAAGCGCACCACAATTGTCATCGCGCATCGGCTGTCGACGGTCCGCAATGCCAGCCGAATTGCTGTGCACAGCGAAGGAGCTATCGTTGAGATCGGCTCACACGATGACCTCATGCAAATTCCCAATGGACACTACCGCAGGTTGGTGGAGTTACAGGACTCGCTAACCCAGATCGAGAATGGAGAAAGCGCTTCGTCTGAAGACTTGGTCTTGGCAGATGTGGGTATAGCAACCGAGCCGACAAGTGTTCCAGGACCAATTTCAACGATTAGCAATAACTATTCCAGCATGGATGACGAAAAGCGCTCAAACAGTGAGACGGGTGCCTCAACTGCACCTTCCTCTGCCTCCTCCCGACTCTGGAAAATGGCTGCACCAGAATGGAAATTCTTGGCAGCAGGCGGCCTTGGAGCAATCTTGAACTCAGCCGTATTCCCTGCATGGGGAGTCATGATGGCAAAATTACTACGCTCTTCTTCGACTACAGCAAAACTGAACACGAAATGGTTCGTGATGCGCGATATTGGGCACTGGGCTTTGTCGCTCTGGGCTTCGTTTACGGTCTCTCGAAGCTCTTACAGCACTACTGCTTCGCTGTGGCGTCCGAAAGACTCGTTGGTCGCATTCGTCTCGCCGCGTTCAGCGCCATGCTTCGTCAAAACGTTGGGTGGTTCGATGAAGCTGAAAATGCGTCAGGCGGGCTGTTGTCTCGATTATCTACGGATGCTGCCACGCTTCAGGCCATGACCTCCGAGTCACTGAACCGCTGGCTCGTGAACATAACGACACTTGGAATCGTTTTTGCCGTCTGCTTCTACTTCAGCTGGCAGATGACGCTGATTTTATTGGCGATGGCACCTCTTCTGACGATTTCTTCCTTCCTGGTAAACAAGTCCGTAGCAGACGGTGACTCCACGGCCAAGAAAAACAATGACGCTGACGCATCCGCTGGTGCTCTATTGACCAACGCCATTGAATCCATTCGCACGGTGGCATCCCTCGGCATGGAAAGGGACTTGAATACCAAGTACAAACAATTCCTCGAGACTTCAAAGCAGACGGATACGCGAGCCGGTATAGTAGGTGGAGCTGCGTTCGGCTTCTCTCTTGGCATGATGTTACTGGTGGCTGCGTTACTGTTCTATGTCAGCGCCAGGTGGATCTCGAATGGCACCATCACGTTCGAAGACATGTTCGCTGTGCTCATGGTGTTCTCTCTCAGCTCGTTCTCCATCGGTTCGGCCGCACAAGGAGCCACTGATACGACCAAAGCCACACAGTCCGCGAAGAACATTTTCGCGATCATCGGCCGTGTTCCCCAATCGACGCAACTTCTTCACTTGGCCATATAATCTCTCCTGTTCAAGGAACTCTGGAGTTCCACGACGTGCACTTTGCGTATCCAGCGCGACCAGATGCTCAGATCTACCGTGGTTATAATTTAAAAATCACTCCAGGACAAACAGTGGCGCTTGTTGGGGCAAGTGGCTGCGGGAAAAGTACCGCGATCGCGTTGCTAGAGCGCTTCTACGACCCGCAGGCAGGGTCGGTGACCTTGGACGGGGTCGACCTGCGACAGTTGAGTCTCCCTTGGCTGCGAGACCGCATCTCTCTTGTTAGTCAGGAGCCGGTTCTCTTTGCCGGCACTATTGCCGATAACATTGCACTAGGAAAACCTGGTGCGAGTCGTGAAGAAGTGGTCCAAGCTGCCGAGGAGGCGAGTGCATTGGAGTTCGTCCGCAACCTTCCCGACGGATTCGACACCAACGTGGGCGACAGAGGCGGCCAGGTGTCGGGCGGTCAGAAGCAGCGTCTTGCATTGGCCCGTGCCATCTTGAGAGACCCAGATATCTTGCTGCTAGATGAGGCTACCAGTGCATTGGACAATGCAAGCGAACGGATGGTGCAGAAGTCGCTGGACCAGTTGATGGCCCGCAAAAAGCGCACAACGATCATTGTGGCGCATCGCCTCTCCACGATTCGGAACGCCGACCTCATTGCCGTGGCAGACAATGGCGTTATTGTTGAGATCGGTAGTCACGAACAGCTCATGCAGCGACAGGATGGTAGATACAGACAGCTCCTCGCATGTCAAGCTAGATAAAGTATCTGGTGTACGCACATAATTAGATCAATACTATATCACGTCACATACAAAACGACATACCTGTAATTGAGTGGACCACATCATTTGTATCCGATCAAAAAACAACATTGACTAAATTTGAACACACTTGATTCTATGCCGCGCCGCACACACCTGTCTGTGGCCCAGAAGACCGAGCTCCGTCAGTACTACCGCGCACACCCTGAACTGACCCATGAAGACCTCATCCGCTGGGCGCAACTGCGTTTCTCCGTACTATTAGGTCGCTCCACGGTGGGGTCAATTCTGAGAGCGCGTCGGGACACCAGTCTCAATCCATTGGCCAAAAGGAACCAAGAGGGAAGGCACCCAGAAATGGAGCGAGCATTGTACCAATTTGTGCTGAAGACTCCAGATTTCTCGGATCTGAACGACCAGATTCTGTGCGACAAGGCCAACGAGCTGCTGCAAGGCGCTCAGACTGTGACGAAGTCCTGGGTCTTCCGCTTTAAGCAACGCCACGCGTTCCAAGCTCTACGAAGTCTCAGAAAATGCATTGACGAGTATGAACCAAAAGATGTTTTTAATTTCGATGAGACGGGACTGTATTATCAGATGTTGCCACATCGAAAGACGCGAAACTTCAATTTGAGACCAGAGTGAGTATTGGACTCTGTTGCAATCTAGACGCGAGTGAGAAGCTCGAGCCAATTGTGATTCACAGTCAGGAACAGATTGACGTTGACAAAATGGACTTATCCAAAGTACCGGTCAGAGTTTACGCTAACGACCAAGCGTGGATGACCAGATACAATTTTGAGGATTGGTTGCAGAATTTCAATTTGGTCATGGAAGGACGACAAGTTCTGCTGTTGGTGGACAATGCCCCATGTCATGGGACACAAGTGGAGCTTTCAAATGTGCGCGTATATTTTTACCACCGAATAGTCCGGAACATCTCCAGCCGATGCGAGCAGGGATCATGGATCAGTTTAAACTGCAAGTCAAGTTGAAGGGAGTGCAGTGGATGCTAGACCAGCAACGAGCTAGTGCATATTCGGGTTTGCCTGCTGGAAAGATGGATCTGGTGACGGTTGTGCAGCTTATTGTGCAGTCCTGGAAGGGTGTGGAGAAACAGACAATTCGCGGTTGCTGGGTGGACACGGCGATTGTCTCTGGTGAGATGGCGGATCTGGTCCAGCAGGCTGATGCACTGAAAAAACCCTGGACACATCAATGCTGGATAACTTGATCTCACTGCTCGAACCTAACGACCCCTGACTGGTCTAGATTATATTCATGCGGAAGATGATGTGGCAGAGTGGGTTCCTGGCATCGCGTCTGAAGAATTGCAGCCAGCTCCAAGGTCTCGTCGTGCGTTAACCCGCCAAAATGCACACCAAAATGAGTTGGGAGAAAATGAAGATGATCGGATTCAATCCAAACCATTAACCCATGGCGAGGCACTTATCACAGCCATTCAGCTGTCGACCTATGCGTTTGCGCATGGCATCAATGTTCCAGGACTCCAAGGTTTAATCGATAGCGCAAGAAACCGTTGCAATGGCGATTAGTTTGTTGATATTGTGATGAGCAGTACTGTTGCATAACGAATGATCTTGGGTTTCCAAGTTGCCGATAGCTGAATTGGGGCTCACACTGGGAAAGCTGGTTTTGAAGTACATGACGACCCATCGTGAAAACAAGTTTACGCTGCGAGGGCTGAAAATCAACTGCTACGAGCGCACAAAGGGGCAAACACACGTACGCATTTGTGATGCAACTGGTCTCTTGCTGTCTACGAATTTGTTCTTCATTGATATGCTTCTCAATCCATACTTATGAAGGTGTAAGAAGATGTTACTGAGTCGCTATCCAGCATTGACCCCCAATTCGACGACCAAGTGGATCCATTGGGCGGTCTTGTAATGGTGTTGGTATCATTCCAGCATTCCAGGTTGGCCACCTCGGCGGTGTTTGCTTCCATCGCATCCTTCACGCACGAGGGGCAAAAACTGACCGTACGTTGAGTCAGCTCGAGATCTGGTGTCACGAAAGTAAGCTTTTGTTCACTTTGCAGGAGTTGCACACAACTCCAAAGCAAAGTTTGCATATGTTTTGGTGTTTCACCATTTTCCTAAATCGCCAACCGCGCATGGACTTGTTGCACGTGATGCATTCGTGGTCAGCGTTTGGAGGTCCATATTTGTTCTTCAACTCTGCGTATCGTTCGCCCAGTGCCAGCACCAACTTTTCATTTCGCCACAGTGAGCGTACTTCACTGCCGACATCAGCGTATTAATGAATTTAGGCACCACAAATCGACGAACAGTTCTGCTCATCGGATCCATTATCCCCATGACATAGACCGACACGGATTCCTCGCTCTCTTGTTGAAAGAAGGAGCACACCGATAGTTTAGCACGAACTCGACCTGGCAAGACACAGGCTTGTGGAAAGTCGATCGAGTGCATGACGTGGTATCCCAGCCGTCCACCACTTGGCAAATCCATGCCCCCGGTCGATTCAACGTAGACGTAGTCGCGGTTCTTGACGAGTCCCATGGATCGAAGACGGACATCCAACTCCATCCACTTGACCACGACAGATTGGTACGGTTCTTCCACCGTTGGCTCCCGGACAGTAGAAAGCACAGCAGTGCCGTTGAGGCCATCCACATACGAAGATTTCGTCCGTGTGCCCTTCAGAGTTGGACTCACGATTCCGTACATCACGTCGTCAAGTGCACCAGGAATTGACCCAACGCACATGAGTCGCAGTAAATCTGAAGTTGCGTCTTCATCTGGATTAGTTGGGACTGAAGGACTGCGCCGCTTCCGTTGGCGCTCAAGTACACACGCATGGCGTTCTTGGACTTGACAGCTTTCCATTTGTTGGGGTTGACCTTGCCATTATCATCTTGCAAGAATTGATTGTATTGCTCCAAATTGGCTTCGATGATCGTCTTGGCGACAACCTGCAGTTCGTTCATCTCCAAAGAGGTGAACGACACTTCTCAAACGGGTGGGATACAGCCTTCTCGTTAACCATGTTACCTCGGTAGGAACGTGATTCGTGGTTGGGTGTATCGTGATAATTGGCAAATGGTCCTGGTAGATGTTACATCAAATTGATGGATATCCGAAGGATAAATCGTTTGCTTTCGGAGCATGAGTACATACGCGTTCGGTGTATAGCCAGCGGCCATGTGGTAAAAGACATAAGGATCTGGAGAAAATATCGCTGGGTCCGGCACCAAGCTGGTGCTGGTGGTCGTGATCGATCGAACGATTTGCTTCGAGAGGTGCACGCACTTGCGTACATGGATTAATACTTGCCCCTTACGTGAGTTGAATCCTACCTACGCACACATGCTTTCAGAATGTGTCACCACCAGCTTGTGCCTATCCGACATGACATCTGTGCATCCAATGCCAGGTGTTCTCGCAAAATCACGAGTATTCTGAAGATTAGACTGATATTGTACATCTCGCGCTGACTGCGGTTTGATCAAACAGATCACAAGTAACGTCACAACTTTCCAGGTACTCTTAGCTATGCGAGACACACATTGAATTTTGTCAGACAACATACGCAATGAGAGCCGTCAGACACCACCTGTCACCTGGCGAACAAAACAAGCACATCGTTTCCACATGTTCGGGTTCGTTACCAAGCGGCTCTACGTGTGGTATCTCACAACGTTAGATTTTCTCCAGTACGTTAGTATTGATACGGAGCTCTAAAGCTTGAACACCGAAAGCTGCACGGGTGATGGAGAGTCTTCACCCAGGCAAAGTGAAGGCTCTCACTTTCATTTTGTCTTGTCACAAGCAACACCTAACTACCCCACATCTCCGCCTTGATCTCCATGGGCAAAGGAAGGTTTATCGTCAATCCCTTCGAGGACCTGGTGATGACACCGGATGATCGGTCCCAACTCCAAGGCCTCGCCCATAGCCTCATTATGTCCAACCTCGACCACTACAACAGGTTTATCTCATCGGGCAAGGGGCAAGTTGATTCTCATCGTTGGAAGCAGATCAAGGCACGTGAGCAGCTCCTGGTATTCGCAGAACGATCGGGGTTCAAACCCACAACCGGCGAATTGTCGGGGTCAGGTCTTCCGATGATTTTGTGCGTAGGGTCTATGATGGGGAAACTGGAGGACCTCATGTACGGAGTAATGAGTGAAGACTTGGAGACGATGCGTTTCAAGGCCTCATACGTCAATGATGTCAGTGGCGCTGCTGCCTTAGGCTCAATTGTTGAGCCGACCTCCAATTATCCGTTCCAGACACTCATGATCAAATGGATGGAAATTGATATCCCACTCGCATCGATGAACTTCGTGAAGAATAGAGACTATGTCTACCTTGAAGGTACCGGCATGATCAAGGCTGCAAATGGTGATCGACTAGGATACCACCTTTTGCACTCGGTGGACTTCCCTGAGACCCCAAAGCTTCCCAACCGAATTCGTGGCAACATCTCCATGATGGCGTTTTGGCGCCAAGCAAAATCCAACACCATCGAAATGTACGCAACGGGGATCTTTGATCCGTGTGGTGATGTGGCCCGCGTTCTGGCTGTCCCTCGTATGGCGGATATGTTCTTGGCAAGCGTCAAGTATCCGCATTGTGGGCAAATGCGTAAGCTATCATTCATGCTTGACAAAGCCTACGCTGATTCACGACAGCACGGTACTCCCAACAAGAAGAATGTCTGCGTTCATTGCTCCGCCTCCATAACGGGACGAAGGCTTGGAGATTTCTCCAAGAGTAACAGCACGTGCAAGCTTTGCTTTGGTCATGTGTGTCATGGATGCAAGGTGGTGCAAAGATGAGCTTTGTGTGTCCCGATTTGCTGCTGTCTCGACGGAAGGTGACATTTTGTAGGGCATGCATCAGTTCCGTGACGAGTATGAACGCTGCGGAGTGCGTTCGCACAAGAATGCGCATGGTGAAGAATGGAATCGCTCTCTCAGTGTACTCGACGTTGGTTGACGAAACCAGTAGCGAGTAGCTCGCAAGCAAGATCAACTGTCCATACTCATAATATTAGTCCTATTTGGGTTTCAGACAGCACACAATTATATTTGTTAGATTCAAAGGTGCACAACACATTGAGCAGTGTACCAGCTGAGAAAATAATGCCTCACCTAGATTGCCTAGTAGGAACAGTAAAAATATATGTCACCACGAGTCAGGATCGTCACGGTGGCTCATTGCTTGAGCTGCCCGTCAATCACACCGACTGGATGGAAGTGACCATGTTTCCGAAAAATAACATGGTAGATTTTTGAAAGAAGATTGAATAGTGCGGTATTCAGATGAGTGAAAAGCATGGAGCTCGAATAATTACTACCAACGCTTTTGTAGTAATCGATTGACGTGGACATCAAACTTTGCTCGCTTTTGTTGCAGTCCACAATGTGAGCACTTAGGATTATCGTGTATGCCCCGAAAGTGCCAACGTACAGATATCGATTTGGAAACCAAATACCAGCTTTTCGGACTTTCCGTTCGATTCTCGATCGGAAGCCGCTTGTTGCCACCCATACTTGACTTGGTCGATTCATTGCTATTACACAGCATCGAGAAGGATGGAAAATGTGTGTGAACGCATCGGGATAGAGATATCATAAATATCTATCATGCATACCATACCATACGATTCGTATACTAATGCTTAGCCCCATAAACCAAATTGGGCCCCACAATCACCGGTTAAAAACACAAACGCACTACTTTTTTGTATGCTTCCTATCCCATCGAAGTCTTGAATAAAACAACCAACTGACCGTGATTACTGCGAGCCCTTCCACCACACTTTCGATTTCGACAAATCGTGCAAATCGCAATTGAGTTTTGCCACAACCCGATGAGTTTCTTGGTCGACGACCCGTCAGTAGTGGAGGAAGCGATTGCATTCATCGATTCCTGCGAAACGAAAGATAATTCAACCAAGTTGATCGGGACTGGTGTTGTTGACACAGAATTCGAGAAGATCGTCCCGGCTAGAAAACTCTACGGCGATCCGAAGCTGAAACCTCGACCGAGTCAATTGAAAAGCCAACCCAATGCTAAACCGAAGAAGCGGCGGATTAAAACGTTTGCAAGTTCGTCCACGCGACAGTTGCAGCGCAAGAAAGCGGAGGCAACTTCGTTGCGGGAGCAGCTCATCGTACTGCAGGCACAACGTGCGTGGCCCATGCGTGCCAAATACGTGACGTTGACTGAAACTGGTCAGTTCCGCCCAGTGTCGACACTGTGGGAGATAATTCCGAGAGGTCTGAATGGTATGAACAAGCGGTTGGGCAATTCGTAAAGCGACAGCAATCCGAGAACACCAACCGTGAGTTGAAAACAATTTTTGCGAACCAAGAAAAATGATCGAGTCTTTACGCACGGTGTTGGGCAAACGAAGCCTTCTCAATGTACGCTTCGGTCTCTATTTTACCAGGGTATGGTCAATGATTTAACTGTCACTAACAATTGTTGTCTTTGTTGGTGTAGGACATGAATTTCTTATTTGAGAGCGTACCATCGCCTTACGGCCCGCTCGATTCGATAGACAAAAGTTCTGGAGTAATGTGGCAATTGGAGAAGCGTGTGGAAAACCTGTACGTTGATTCAGATACTGCTGTTAGCGGAGATCAACCTTGGTTAGTTTCGTCCAGAATGCACGTCAACCACAACACCCAGTATGGCAAGGTCATTGAGATTGAGACGGTCACACCTGTCGCCTGTTCCATCCACGAAGCAGCAGCAATTTTGTGGAAGGACACCGAGACGATACACGAAATCCCGGATAAACGTTATCGCTACGTACGTTCAGTGACTTGTTGCTCTTGAAAATGATGTTTAATTAATGTGCTTGTTGTGTTTGTTGTGTTGAATCACAGCTGCGCGGACAGAAACCCAACTCGCTGGAAAAGAACTTTGTGATGAAACTACGTGGCCAGCAAAGCGACCTTGTGATCGATGGGAGCCACTTCTCCCGCTTATTTGGAGAGACGAAGCGTATCGTAATTGCTAAAGCAGACTCGATCATTCTGCAAACTGACGGGATTGAGTTTCGGTCTCCGTCGTGGATGATCATCACAGCGTCGGAGTCCGATCCGCAGCACCTGTCGAACGTGCGAAGCTACGTTCGTATTTACTCTGAGGTCCAACCCAATTTGAACTTAAACGCTCGAGTAGAGGACATCAAGAGTGCGCGGAACTTTGTCCTAAATGGTCTCAGCAAAATGATGTTCGGGTGCGCACAGAAGACACAAAATGAGCTGATACAGCAGGCGATGGTTGTCTAGGAAGCTCGAAGGCGTCATGGTATGCAAGATTTTCATTTTCGTTTAGCCTAAAGAACGGTCAGACTCGTCCAATTCATTCCTTATCGTAGACAGCTGGCATTGCCTTCTACGGGAGCTGTTGAGTCACCCCATCGCCATTTACTGTGTTCCCACTTAAGACGTCCGACACCCACGAGTTCAGGACAGTAGAGATTTGCTCGACTCGAGTCTTTTGAATGTTGTGACCTCCACTGGCGAACGAAAGACGTGGACCAGCGTAACAAAGGCGTTCTAGCTCCCTTGGAATTTCTTCTTGGACATACTCGTCCGATTGCGACCATGCAACCAGCGCTGGCATACGGATTTGTTTCAGAACAGCTACTTGCTGGCGCATCAATTCAAAGTTGGTGGTCCCTGCACGAACGACAGCTGCAACAAATGGATCCGGTGGCGAATCAGCAGGGAAGCGCAGTAGCTTGGTATAAATCGCCTTGACGATGCGAGAAGCAAAATCGATGATGAGTGGATTTTGAGAGTTTAACATCTTGATCACTAGCGCATTGGCTCGAGGTCGCATCACGTGGTGTGAACTGCAGCCTACTGGCGCCAGTAAAGCTATCCCTGGAAGTTGATCGCGGGATTTAGCTCACCGTCAGTTGTGGATTTTTGGTAGCATTTAGCGCAGCCATACTGATAGCAGTGTGAGCACCAAACGAGTGGCCGACCAGGAAAACATTTTCACTGCCGGTACAAAGTTTTTGTACTGCTTCTAGCGCAAGTTTTGCTGTTGGGAGTGCACTTATTGCATCGAGATAGTTGGCTTTATTCACTGAAGAGCCCGCATAGCCCGGAAGGTTTATTCCAATGATCCTCACTCCGGGAAGCTGTACCAGCGGAATCAGGTAGCGAAAGTCTTGATAGCTGCCAGGTGCTCCATGTAGCATTACTAGAGTCACCGGCTCGCCGTGTTCACACTGCGTATCCTTGGGCTGAATATCGATGTACTCAAACTTGCAATGATCAATAATTTCGAGATACTTGGGTGGCGGCAATATTGCAGGAGCAGTTTGGCTCTTGCGTGGGATCAACGTCTTCCTGCTCGGGAGGAAGCTGAGTAGGGAGAAGAACTGACAATTTGGAGAGCGAGCTGTCATAACACATGTTCCTGAGTGACCCAGTAGTGCACAACGGCCATATACTGCATTTGAGGTTCGGATAAATCCTCGTAGCATCTTGTCATCCCTCAAGAAAAAAATGTGCAGCCTTGTCTCCTTGCCTGCAAAACTCCAAATGATTCATAGCTATAACCTAAGCTCAAAGCTCTCGCCATTTACGCCAAGATTCCTCCGCCAATTCACTCACGTCAGCAGTGTTTGCTGATGGGAAGAGCAATTATGACGATATTTTGTCACTACACACTCACGCAAGCTGAGTTCGCGCTCATGGTCGCAATGGTCGCCGCCAACTCTCTGTTATAATGCCACAATATTCTCTCGGTGTGTCATCGTTTTATCCGTTCCTGCAATTGGTTAAACAACAATTCACACTTGACATTCATGCTAGATGTTGTGTCATTCCTAGCTCGTTAGCATCACATCCGCTCAGGGTAGCTGAAATCCATGAAGTCAGCGCGGCAGATACCTGCTCTACTCGAGTCTTTTGAATATTGTGACCTCCTCCGGCAAACTCAAGACGTGGCCCAACATGAGAGCTTCCCGAGTTCTTCAGGAATTGCGGGTTCGATCACTTCATCGTCAAGCGCCCAAGCGATAAACGTCGGCATTTGAATACTTTTGAGCAAGTTGACCTGATTCCGAATCAATCCGAATTTCGTTGTGCTAGCCCGTATCGCTGCCGAGACACAAGAACCGGCTGGCGTCCTTCTTGGGAAGCCTAACAACTTAATGTAAATGTTCCTGATGAGACGTGTCGCCACATGGACAGCCACGGCGTTGCGGGATCTTAGTAACTTTATCACCAACTTCGTCGCATTCAGCTTCACCATTCGTTGGGGAGTGCATCCTGCGGGAGTGAGCAACGCTATGCCACGAATCTGTAGAGAGGCGATGATATCACTCAAATTATCAGCAGACTGCGATGCCTTCGCAGTTGCGTTCAAAGTCGCGATATTGATGACGGTGTGGGCGCCAAAGCTATGGCCAAGCAAGAATATGTCGCCATCACCGCCACATATCTTCCGGATCGCTTCAAAAGCGACTTCTGCGGTTCTCAAAGCCACGACAGTATCGAGGTAATGGTGTTTCTACTACAGAACCCAGATATCCCGGTAGGTTAATGGCAACGATGCGCACCGAGAGCTGCTGAGCGAGTAACGGGACGAGGTATCTGAAGTCTTGGAAGCTGCCAGGTGCCCCATGAACCATTACAATTGTCACTGGTGTGTTGACATTCGTCGGAGAGATTTCGATCTGCCGAATGTCGACGTACTCAATCTTACAGAGACCCGGAATTTCAAGATACTTTGGATCGGGTAGAGGTGGAGGTACTGGTTGAGGTGCATGCTTCACCTTCGCTCTTGAACGCGGGAGAACTTTCATAAAGCTGATGGGCTATCGAGTTGCTGATGAATCCGGGACTATCAAGGGGAAAATAACAATCAGCCGAAGATAAACGTGTTCATTACTCCACTACCGACTTAATTCCGGTACTTCTATTCATGAACTCCGATGCATTACCAAGATTAATTGTTCTTATCTGTCAATGCCATACTAGCTAGAAAGCTATCGTACTGAATAGTAAAATTGATGCATACACGCAGACTACAGCAAATGGCCATCTACTGCAGCGATCAAGGTAAATAGCGAGTTGGTTCCTCTTCCTCGACATTCTCGCCAGCCAATACACGCTCCACCCACTCGCTCAGGACAGTAGAAATTTTCTCGGCTCGAGTCTTTTGAATGTTGTGACCTCCACCAGCAAATGCGAGTCGTGGGCCAGTGTGGCAGAGCTGTGACAATTCAACTGGGATCTCCTCCTCCATGAATTCATCACTTCGGGACCACGCGAGGAGTGCCGGCAGTCGAGCATGTTTAAGCATATTGACTTGTTCACGGAGCACGTCAAAGTCCGTCGTAGCAGCACGAACCAAGCCGGCGAGATAGTGTCCAGGCGGTAAGTCGCTCGGAAACAGGAGAACTCTCGTGTAGATCATCTTGATCAAGTGTGACACGAGGCCATTGATCACTGGATTGCCCAGCCGCAATGCTCGAACCACCATCGCACTTTCACGAGGTCGAAGCACTCGATGGGGGCGACAACCGGCAGGCGACAACAGCGCCATCCCTCGAAATATCACGTCATCGCTGTTAGTCTTGGCGTTCAATGCTGCCATATTGATGACGGTATGCGCTCCAAAGGAGTGCCCTACCAAGAAAATCTTGTCACCTCCTTCCTGCCCATTGCAAAGCTTTTGTACTGCTTCTAGAGCCAATTTTGCTGTCGGTCGTGCACTTGTATCGTCGAGATAGTGCTCTTCTGTGACCTTGGACCCCGCGTAACCAGGCATGTTGATGCCAATCACCCGAACGTGTGGCTGCTGCCGCAACAGAGGAACCAAGTGTCGGAAGTCGTTGTAAGTTCCAGGAGCTCCATGGACAAGTACGAATGTCACAGGAGCCTCATGACCTTGCTGAGTTTCTTCCAGAGGAGGAAGGTCGATATATTCCAGTGAGCACCGACCTTGAATGTCGATAAACTTTGGCGATGGAAGTGGTGGTGGTGGTGGACGAACTTCGCGACCTGAGACCGACCCTACTTGAGGCAGGAAAGACCATCGACTATAGGACATCCGAGCACAGGAAAATATCGACTGAGCATGAGGAACGCGAACCAGCATACCAACGAACGAGTTGATACGAAAGTGAGAACACTGCAGCATGCTAAACCAAGCGAGCTATGGATAGCTGCTCGTGGCGTTAGCGACGACTCCGACGTGAAATCCATGTTTACGGAAAAGGGTGTTCACGAACGGAGAAGTTGCACTGGAGAAAGTGCACCGAATAGCTCACTTTGGGAAGTCGTGCGGCACACAACTCGTGCCTGGCAGCCCGAAGAAGCCTTGAAATTTCGAGACCACAGATCAGTTAGTATACTTAAGTGAAAGTTCGACTTAACACTACTGACGCGCTAGCAGTGTTAGACACTGACCTGAGTGATGTCACGCGGCCAAATACGCGCCGAGCAGTGTTTGTATCTTTGAGAAGGTTGGAGAGTTTTCTTCCGCAGATCCATTCGTTTTTTCATCGAGGTTGCTCTTCTCTTCGTTAGATGAGGTGTAAACCATCGGAAGACCCAGCGGAGATTTAGATACTTCACACATGCCTCACCTTACTGTTCAGCCACAATTTCGGAACATATCCTCGTATGAAATCACTTCGTACACGGATAGCAGGTGATGATACTTCACGAACAATTTTTGCTACTAGATAAAATTTGCTCCAGTTTTCGGTGCGCTCAGTGGCGACACGTGATACGGCAGTCTAGACTGACAGTCTGTCATACTCCCAAGCTTATCGTGATCCATTGCGATTCTATACCGTTTGCTTTCATTTTAATGAAAACTGCTGCGGTACAGTAAGCCGTTCTCGCCCCAATACAACTGCTTCACATCACTGTTTCGTAGTTCTCGATAGACAACAGCGCGAAGTCCAAGGAGAACATATCTAGCGTTGAATGCACTGCTTTTCTCCCCACCGTATATCTGCTTGTCTTGAAGTAGGGGTTGGAATCTGGCGAAATCCAACGCCTTCTGCAGCTCAGTAGATATTCCGTGAAGATGTATGGCTAAGTGCCACTGGTTGTGATGTCGTGGTGCGTCAGACCAGATTGAATGATCGATACACCAAAGCTTATCGATTTCCTTGCGCGAGCTGGAGCACCGTAGATCTTCGCGTTAACAAGTAAAATGCGACACATATGCCATCACTGACGCTAGCGCACGCGAATGTATTGCTACTGAAGTCTTTAGCACTATAAACAAGCCACTCACTAGCTGTTCACTTAAGTTAGGGCTTGTCGAGCAATTTGTCTACAGAATTTGGGGGCACTAATGTCTTCTGAAACTTGTTCTCCCTGATGCACCACCTAGTTGCGCTGTCGTTATACGGTAGTCACCGCCACCGCCATACTATCGGTACAGTACAGCAGGGTCGTTATCACGTTAAAAAGTCTAAAAAATTTTGATTGTGAAATTCATGTTTACGAAAAAGATGTTTACGAAACGAGTGACTTCTTACTTTGTAGTGCGTTCCTGAAGGTGTGAGGTGCAGCGAGTAGCTCACTTTGAAACTGGCAGTCAACGAGTGAATCTCATGAGGGCAGTTCACGTTTTCTCCCGTCGCGTTCGGGGATTTGCAAGGCATCAACGCGTTGAAAGAGCGGGGAATTGCCGGACCAGTTTTGCCCACTTATCGAGGTCTGTCGTCCGTTGTGTCAAGGCCCTCACCCCAATTGATCTCAAGCTTCTCAACTGCCACGGATGGTGCTACCAAACCACGGCGTCCACCCCCGCCGCCCCTACCAGAACCGTCGTCCATTGATGTGGATGGCAAATGTACCATTGAGTATATCGATGTGAGACCTGAACATCTGACTGCAGCTACACCGACGCTAGTGCTGATCCACGGAGCTCCAGGCACGTACCGAGACTTTCGACACCTCATTCCCTTGCTACAGGACCGTGGTGTCCGTGTCCTTAGTCTCAATTTACCAGGGTTTGGAGGGTCCGAAGTGCTGGATACAGCCAACTACTATCAACACATTAGTGCATTCCCGTCCGTGCAGCTCACGTACAAGGCGATGCAGAATGTGCTGAAAGGAACCAAAAACGTGTTCGTTCTTGGTCATTCTTTCGGTGGTCATGCAGCTGTGCATTTCACAGGGATTAACGCTGACGAGCAGCAGATGAACATCAAAGGACTGGTTCTTCTCGCTGCAGCAGGTTATCGACCGCATAGTGCGTTGGTACCGCGATTGAATGACGCCCTCTGGCAGATGCTTCGCTCTGATATCCCGGTACTTGAAACGGCGTCCAAGTGGTTGATCAAGCAGCTGTTCACCAGGATGTATCAATTTCCGGACCCCGGTTTTCCTGACTACTTCACAGCAGGAATTGTCCGCTGTGCGAGTGCAGATTTTTCACTATTTGCCAAACACATTGAGAAGAATAATGCGTTGCCATCGTTTCTGGCGTGGGCGAAAGACGACGCCTTGATTGAGGAAGAAATTTTCCTGGACGTGAGTGCGAAATGTCATCCTGGTCCTCGGTTGGCATTTGAAAGAGGAGGTCACAACATCCAGAAGACGAAAGCTGCAATTTTATCGGATGAAATGACC
Organism: Phytophthora kernoviae; assembly: GCA_008080845.1. NCBI lineage: Eukaryota > Oomycota > Peronosporomycetes > Peronosporales > Peronosporaceae > Phytophthora > Phytophthora kernoviae. The sequence continues at coordinate 50,031 of VKKV01000362.1, read as the reverse complement.
AAGTGGATGACCAACGTTGTGGATGGTAAGGAATTCTATTCACGTGATGTGGAAAGCCATCTATAAGTTGATAAACAGACAGTAAACCAGATGGATAGGCACTTGAAGGGTCGTGATCAAATGTAGCCATCTCGAATTTTTCAGGATAGCTTTTCATTGGCTAAAATCAGTTTTAATGTGACGTGGGCCACACAGATCTCAGCGAGAACGCTTCTCTAGGGTCACCCACAGTCGAACAAGCCAAGGACGGACCAGACGGAACAGATTCAAAGTCATTTAAGGGTTACGATGACGCTGTCTTCGCCCACGTTCCCGACTCGCGGCAGTATGGACGCCAAACCTCGCCGCAGTCGTCTCAGTGTGGACTCCACTGTGTCTAGTGGCAGTGGGAGCAACAGCAGCTCCGTGCTCCGCGTGAGTCGAGAGGTGGAGAACATTGGCGCTAGGGTTCCCATGTCCAAGAAGCGCATCACGTGGCGCTTCGTACTGGCAGGATCCGAACAAGTTCACACTGTGATGCTAGAACACTCGCGAATCTCGGCTAAAAAGACTGAAATTAGACGGGAGACGACTGTACAGCTCGGACCAGTACGTCACTAATTGGCAACATGATTTCCATGTAGGAAAAGAATGGCTAATCCCCGTTCAGTGACGATACGAGATGTCAAGACCTCGGTGGTGGACCAAGGGAGACTTGAAACAGTATATGACCTGGTGGCAGATGGGGTGAATTGGGATCATCTGGCGGAAAGAGTTTTCCCCACGACGTTTCGTCATCATACAAATTCAGTATGGAGCAGTGACATGTACGTCCGTCGGGTAAAGGACACCCATGGATCCTTATTGTCCGACGGAGATGAACGTCCTCCTGGGACGTTATTAACGTGGACATTCGCCTTTGGGTTGAATGGCACAAATGTCCACAAATTGGAACTTCGAGATTTGGAGAAGGGCGAGTTTGTAGTGGTTTTGGACTGTCGCGAACTCAAGAGAGTGAATCATGAGGATATTCATGGAGATATGTGGGAGTTTGAGTACGATCTAGAAGATCAACATGAATTGGATCTGGTGGTCACTCTGGTGGGGGACAATAAGGTCTACGACTTCTTCATTGATGGCAGTTCATGGAGTGATATCAGTGAGACGGAGTTTGTACTGGAGTCGGGATGGTATCCAGTATACTCGCGGTCCAGGAGTGCCGTGTACTTCCGCAATGAGACGACGGGGAACACGCAATGGGAGGCACCGCTGATGTCTCGCAAGGATTCGCACGTCAACCGTCCACTGCAACCGTTCGAGCAGGTCTCTCCGGGCTCGCAGGGTCTAGAAGATTTAGTGCATGACATGCACGCTGTGTCAGTTTCGAAGCAACAGGAGGAGACACAGGAGGAGCCAGAGAGCGAACATGAGCACGCACCACAACTTATCTCGATGAAGCAGCCGTTGCAACCTGTGCAAGAAGTCCCAGAAGTCTCAGAAGTGCAAGAAGCGAACCTTTTGGATTTCTCCGAGGTCGCTGTGTACTCGTCCTCAGTCAACAAACCCCAGACGAATGGATACGAGGCGTTTGATCCTTTCAACCCGGCAACGCACACGGGGTTTATCCCGCAGAAACAAGAGCAGAACAACCAACAGACACAACCGCCGGTGGATTTGCTGGGAATTTAAAGGAAATGTTGACAGCAAATCTGTGCTGTGCCGTTGATGCGGCAGCTGGTTATTTATGTTTAGGTGGAGAATCGGGATTCATGGGTGCATTTATGAGGCAGACCACTACCGGTAGTCTGAAACCAGCAAGCAGAGGATAACAAAGTCGTAGCCAGCCAGGTAAAAGCAGGAAATGCTCCTCGGCTGAAGCGAGTTATCTAGTCAATAAATACGTGTCGTGATGATGGAAGTGCTGGTGCGCGAATACCACTACAGCATATATATTCCAAATAGTGCCAGATGTAAACACCTAGGCAGTCTCCCCTGGAATCCGTGACCACGTTTACAATCCAGTGCTAGTCGTAGTAAATGGTTTTGATAAAAACTAAACTGCGCAACGTTTTCGAGTCAGTCAGTCATTCTACGTTTGTTCTTTCGGACTACCAGGTACAATACCAAATGCACTCCACTCTACCAAGTGCTGGCAATGTTGATATTGGGAGGATCGACTTAGAACCCGATCCAGTGCTCGTCAAAATTCTCGAAAAAATATGATGCAGTTCTAGACACCGCCGCCGTTCCGTTGACTTCTACTGCGTCGCCATCCATACGAAGTGGAACATGCAGCGATAATGCTGACTGCGACGAGCTGCGTGACGGCCAACTGATCGTGCAAAATAAAATATCATGACACAAGCGACGAAGGGAGGAAATACTACACTTGCGCGAAGAGGCAAACGAGCTCACCGCTAGACTGAAGCAACAGAAGATGAATACTGGCTTCGTGTCAAAGCTTACAGGAACGTTGGTTGGAGGAGCACTAGCCAAGCAAATTTCAGCATGTCAAGAAACAGCGGCTCGAGAATTTGTACGGCGACAGAAGAGTGAAGAGGAAAACCTTGCTCTACGTGGGGTTGTAAAGTACTGCGTACTCCAGGTCAAGACTAGTCAGCGTTGGCTCAAGAGACGAATGTTACCAACCATTCCACTTGATCTGAGCAACATAGAAAGCTGCTTAATGCATCCACCTAGGTACAATTTTGTTTTCGCCTTCAACATGACTGAACCCCCCGCTCCATGATTGAGTGTGTGGACACATCGAATGGATTTCTTAACAAAGACTTCTCCGAGTGAGGTGCATTCATTAATGATTTTCGCGCTTTCTTCACAAGTTGTCACGGCTGTTCCATAGCAATGAGAGGCGGTTCGTTTTCGTATGCGATGCTAGCCATCTTATAGTCGCGGTAACACTTCTACAACCTCTGGTCCATCAGCAAATTTTCCATCGTCTCATTGATCGTCGAGATATACGCAGATGTGGTAGCGAGCATGAACTTGGTTAAGGCAGCCGTCTTGGTGTCACTCCACAGCTTTGGGTCTGACACGGTGGGCGTGACGATGTAACACGTTGATATTCGCGCGGACGTCTCGCGTGTATCATTACTGTTGTTTCCTCCTTCACTGTTATATGGCTCAATGAGCACGTACGATTTTTCAAGAAAGTGGATGCCAGTGACGCGCTTTTTGTTAAATTCGAGAGGCTCAATACGCGCGGACCAGATGATCACGATCCGGCCGTCTTCCACATGCCGTCTCAAGACCTGCTGACCATACAACGTAGCAGTAGTGTTGGTCGGGATGTCGCAAAACTCTAAGCCATATTTTTCACAGATCATATTGCACGCATCCTCGGTCGCACGTTGGCCCTTGTAATTGTGCCATCGTCGCCACCAAGCTTCACCTGTTGCTCGCACATCGAATGGCATGATCTTACTATCAAAGAGTCCCATATACAGCCCATTCACCTCATTGTGTAGCAGCGGTTTACGCGTTGGGATTTCTTTGTAAGCCGCACAGTTGGTTTCGAACATAGTGTCCACTTCGAGATACGCAGTTTCAACATCATCTTGGAGCTCTTGAAAAATTCGAGCAGCCACATCATCCATGTACGCATGCACAATCTTCACCCGCCTGACTGCTTCATTGGTTTGAGAGTTCGCCTTATCTTCCAGAGTGATGCGCTTCTTCAGAAGTCTCTGGAGGTTTCTAGCAACCTGCATTTGGCTTGAGTACACGTTTTTCAGATGCATATTCTCCCGCTCAACTCTTAATCTCCGTTCTAGTTGTCGAAAGCAGATTCCTTCCCAGACACCAGGTCGGTTGTTACCAACCCGTGGATTTTTTCTAAGGGCGAGTTGGTTTGGACCCCCTTGACCAAAATCACCTTTTTGCTCTGAATAATCTGCAACTGCTTCAACATCAGTTCTAGATCCTCCACTTGTTTCCGAAGGCATTTTAACTCAAAACGACGTTCAGTACGAGCTTTGTTAGGGTCGTAGTTCTTTTCTTCTTCTTGGTATGCTGTTTGGTCTTTGAGGGGACACTTGCCGTCACTTGGACATGTTGCGGAGCACTCTCCAATTGTGAGTTTTGTGGTATTTCAGACCCTAAAGTCGTCATAGAAATTGCAGGAATCTGGTTACTGGTCTCTGGGATTCCAGGTGTATCGTCGATTCCAGGGTCTCCGATATTTAATTTAACGTTCGTATCGCCGCCAATTAATTCGAGGAGCTGGTCCAGCTCAGCAGTGGAGTGACACAATGGCGAGGACAACTCTGGAGTAGCTTCGGTCAGAAGAACATCCAAATCATCGAGTCCTTCGTCCATATAAGCCGCGAGCGACTCGGACGAGTTTGACAACCTGCGCTCCATGACAACTTATTGTGTATACTACTGTAAACATTTCAAACTGAAGTTATAGAAAAATTCTAACTCGTTAGAAATATTGTCAAAATAAAAACGTTCGTTTAAATAAAGACTATCTTGTAATGGCACAAGTAGCGTTATTATTATTATTACTTTCTCAATACGACGGTGCAATCGGAGTATGGGAAACCGAGTGGCCGCCGCTGATAGCACAATTCATCAGAATGCGCAGCGAAATGAATGGGTGTCCCTGCTTCCTCGGTTTCAACGTGTTTCGGACTGGTGGTACAGGTGTCAAATTGGCCACCGAAGCGAATACTCGGTGGAACGACTGCTGTCTTTTCGAGATTATCACCAGCGGACTTCGTTTCCTCGTGCTGTCGCCGTCTGCTTGTTTACTCCAATCCCTGCCTTGATGATCGCGCTCGCAATTGACTGCATCCCGTTGAAACCTCCATCCGATGGATGGCAAGCAAACTACACGCTATGGATCAGAATGTTTGTTACCGTGTTTTTCGTCTCCATTGGTTTCATTCTACAGATAAAAGAAGTGACAACAGTGAGTACTATCTCGAAAATTGGAGCTTTGGCGATCATTGTAGGCTCAGCTGGTTGCTACACTCTCGGTTCACTTTTGCTGGCAACGACTTGGAAATTCCCGATTCCGTTTGGATACGTGGTGATGGTTCCTCCATACGTGCTGTTCTTCTCATTTTTACGCTTTTGGTGATCGGTCCTCGAGTATTGGTAGACTCACCAGTGTTGCGGAAACAGATTCTATCACACCTCCAGATTGTCGCTACGCATGGTATCGTTGGAGTGGCTTATCCGGTTTTTAGCGCCATCTTCAATCACCTTTCAGGTCCACAACAAACAGCTTTTATCCTTGTGCTGCCCATGATCAAGTTTGTGAGCAAACAAATCATCGCAAACGCAGCCAAGGATCTCCACGAAAATGTTGGCCCGACTGTCGTTTTCTCCGTTGATGTATTCAACGTTTACTACATTGTGATCTGCATGCAAGCAGCAACGTCGACGCTTACCACGCTGCTTATTATTATGACAGACAGCTTCCACGTAGTTATCGCTCTTCGCGATATTTTCCGGCACTCAAATATCGTACAAGATAAAGATCACTTCGGACCATCAACGAAAATATCCCCACACCCATCGGTTCATTTTCTTCAAGACTTGCCAGTCATGATACATAAGTTGTTTCGAGAGACCCAGCTGCAGAAAGCGCACTTTCATCGAATTCGTGTAGATGCACCCTTGCCCCTCCCTCTATCGGATGAAAGCGCAGTTTTCCTAAACGAAATAAGAACATTTGCCCAGCGTGCAACTAAAGACTGCATCAGCAACTCAAATTCAAGCATTCAATCCGCCAAAAGTGACGGTGGTGTTCGTTGGGTTGGCAACACACAGAAAAGAGCTGAATTGGGAAACACACCCCGAGTATCGTCGCGTTAAAGCCACACCAGATATTTCCGGCCAGTTCAACTCCAACTGCCATAATTGGGCCGCCCCATCTAGATAGTATCACACCACGAGAGAGTTATACTCCTAAAAGGAAATGCGGATCCGCGCACCCCAACACTAAATTTGTGACAAATGCTGAATCGACTAGTCCAGCTACCAAAGAAGCTGTTTGGGATGCACTCCAAGCCCTCTTCCACTCGGAATTTGTGCTCATGGCCGAGTACATTGAGTTCATACTTCCCATGCTCTACGCTCTGTATCTTGTGGCATTATTCCACCTACCGGTGGCAAAGTATTACCCACACACAGTGTTATTGACTCCTCACAAGCTCACAACGAAGTTGGTCAACATTATGGCATTTGCGGCGGTGGAGTTTGTCGCGTTTGTGGGACTTCTTGCTCTAATGTGGCGAAAAATGGGGTACACACCGTTATACCAACTTGCTTTTGTGTTGGAGACACAATCGAGCATGTTCCATGGTCACCTTATAGTGTGGAACTTGTACATCTTGCATCTAACACTGGAACACTATGGTACTGTGTATAGCAACATTGTAGTGGATTCCATCACGCGGTTTACTGACAAGATGTATCCGTGTTGTGTATCTTGTGCGTAGGTGTTGATTTTGATGCTCCATTTTCTTAATGCGAATAGTTCGTTCAGAATTTCTCTTGAAAGCTGGAAACGAGGATCGCTAAAATCCAAGTGCTCCGTTGTTTATTATTCACCTTGAAGCGTCTGAACTACACGTAATTATGCCATAACCGTAATGGGGGTAGATTACCAAGGCAAGCAACTTAATAATTGTTTTTATGATGCAGTCGATCGATAGGCAGGGAATAAATCCCCGGTCTGTTTGTAAGCTAAATCTCATCCTTCTTGTTGGTCAGCACTTCGCTATCTAATTCAGCAACTTCTTAATAAGATCATTGAGCGGTTCTTGCTCACGCTTGTCCACAAGGTCGAACTGCGTCACAAATGCCATGAAGTGCTTGAAGCATGAGTTAAGATGCGCTTCAGCACCGATGTTGACAATCTTGTCAAAGTGCGAGTAGTACACGTGCGCATACACACGAAAGAGGCGTCGAAAGATGTTCTTCACCACGGACTGAAATCCGCGGCAGTATGTGGCTCCTTCGCGTGTAGGGAAGAGTGTCTCGTCACTAAGGAGTTCTTCCACCCACGTCATGAGCATGTCAATGTACTCGGGTGCTGATAATTTCGCTGGGGTCTTGAATTCTTTGCCGTCCTTCCACAGGTACTCGAACTTGGGACCCGCACGCATCTCCGGGCACGAAGTGCTTGTGCAGAATTCCAGGATCGTGCCGTACACGATACTGATCTCGTTGAAAAAATCAACAGCTAAAACAAATGATGTAAGTTTAGATAGTGCCTCTTTTCAAATTGAATGATCAACATACTGTGAACTGCGAGCCATTCGTTGAGATCTTCACCCTCAGGGAGAGCGACCGCATTCCTCATATCACCACTATTTAAATGCACGGATAGGGGTCAATTTCACCTCTTTCACGAAGCAAACTATGAGACAGACGACGTACTTGCCCAATGTGGCTTGTGCATGCTTGTGAAGGTCATAGCGTTTGGTACCGTGACTGTGGCTCTTTGCGGACGGAAGGTCTTGTTGCGATTGAAGAGGTTGTTCATGGTGAATGCAGTGCCGCCAAAATCTACAGATGAGTAATGCAGCTCATTCCGACATCTAACGAGAATAGTTTGAGGAGGCCATCGCCATGAATAGAGAAGGTGAAGGCAGTTGGCACGTGCAAAACGGTTGATTCGTGCAAGTTTAGCGCAGTAGTGCGTCCCGCTCTTCTCAATCAAATGCAAATGAAAACTAAAATCCTTTAAGTTTGAGCAGGAAATGTGCCACTAAGACGTTCAGAAGAAAGACAATATCGTAGAACGTTAATGAGTAAACTGATCTCTCGATTATTTCCACTCAAAATCCTGACAACCATTTGCATATTATCGGACATTGCTCCAATTTTTTTTTATGTAGAACAACATTCCTTCCCGATACCCCAGCAGTTGGACAAGCCAAAGTCTGATAGCCGTGGCCAACCTACCTTATACCTTCAACAGTAGTTGATAGTTTTGCATGGGAGTGACAGGAAAATTAATTGCAACTTTCAAGCTGCAGGGTGAGGTGTCGTTATTGACGGGGTTACTTCAGCTTGGACAAAGAGATGTGTTGCTTAAATGTCCTATTCCTTCTTGCCTTTAAATAACCCCCGTGAATTTCCAAGCACCAACTCAAAAGGTTTCCAGCTCTTCAAAGCGACCATAGTGACTGTCGATCAGATTAGCATGGTCTGCTGTCAGCTTGTAGCTAGATCCGATCAGTAAGCAGAATTGGTCCAACTCGAACTCTTCCTCGCGGCCATCGCGTTTTTGTTCTTTAATTCACGGTGCCAACGCTTTGGTCATTTCCGTCAAATACTCCAGAGACACGCATCGCCATTCTCTCCTGTGTACGGAATATTCTCCATATGCTCCCATGCGAATGTCGCAAATAGCGGTCGGCTGCGCAGGATAATCTACTCAATCAAATTAGTGTCAGCATCGGCTGGACGGGTGTTGGCATGACTGGCAAAAGGAGGAAGTGACGAAACGACCACACACCACGGAGCAGTTGTGGGATCTCGCCAGCGGGAAGAATGCTGATTGCGGTACCGTTCGTGGATCCGATCACGACTGGGAGACGAAAGGACCGAAACATGCTTCGCATCGATCGAATCTGCGCTTTACGCAATCGGAGTTCTTCACCTATGAACGATGACTCCACCCGAGGAAATTCGTCGAGAAAGAAGACGCAGCCTTTGCCTTTAGTTTTCGTTTCTCGATCACGTCGTCACGTGTAGCCGTCACTTTGAAAGTGCCGTCGCCTCGGAGCGCTGTGACGATGAAGGCATCCACATGCAGCCTTTTTGCCATTTCGAAATCACTGACGGATCCATCACGTACGTCTCATTTGTCTCCAGACTGAAGTTCTGTATCAGATTCAATGCACGAGAATAATTTCTGGGATCATTGTTTATACGCGCAACACACGTGCTGACCCTGGGCCACAAGAGCAAATACCATTTGGGTCTTGCCAGTTGCTGAAGAGTTCTCCAAAACGACGAACGGTATTACGCCCTGGCGCCACCATGCCCTTGACCTCATCAGAGCTTTTGAGTAACTCGGTGATATTCTGGAACAACTGGAACACATTGTTTCGTTCGATATCAATATGCTGCTCGCTATCTTGGTTCGGGACTTTCACTATAATGTGGACCATCTCCGGAGGGATATCACGAAAAATATCTTTAATATCCTCTGTTTCGCCGAGGATTATGGACAACATGTCCTTCACCCCATTTGGAGTTTTCCCCTTCTCCATCTCTAGCACATCCGGACTGTCAACTGATAGCCACGTCCAGTCCTTCTTCGCGAGATAAAGCTATAACAGGTCTGCATCAACCGTCTACAAGATGTTCATCTTCCTCTCCTTGATCATAATCTTCAAGTCGTCCACCAACTGGTTCTCATCGATGCTGACAGCGAACACGTTGCCTGGCACTCCGACAAACACGCATAGCATTTTCTCTATCTTTCCTTGAGTCAGCAGGTTCTGGCATGATGAGAGAGCTTCCTGTGGGTCACATTTGGTCAAAGGGCTCGCTTTTAGTTAGTGACCATATTGAAGCCAATATCATTTAATATGGTGGAGACTAAAAATGGCGTAAAGTTTATTGTATTCCTAAATATGTATACAGTATACCGATTTATAAATACAAGGAGTAGAATGTTGAAATGACGCTTCATATCGAGAATGTATCATGGGCTAGGTATAGCAATGATTTCAAGCGTTATCTGTCCATTGACATGCGCGCAGTTAGCGCCCCAACGGGGAGCTTATGCGTAGCGCTGAATAATTGCAACGGTCATGGACGCTGCAACGCGGATATCAAAACCTGCGAGTGCTTCCAGGACTTCGGAGCCTCCACAGACATCACTGACTATTAATATCGCTCACCCGACTACTCTCTACGTACGTCTTGCAATACAGAGAGAATGAATATCCTTACTGATCGAGTTTCCTCTGCAAAAGTTTGTCCAGCAGGTTTGTCGTGGAGCTACCAGAGACAAAGTCACCCGACCGCTTGAACCTGATCACTGCTGTTAACAGCGGCGGCAAGCGATTCCTGAGATCTGACAACCACGTTCTAGAAGAAAGGGGCGGCATTAACCCATTGAAAGCACTCCGCGATGCTAAGATGAAGGCGAAACTGGCCCAATGGCAATTCGAGAGGTTACACCCAAGTGATGTCTACCATAAATTTGGGGTGACTGACGCTGCCTACCGTATTTCAACGCCCGTGACATCGCAAAAAAGTATGGGACTAACCTGGTCTTACTGTCAAGTGTTCTACATACCTGGAGCAGCATAACTGCTCATTTAAAAACGAAAATTACGAGCACTGGAAGCCGACATTCAATTCTTACGCGCTTCAGGTTCCACCTCTATGAAATTATATTGTCTAATTTCTCAGCTAATAATGCAGATATTTCAATACTGAAAACAGGCCGTAAAACGCATTTTCATTGGCAATTAATTGTACAATTTAAACTTTTAATTGGATAATAATCAGGACTTTTGTCGCGGAGTGTACGACTCGTATATGTATTAATTTGCGGCTCAAAACTGTGTACTTAATATGATCCGGACGGTGCGTGAATTGGTGGCGCCTGGCGACGTGGGGATGGCACTACCCCATGAACATGTACTGCATGATATTGGGTCTTCTATTGCAACATCCATATCAACTTCAGATCTGGAGATCCGTTCCGAAGACCTGGTGGACTATCGTCGAACCCCTTTGGCTCATGGGGGACGGAACCTCATGATGCACAAGGAGGACGAAGCTTTTCGAGAACTGGAGAGATTGCAGACATTTGCCGCCAATAGGGACACGAAATTAAAGCCTTTGGTGGTGGATGTGACGTTGCCAACTGAAGGACGAGACGCTTTTGCTCGGATACGACTCCATTTGGCTGAGAGGCTGTCGGGGATGAACCTCCTGACGGTAACAACGTTCCCAATTGAGAAAATCGACGATAAATTCTCTATGGGGTTGGCGCCAAAAGAGCAGAGCGAGCGCATTGCGAAGGTGTTAGAAGCGGAGTTGATGTTCGGAATTGATAACGGATCGGCAACGGTGATGTACCCAGGAGCGATATACCAGCAGATTCACTCCAACGATACGCAGCTCCATGCCAAGGAGCATATATTGGCGCAGGGACTTGCGTTGGTAGGTGTGCAGCGCAATCTTGCGCGACTGGTTGCAATTTTCAGGAGACTATGTGGCTGACTTAGTTGTTGCATTGTTTTAACAGGCGCAAGCACAAACTCATGCGCCTCTTTACCTGTCATTTACCTACGAAGAAACAAGCGAGCGGTTTGCGGGGAATTTTGCGAAACTTGAGCAGTCCATGCAAGCTTGATTTGTGCACTGCTGGATGCCGGCGCCGAACCTAAGAAACTTGTCATTTGTCATGCGGATCGCTGGTGTCATGGACATTTTGGTGGACCTGATTATGCGTTCCTACTGAAGTTTTTGCCCTCGGCGTATCGGTGCTTTTTGACATGGTTGGTTTGCTGACGGTGAGTGATGTGGCGTTGATCAACCCCTACGCGACAAGTGAAGCAAGCTACACTGACGTATCTGACCAAGAGAGCCAAGAACCGCCTCCCGATAGTCGACTCGTCAACTGGGTGTCAACCACCCTGTGCAACCATCCAGATTATCTAGAGCAGATACTCTTGTCTACCAATGTCCACCAGCGAATTCAATACCGTCGCTACGGTGGAGGCGGCTACACATATCTCTTCGAGGCTTTCAAGCAGCGCTTACTGTGTCAAAATATCACCGAGACTCAATGGGACCAGATTGTACGCGGTAACGTCGTGGAGTTGTTGGCCTGGTACGAGCCTCCCGAGGCGCCACCTATCCCGAAGAACTACCTGCAGTGCTCGATCTGCAGCAACTACTTCGAACCTATCGAGGGCGAGTACTTTACCAAGTTTGCATTCGTCTACTGCGGCACCAAATGTCTTCGGCGTCATAGCAAACAGAAGTTCGCTCCGCTTCCATCCACTAATTGATACATTTGGCATCAATAACACCGACATCATTGACCGCACTGACGTCACTCTACCATGCAGCAATGGCCTTCCTGCGTCACGTTCACTCGAATTCGTAAGCCTTCAGTCTTACGCTTCAACATACAGAGGTTTTTCACGAATATCGTGCGCGCAATCTGAGGTTTTTGACACGCTTGTCAACGGATACCAATCACTGTTGAATTTGCCGCCTAGGGATCATGTCAAGCGTAATGCTGTCCAAGAGTATGCGCCGAGTGTCCGCGTCAGCGTTGCGACGTCCTACTGGGTCATTTATGAAGTACCACGTAGGTCTATTGGAGACACAATTGGGGGATGAAGCTCTCGCCAAGCAGAAGGAAAACCTCCGAACGCAAGGCTCCCAGTCCTTAAGTCTGGATACTCCTGTGTTCCAAGTCTTTGGCAGCAATACAGACATTGGCAAGACGATTATTTCTGCTGGTATCTGTCGCAGCGCTGCGACCATCGCCGCTGACAACGGGGGCGTGTGGAGTATATCAAACCTTTGCAAACAGGCACTGACGACGAGCTCCCGGGCTCCTTCCCTGGCGACGCGTCTTTTGTGACCAAGCACGCTATACTGGCTAACAAGAAGCAGGGGGCACTGGAGTGTTCCACACTCTTCTCCTGGAAGACTCCTGTGTCTCCACACTTGGCAGCGCAAATGGAAGGCCACACTATCACGGACGAAAGCTGTTGGAACTGCTCTCTGACAAGCTCAAGGCAGTTAATACAGTGAATGGAGAGAAAGGTTCGAACAGTTTGGTGCTGGTTGAGACGGCTGGAGGAGTGTGCAGCCCCTCGGCCTCCATGAGGCCCCAGGTGGATGTGTACCGTGGACTTCGTCTGCCGGTTGTGCTGGTTGGTGATGGCAAATTGGGTGGCATTTCCACGACCATGTCGGCACTGGAGACACTGTTGATTCGAGGATATGATGTTGCTGCCATCTGCTTGATTGAACAGGATGGTTTGGACAACAAGGAAGCACTCGAGCCTCGCGCGAGTGAACTCGGCATCCCGATCTTCAGTATGAACGCTGTGCCACCGATGCCAGAGCCCCTGGACAAGTGGTTTGCAGAACATGACGACATGTTTGTCGATGTGAATAAGACCCTGAAGGCATTCCACCAGAAGCGTCTACAGAGCTTTAAGAACATGGGGGAGCGTGCGGAGCAGATCTTTTGGTGGCCGTTCACGCAGCACAAGAGCGCTGGCGGTCTGTCGATGATCGATTCCGCGCATGGTGATGAATTCAGTGTGTTCCGCCCGGGAAGCAACACTGTTGAGCCACAGTTCGACGCGTGTGCGAGTTGGTGGACACAAGGCGTTGGTCACGGTAACGCCAAGATGGCAACGTCACTGGCGTACGCCGCTGGCCGATATGGCCACGTAATGTTTCCTGAAAACGCACATGAGCCGGCACTACAGCTCAGCGAGAGATTGCTCGAAACGGTAGGAAAGGGTTGGGCATCGCGTGTGTACTTCTCGGATGACGGCTCTACGGCTGTGGAGGTGGCACTGAAGATGGCGTTCCGCAAATTTGTGCTTGACCACGGGCTTGACTACAGCACTTTTACATCAGATGGACCGGCCAAGATGGTCACGCTTGCGCAAGCTAACTGCTATCACGGTGACACGCTGGGTGTGATGAACGTTGCAGAGAAGAGCGTGTTCAACGCAAAGCAACACCCGTGGTACCGCCCCGAAGGTGTTTTCCTGAAGGTTCCGACGATCGCTCTGCGTGAGGGGAGTACGTGATTTCTATTGACCCTGAGATTGCTGGCAACGGTAGTGTCGAGGAAAAACTTGCTGATCTCAACGCTGCATTCGATGCATCTCGTGATAAAAGCGATTTGGCTGGCGTGTACCGCAAGCATGTGGCTCGCATGATTGATGACACCGAAGCAATGGAAGGAAATATTCGCGTGGGCTCTGCACTTATTGAGCCAGTCCTGATGGGGTCAGGTGGCATGTTCCTGGTGGACCCGCTGTACCAGCGTATGCTTGTGCAGGAGTGTCGTGCTCGTAAGATTCCGGTGATTTACGACGAGGTGTTTTCCGGCTGGTGGCGTCTAGGATCGCAGTCCGCGCGCGACCTTCTCGGTATCAACCCTGACATTTCGTGCTACGCTAAGTTGCTTACTGGTGGTGTGGTGCCGATGGCTGTTACCCTTGCGTCTGAAGAGGTCTTCAACACTTTCTATGCGGATTCCAAGGGTGACGCCCTGTTACACGGCCACTCGTTCACGGCGTACCCTATGGGTTGTGCTGCCGCCGTGACGGCGCTCGACATGTATCAGATTTTCAACAATGCCAGCGGTCCCAGCAAGGACGTTACCCGTGGCTACTGGGATGTTGACGCGCTCACGGAACTCTCCACACGACCGTATATCGCGCGCACGTTTGCGATTGGCACAGTCGCTTGCGTTGAGCTGGCTTCGGAAACCGCCGGCTACGCATCCACGGAGGCTGCAGAACTCATTCAAGTGCTGCGTAAGAACGGCGTGTACGCTCGTTCTCTAGGTAACGTGCTGTATATGATGTGCTCGCCGCTTACTACCCAGGAGGACTGCAACAAGTACCTCGCGACTCTCATCCGGGAGATTGAAATCTTGCAGGCCAAGAAGTAAACAGTTAAGAGGTTTGAAAAAGCACGTATATATATGCCTTAATGTCTTGCTGCCAGCAGTTTTGAATGATTAATGAAGAAGTTTACGAGATGGTGCACTCTGGAGCTTTCACAGCGTCGGCGCCACGTGCATCGAGGTGTTTCTTGTCGATGATAATATTGAGCTCCGTGATTGAATCGTTGAATTTCTGAATGAATTTCTGTCGGTCAGGGAGCGCTCTCATGTCCCGATTGTGGATCAGTTGGTTCCGCAGAGTCGCGATGTAGCGGATCGAGCGGACGGTTGGGAGAGGAAGAGAATTCTCGATTGATGACACTTTTTCATGAAGTCCCCCGCCCACTGCATTGAATTCCTTCTCCAGTAAATATTCCAGCTCCTTGGACGTCTCGATGGCGAGTTGGTAGTCATTGGACGAGTACACGAACCCTTTCGAAGACAAGGTGTTCCCCATAGATATCTCGATCACTTTTTACAACTCAGGCTTTGGCGGTAGTAAAATTTCTGCTCGAGAAAGTGGGGCGTGTCACATTCTGTGTGTTTGTGTGTGTGGCCCAGAAAATGTAGAACACGCTGATGCTTGCTGCTAGACAAATCGCTGGCGTAGTGCCTTGCAGTGAAGCACCGGAAGCATGAATAATTCACTCCGGATGACAACCACCATGAAGTCCAGAGCGATATCGATCGATCCAGTCTATCTCTTGCCCAACGGACAAAGCCATCGATCGATCTTCCAACTTGGAAATCCAAGGGCCGTGGTTTTGTCCACATTGACCAGCACATAATAATCAGAGTGTTTGGATGCACGTGTAGCAACGGGCCCAGTCCGGAGCCTTTGTATACTTGTGATCCCTCTCTTGTGGGTTCTTGTGGTGCAAGTGCCATTCCGGTGGGTGCATCCATCACTCAGCACCATTCATGCCATGCCATGCCATGCCACCCACCAAACGATCGCACAGATACACAGAGAAAGCGGTCTTGCCGATGTCATTGGCACCACCGCTGCTGGACCAGCAGTGCTGTTGTCGTGGTCGACACATTGTTTAGAGTCGCTGTCCAAGTGGCAAATCGCCAATTTCATTTCAGCCGACAGCCTTGTTTCACTCGATACGCAAGACCAGCCGACTCAATTGTAAGCAGGCCAGTTGGGAACGCCAGAACGTCCACAAATCTTGTCTTGCAGTCACAGGTTGAAGCGCAAGATCGACATCGCTGCCAATCTGCAAATGCCCTTCTTACACGGTGGCGAAGTTTCAAAGGGGTCCACCGAACATCACCGACGTTGCAAATGCAGCGCATTCCAGTGCGTGGACAGCATTCTGCTGTACCAATCCCCATCTCCACAATAGCAAGCAGGCTGTTACGTGTCCACCTCGAGGTTGCATGCTCATTTGGCCCAGTGTCTCGCCGGCTCATCTCCTATACCCCTCTCCGCAGGTTTAACCCTTGCAGTTACATTGCCCAATGCAGCCATTATATCAGAGCTCGTCACGTCGGACTTGCCTCGATTGTCGAGTGCAAGTTGACGTTGGCTCCATCTCCCTGTAGCTTTGCGTGCTAAACGCCACCCACCCACCCACACAGCACGATGCA
This sequence comes from Phytophthora kernoviae, assembly GCA_008080845.1. Taxonomy (NCBI): domain Eukaryota; phylum Oomycota; class Peronosporomycetes; order Peronosporales; family Peronosporaceae; genus Phytophthora; species Phytophthora kernoviae. The sequence continues at coordinate 33,791 of VKKV01000362.1, read as the reverse complement.
AAGAGTACTTGCCTTGCCATTCCGGGTCGATTTTGAAGTGAGACTGAGTGGCTGGTCCATGCGCGTCTGAGGATAGGTTCCGCCCACGTTTTATCCAAGTGTAAAACCAAGCCATCTGGTTACATCTTGATGTTTGTATGGTACATGCACCTCCAAAAGCCGCAACGTTGGATGCCACGACGTGTCTAAAAACTTCAACGGTGCTGAAATGACACGACACCCTTACACTTGGTCACTCTATGTTATTAGTTTCTATCATTTCAATACACGATCATACTTTAGGGACTTGCACCGCCAGCAGCCGCACGTTCATTCGCGAACTCGCCGGCCAGGACGCACTCGGTCTCTCAGTAACTCAAAGACCCTAGCTAAACAGTCACACAGCCGATCATGCTACGCTCCCAGCGTCTTCTCGTGAGTCGCCGCATCGGCTCACACCTGCAGCGCACACGTGACGCCAGCACCATCAAGAAACTCATGGCCGCCAACCGCGGAGAGATCGCCACAAGAATCATGCGCGCAGGCAACGAGTTGGGAATCCGCACAGTGGGAATCTTCTCCAAGGAAGATCGCTTCACTCAACACCGATACAAGGCAGACGAGGCTTCCTCGTGGGGCCTGACAAGACCCCAGTCGGCGCCTATCTGGACATCCAAAGCATCATCCAGATTGCCAAGGAGAACAACATCGACGCCATCCATCCAGGATACGGATTCCTCAGTGAGAACGTGGGATTCGCTGAGGAATGCGCCAAGAACGGCATCAAGTTTGTGGGTCCGACGCCTGAGAACTTGCATCGCTTCGGTGACAAGACGGCGGCTAGAGATCGCTATTGAGCAGAAAGTGCCGGTGGTTCCTGGTACCGCTGGACCAGTGCATAACATACAAGAAGCTCGAGCTTTATCGACTCTGGAGTGGGGTATCCAGTGATCATCAAGGCCAGTATGGGAGGAGGAGGACGAGGCATGAGAGTCGTGGAGAAAGCTGAAGAGCTGGAGGAGAACTTTGAACGTGCAAGCTCCGAAGCCCTCGCGGCTTTGGAGATGGTACGGTGTTCATTGAACGCTATGTGGACCGCCCCGTCATATTGAAGTGCAGATCTTGGGAGACGGACAGGGGAATGTAGTGCACTTGTTCCACCGTGACTGCAGCGTGCAACGTCGTCACCAGAAGGTGCTGGAGACGGCTCCTGCTATTGGACTGGACCCGAAGACGGAGAAGGCTATGATTGATGACGCCGTGCGGCTTACTAGTGCTGCAAAGTACTTGAATGCAGGTACCGTTGAGTTCCTGGTGGACCAACAGGGACGACACTACTTTATTGAGGTGAACCCGCGTATCCAGGTGGAACACACGATCACGGAGGAGATCACGGGCATCGATCTGGTGCAGAGTCAGATTCGTATTGCTGGCGGTGAAAACTTCAAGGACCTGGGGCTCAGTCAGGACAAGATCAAGCCCCGTGGCCATGCCATGCAGTGCCGTGTGACCACGGAGAACCCGAGCACGGGCTTCCAGCCAGACTCGGGTGTCATTGAAGTGTTCCGTAGCCCTGGTGGCATGGGCATTCGTCTGGATGACGGTCCTGGATTCGTGGGCGCCCACATCACGCCTCACTACGACTCTCTGTTGGTGAAGGTGACGGCGCGTGCGTTGGACCGTGGAGACTGCGCGCACAAGCTGAAACGTGCACTGTCCGAGTTCCGCGTGCGCGGTGTGACCACGAACAAGAGCTTCCTGAATAATGTGCTGAACCACCCGGACTTCATTAAGGGTGTGGTAGACACGAGCTTCATCGCTGAGAACCCGGACCTGCTTGAGCCGTCAAAGTCGACGAACCGAGGACAGAAGATGCTCAAGTACATTGGTAACACGATCGTTAACGGCCCCGAAAAGCGTTGGGTGCTACTGGCCCTGCGCCGTCCAAGGTGGACCCCATCATTCCTACCCTGGCAGCGCTGCCTGCTTCGAAGGAGAAATCACTTCGTCAAATTTACGTGGAGCAAGGCCCTGAGGCCTTCGCGAAGGCTGTGCGAGGCAAGAAGAATATGCTGCTGACCGACACAACGTGGCGTGATGCTCACCAGTCTCTGCTTGCTACTCGCATGCGTACGCGTGACATGCTTGCCATTGCCCCTGCCACTTCCATTGCCATGCGCGACGCCTTCTCACTGGAGATGTGGGGCGGCGCCACGTTCGATGTGTCCATGCGTTTCCTCCGCGAAGACCCGTGGGACCGACTCGCCATTCTGCGTGAAGCCGTGCCAGACATTCCGTTCCAGATGCTGCTTCGTGGCGCCAACGCCGTTGGCTACACGAGTTACCCGGACAATGTTGTGTACAAGTTCTGTGAGAAGGCCCAGGCCACGGGTATGGATGTGTTCCGTGTGTTTGACTCGCTCAACTACCTGGAGAACATGAAGCTGGGCATTGATGCTGTTGGTGCTGCCGGTGGTATCATTGAGGCGTCTATGTGTTACACGGGTGACGTCTCGGATCCCACGCGTGGTCCGTACAACCTTGAGTACTACATGGACTTCGTGCGTCAGCTGGTAGCCCAAGGCATCCATGTCCTTGCCATCAAGGATATGGCTGGGCTTCTGAAGCCCCAGGCGGCACAGCTGCTTATTTCGAGCATTCGCAACGAGTTCCCGGACCTGCCGATCCACGTTCACACACATGACACCGCCGGTACGGGTGTGAGCTCAATGCTGGAGTGCGCGTATGCCGGTGCTGATGCTGTAGACGTGGCTTCTGATGCCATGTCGGGCACAACGTCGCAGCCGTCTATGGGTGCAGTCGTGGCGGCGCTTAAGGGCTCCAAGTACGACACTGGTGTGAAGTCGGAGGACATCATGGAGATCAATGACTACTGGGAGGCGATGCGTGGTGTGTACGCACCATTCGAGTCGGGCCAGAAGTCAGGTTCGGCTGATGTGTACAACCACGAGATGCCTGGTGGCCAATACACGAACCTGCTGTTCCAGTCGACACAGCTTGGCCTTGCAGGTCAGTGGCCGGCTATTAAGCGCGCGTACGCCACGGCGAACCGCCTTCTGGGTGATATCATCAAGGTGACGCCGTCATCCAAGGTGGTTGGTGACTTTGCGCAGTTCATTGTGCAGAACAAGCTCACGGAGCAGGAAGTGATTGACCAGGCAGAGACGTTGTCGTTCCCGAAGTCGGTGGTGGAGTACTTCCAGGGCTACTTGGGTATCCCGCACCACGGTTTCCCGGAGCCGCTGCGCTCACGTGTGCTTAAAGGCAAGGTGCTGCCGAACGGCCACGGATGTTTGAGGGCCGCCCCGGTGCGGAGATGGAGCCGTATGACTTTGAGGCTGCGGAGAATGAGCTGAAGGAGAAGTATGGCGCGGAGAAGATCCGTGACCTGGACGTGATTTCGCACGCCATCTACCCGGACGTGTTTGCGGGCTTCATGAAATTCAAGGACGATTTTGGTTCGATGCACTTCTTGGACACGCGTACGTTCCTGACAGGCTTGGAGGTGGACACAGAAGTTGAAGTGGAGATGGAGCATGGTAAGACCGTGTTCATTAAGCTCATTGCTGTCGGCGGCGTGAGCAAGAAGGATGGCATGCGCGACGTGATCTTCGAGCTCAATGGCCGTCAGCGTGTGATCAAGGTCACAGACGAGGAAGCTGGTGTGACCTCGACTGCGAAGCCGAAGGCAACGGATCTGGCTGGTTCCGTCGGTGCCCCGATGCCTGGTGTTGTGCTGGATGTTCGTGTGAAGAAGGGCGAGAACGTGAAAGCTGGTGACCCTCTGCTTGTGTTGAGTGCCATGAAGATGGAAACGGTTGTGGCCGCGCCAGTGAGTGGCCGGGTGGTGTCGCTCCACGCCAACGTCGGTGACAACATGCTTGGTGGCGACCTACTCGTCGAGATCGACGAGACTGGCGACGACAACGATGAGTAAGTATATCCAGCGTGCAGAGGCATGGGTAGGTTACATGTAAGGGGATGAAATGCTGAGAAACGGCAAATATATCAAAACATCTAACACGCATTGAAGTCGTTTGTTTATCGTCACAACTAGCTTTTTGCGTCGTGGCGATTGCCAGCTCCTTCATTCCAGCTTGTTGCTAGTACACTTTAAAGTAAGCTTGGGTGGGGTGACATACAACAAGTACGTGTAAACCAAGCTTTTTAGTGGCTATTTGTTCGTGTTATGTCGCTACGCAACTCACCATAACCTTCCTACACATGTACGAGTAAACTGATTTCTTTTTCTGTTGCCATTCTTGTCGTTGGTCCCGGGCTCTTTCGCCCGAGTTGAGCTTCCCTACTTGAGCTGCTTCACCGCCAGTCCTCTCCACCCGTCCCGTCCTGTCTTGCGAGCTTCTGCTGCTTTAGATGATGCCGACCTTCACTTGCATCGTGTGGCGGTCCACCTTGCTCCACTCAGAGTCCTTCAGTGAGCGGTCGAATGCGAACTTGACCTTGAGCTGTTTGCCCTTTGAAGCGTAAAGTCCAGCGTGTCCGCGAACTCCACAGGCAGTTCACGACCGTATGCCTTCTGAATTCGTGCGCGCAGAGCTTGCACGACCTCCGTTTTCTGCGTCACCTGCACCATCAGGTCCACCTCACCCTTTACGTGCATGATGAGGTAGTTGTCGGGCTGTGTGCTCATAGCTAGTCCCGTGAGGCGGGCCAGCTCAAACACACGGCGCTCCTTGGGCGCTTGAATCTTGTCCGCCTTCAGGTTGAACACGCGGCTCTCGCTGATCATCAGCACACGGGTTTGGTGAGCAAAACGCTCGTTCACCTTTTCCACCGTCCCTAGGAACAGAAGTTTTTCCTTGCCATTACGAGAGCTGCCAGCCTTAGCGCCGCGGCCTTCCGTGTGAGCTTGAATAATCGACGCGTACGCAGGGAACTTGTTCACACCAATATAATCGCCCTCATAGACGCGGTCGAGAGAGTCGCGGCGGCGCTTCTTCTTGCCTAGGTAGCGCTCGAATTCCGTGCGGACTCCAAGCAAAGCCACCTTGCACGATCTCCACATATCGCTTGCAAGCTGCTTGCGGGTTTTCAGACCGCGGTAGCGTTTACTGAAAATGATTTGGGCCCGCCTTAGCTGCAGGAACTCCCGGCGATCCTTGCGAGCGTGAATGAAACTCTGCATGAAAAGCACCGAGTTCAGCTTTTCTTCCTCGGCCAATTTCTTCACCAAACTGCTGTCTTCTATGTTCACCAGTTTGGCGGACACAACGTCCCAGTTAGCGTACAGCTTCTCGACCTTAGCCTTGTCGCTGGCGCCGGGGACACGCTTGCGACGGTCCTGACAGTTCTTGTATACAGCGTCGTACGTGGTAAACAGTTGGTTGGACGCCGCCTGGAATACGTTCAGGGCGATACGGTTCTTGTAGCGGCGCCAAGCATTCTCGATGATGTTGACAATCACCGGAATACGCTCCTCGCGCTGGATCTCGAGCGCTGATAGCGCCTGCGGGTGGCGCAGAAAAATCTTGTTGCGACCCAGTGAGAAACAACCGAGGGTGTCCGAGTCCTCTTCGAACGGGATCACTTTGTTCTTGTCCTCCGGGTCTCGCACACCAAGACCGACAGTCGTAAGAAGGTCCACTGCAGCCTTGCGAGTCGAGTGAGCAACTGGTGTCGGCCACGTGGATTCTGACAGAAAGCTGTAGCGTTTGATGAACGGGCCATAGGGCTGGCTGTAACAGAAACCCTGGCGACGCACGCTCAAGTTCTCCACAAGGCCTAGGTAACGAACCTGCTCCGACACCAAGTCCTTGTTCACAGACAACGGGGCCTTCTGCTCGTTAGGCTTAATGCATCGAATGTAGTGCGGGTTGCAACCATCCAGCTTCTTCAACAAGTCCGCAACCTGCGTACGGAACTGTTGCGACGTCGACGGCGGGCGTTTAAGCGTTTGCTCCTTCGTGCGCGTGTCCAGGAAGATATCACGAATGAAAGCGTTGGACGAGTGTTCCATACCATCTTGCAGATCGTTAAAGAACGTATCGACGTTGGCGTCAAAGAACAGCGTCACATCATATTCAACCTTGCCGGCGTAGTGCACATGCCGAAGTTAGGTCCACGAACACGGGACCTAACGTAGTGAGGGTTTTTCGAGTGCTCGCTGTTGTAGCGCTCGATGAGTTCCAAGTCCGACAGACGAGCGATAGCGCACTGCTCATCCAGAAGCGGGAAGATACCGTGGGTCTTGTCCTCAATCAGGTCGCACACAACCTGATTGTTGAAGAATTTAATATTCTGCCAGCTCAAACCTTCACGACGGTACCCCTCCTGCTCACTCTCGAGGGTCTGACTGATGAACAGCTGCTGCAGCTTCTCGTTCACGTAGTTGATACACAACTGCTCGAATGCGTTCACCTCGAAGATCTCAAAACCGTAGATATCCAATATACCGATGCTGTTGTTGATGTCACGCTTCTTGCAAGTGACGTTCTTGTTGATGCGCGCAACAATCCAGTCGAAGATCTTCTCGTACAGCGAGCGAATGATCGAGTCCGAGACCTTCTTAGCTTGACGAGCGTCAAAAAGCACCTTCTGGTCCTCCTTGTAGATGTTGACGATACGGAACGTCAATAGTGCCTCCAGCTTGTCCTTGCCAATGCCCATGAGATCAGCAGCCTTAGCCAGGGCCTCGCGTGCCTCCGGGGTATCAATAGCAGCACGCGGGTTGTGCGCCTCATCCGTAGTCTCCTTGAACTGCACGTTACCGAGCCACAGGATAGCCGATAGCTGCTGGAAGATCGCATGCTGCTCCTCGTCGGTAATCCCCACAGCAGTCATGTTCTGACGCACGTTCTTGTAGTTCTCGGCATCATCCACACCTTCAATGGTCGCGTCTTCATTGCCCAGCACATCAAACTCCTCAGCACTCTCTGGCAATTTCCAGGCCTCCTTCTCCGCAGCAGTTGCGCCGGACATCAACTGGTAGAACGAGTGAAAGTTGCGTTCTCCTTCCGCTTGACGAATCACTCGACTACGTTCCAGCAAGTAGTTGTCAATGTATCCCCCAATGACTTGCCCCACGCGGTTCATCTGCAGCACAATGTACTTGCCGAAGCGACTACTGTTGTTGTTGCGGATCGTCTGCGCGTTACCGAAGGCTTCCAGCACGGGGTTGCTGCCCCACAGCACGTCCGTCACGTGGCTTGACATGTCGTCCGCCTCCTTCCGCTGCGCCACCGACATGCGGCGGTTCGCAATCACTGCGCTCTTGGCTCTGGAGCGTGTGCTGATGGTCGTGGTACCGCATCACGTGCTTGACGTCTCCGTCTTGCCACTTCCAGACTCGCCTGTGATGAGTAGACTTTGGTCCAGTCCGAAGCGCATGAGACTCGTGTAAGCGTTCTCGGCCAGAGCAAAGGGATGGGGTTGCACAGATGCAGCTCTTTTCCTTGGAAGGCGTCGATCATGTTGTGTGCGTAGATGGAGTCTCCGTTGGGCTGGCGCAGCATCTTGTACGGGTTCATGGCGATGAGCACGGGTCCAAGGAAGGTATAGACGTAGCCCTGGCGGTAGCGTGTGACGAGCTCGTTCACCACGTGGGCCTCGTCCACGGCGTCCACCATCAACAGGTCCTTCATGGTCGTTGTTTTAGTATGCTTCCAAGACGACAATCACTTGTTCCGCACGCTGCGCGCTCGCTCGGGCTCTTTGGCGAATGAACAACCCGACGGTGTTTTTGACCCTCTCTGACGTTCGCTGGCTTGGATTTCTATTTCTATACAAATGTACGGAATTAAATGCGCATCGGAGCGGATTCAAAGTATGCACGAGACTAGATATAGAAACAGAAGTACGGTTTGGTTTGAGGTAACGAAGAAATTGCTAAACGACTGTTGCAGTGTTGACACAGAAAAGACACCCCATCACAAATGACTTGGTGTTTGTAAGAGAGACCTCTGCAAAACCACGAAGTCTCCGTATACATGGACTTCGCCGAGTTGAAGAGTTATCGGTTGGTATCAGAGTGATACAGGGAGCCTTGCAATGCAACACTAGACGAGCTACCGTGCCACGGGAGAAGCACTGCTTCGAGTAGCTCTGAACAACCTGGTTCGATGCAGCGTATGCTGGTTGAAAGGGAAACTGTATCGCGTCTTTCTCTGGAACGAGGACAGTACCTAGTACTGTAAAGGTTCGCTTGGCAGGAGATCCCTTCTTCGCGACAATAAGCCGTGTAGTGCAAGTGAACGATGCAAAATTGAATTGCCAATACTATTGGCCATGTTTGTCGGTCGCTGCAAATTGGCCGTTGATCCAAGCACCAAATTGAAGCGCATTAGCAACTTGAAGCAGCATGGTTAGATTGCTGAAGCTGATTTGGAGCAGAACGCGGACACGAACCCGATTGACCGGGACGATGGTGAGAAATAAACGACGGCCTTCGCAATTTCGCGACGAGAAGCTCTCAACTGCGACAGCTGAATTGGGCACTGAAGACGATCCCCAGGTTGTTGATTTGACATGACAACTCGATTGTCGATTCACATGTCAATTGATCGACGTCGCGTTGCAGCGATGGTGCATTGCATTGAAGTCGATTAAAACAGCGAGACAGTAATGCACATGAAATGCCCAGGTGTTGCATATTATATTCAAGGTGCATGTACCGATTCCATTATCGGATTGAAACACACATACATGTAGCGTTGTTTCCCCCAGAAATCCCGCGGGAGGACAGGGTATACATCGACTGTACCAGTCTACTATACGAATTGTACATGTATAGTGGTACATGTAAACTCATTTCTAGGAAGCAATATAGAGTGTAGATCATTCAAGCTAGATGATCATGCCATACATGCATCAAAACAAAGATCAAGGCACAAACACCAAGAAGCTCCAATGTAGAGCTTCTCTCTGGAGGTTTAAAACGCCTATCGAACAACTGAATACTAATAATATTCTGGATCGAGTGAAATCATGTCCACTGGTACTGTAGTAATGTAGCATAGTCTGTACATGTAGTCTTGCACTGCGTTTCGCATGAGCCTAAGACTCGGACTAAGCTCGGTGGACGGGCTTGGTCCACCGAGCTTAGTCCGCCTAATCTGACCCGTGTTAAACCGAAAAGTCTGATGCCGCTCACACGTCAGCGAGAGAGCGACAAAAGCCAGTCGCACAACCGAAGGCATGTTGAACGGCTACCGTCCTCACTCTGATGTGTCCCCGCCAGCCTTCATGAGACGAGTCTGCGAAAATGGTCAAAGTGTTGAGGCAATGCACTATTGCTGTGCAATACGTGCTTCATCAGCGGGCAAGAACAGCCAAGCGGATACACAACCGAGCAACGTCGAAGCATTGTACATGTAGCGTAGCCACTCAATTGCCACGTTGAATATGGCTAACGTGTGAAGATCTGGAGACAAATGTGGTCTCTCTTTTAGCCGTTTCGGTACACTACTAGCGTAGCGAAACGGCTGAAAATCTATCATAACTCCTCTACAGTCCACAATACACGGTGTATTGAGTTTCTTTCTTCAGTTCCGTGCTACCACTTCGGTGGATCATTCCCCCATTCAATACGAAACGCAATTGGATCTCGAACAGGCGCGTCGAAGCTCTGATACGTAACGGAGTTGGTGTATGGATACACTAAACTATTGTTTTGACCTGCTTTGTTGTTCCCGTTGCCCTTCGCCGGTTCTCTGCCACGCGCCTGGCTGCCGCAATTCCTCGCTGTGATCGCGCCCGATGGGCGTTTTGCGTTGAGCCATCGTGCTAGGAACCTTCCTGGGCGACCATTTCCCCCTACGCAGGTGATGGTGTCGCAGGCTGGGGGAGCGGCAACGGACGGGGCTGTTGGCGGTGGACTTCTCGCTCATTTATATACAGCGACGCTGCGTGTCGAGCCTCGCTTCGCATTTTCCATTCACTACGCGTACGTCCGCCCCGTTGACTTGCGTACGTGCATCAAATAAACCGTCGGTCGTACACTTTGGCCGCTGTTGTGATGGGGAGCAGCAACAGCGCCAGTTGTCCAGTCTACGACGGACCCGTCGGAAATTTCGTCCGCGCCGACTCGGACGCCTTGGAGTTCGACTGCGGTGCCTGCCCACAGCAAGCTGTGACACTGGCGGTGACAAGCGAGTCGTGGCTCATCTTCCACTTGCTGCTGAGCTTCGTGCTGGTCGCCTACGTGCGATGGAGTCGCGTGGAGATTCACAACCACGCCTGCAACCAGTACGAACTGCCGCCGTGCTGCCAACAGCATCTGCAACAACATCAAGCTCAGCACAAGGACGTCGTCGAGGAGAAACACAATGTGGTTGAAGTTGACGTCAAAGAAAATGAAGTGCTACTACCGACCACTGCGACGCCAATGCAAACGCCTGAGGAAGAACACGCCGCTGCCAGATTGGAAACCCTTCGCGTCGAGTACGCATCTTATCTGCAGATGCTCAAGTTCAGATTCCCGCGAGTTGTGGTGGACCACAAGATGCGTGCTGACGGTAAGAACCCGAAGGTGCTAGATGAACTCATTGCGGTATCCTCCACAGCGCCGAAGGAGAAGAAACTACCGGGTCCCATTGCGATCCCACCAGCAGCTGAGCCAGTGGAGGACGCGGAACATACACAGAAGATCGAAGCCTTCCAGAGGATGCTCAAGGTGGGCGTCCCGCGTCATCTTGTCGAGATGAAGGCACGCAAAGAAGGCGTCGATCCGGCGGAGCTGAATGGCTCAGCTGTTCGTGCTACACCAACGGAAGAGGAGGCAGACGACTCTAAACTTAACAGTGGTGTTTTACTAGCACCCAGTAGTCTAGCCACGCGATCCAGGCGCTCCAGTATAAGCTCATCCGTATCCACAGCACCCTCGACGCCTGATGCGTTAGCTATGCGCTCAGCAGTAGCTACTGGTAACGGTCGTCACTTAGCCATGATGGCGCTGCGCAAAATGAACGCTGGCATGCGCAAGAAATTGCACTGGTCAACGACACCGTACACAGGAGGCTTCATCCCAGCACAACGACGAGATTCGTTATGGACTCACATCCACGACAAGGCTCAGACGGATAGTGTGTGCATTTCCAGCGAAAGCCGACGATGGATGGAGAAGTTGTTTGTCAAGGTGGTTGCCAAGACCAAAAGTGTTCGTCGACTACGCCCTAGCAATAATAATTGCGAGCGGATGTCAACCAGGCAGTGCTCTGCTGGTGTTTTGTCGCCACATTCTGAAGGCGATGAGTGTCGGCCGAAGAGCTCTAACTCGGTCTTTTTGGTGACGAGGGAGACGAAATGGAAGGAGAACCTGACCCTGAAGAGGAAGAATCAGAGGACGAAGCGCCGGTGCCGGAGCCCGGTAGCGCGTTCCTGAACCGCAGGCTGTACGTGGTGCTACTTGACCACAAAAAGTCGCAGAACATCGCCATTGTGCTCGCACGAGTGAAGCGCACGTTCCCGGAGATCACACACGAAATCATGACGCTAAACTGTCATGTACTCTCAAGTCCAGCGCTGCAGTCACTCATTGATATGTGGCCTGACAGCGCTGAGCAAGAGGCCATCGACCAATTTGATGGTGACGTGTCAAATCTGGCTACGGTGAGTTCCATAAATGCCATATTGAGAGCGACCTATTACTGACAATTTGTTACTGCTATTCAGGCTGAACAATTTTTAATGGTTGCTCGGAAGATCCCGAGAGTGCAGCAAAGCTTCGCTGCCTTCAGTTTAAGAGGGATTTTGCCCGCGGGTAAAGGAGCTTCGGTACGTTTGTCTAGAAAGTTGTCATTGGTATGCGGATATCATCTAATGCGTAGTGTTGATGATTTCTTCCAGAGGAAACTTGAAACTTATGATTCGCGGCATGCAGCAAGTGTGTGCGAGCGAGACCCTCGCTGGCGTGTTGGAATATGTCTTTCACTTAGGCAATTTGCTGAACTTCGGTGAGGGCGTGGAGTACACTAAATGGGTCAAGAGTATTTCCATTGGTTCTCTGGCGAAGCTCTCATTCACCAAAGCATTTGACGGGAGGATCTCATTCCTGCAATATGTCGTCCAATCCATTGAGGTAGGCGCTACATGCACCTTATCTTTGCCGCGGTAGGCTCCATCTAACCACGAAGTTGTCTTTGACCTCGCAGCGCGACGAACCCACCTTGCTCGATTTGCCGAACACCTGAGCCTTCTTTCCAAGTGCAGCAAATTATCTATCCAAAGCCTTGTCGCTGAGCAGCAGTCTCTCAAGGGTGGCCTACGGATGTTGATCAATGAGACTCAGAAGGCTACTATATTCAAGACTGATGACGTCGAATTGCGAGCAGAATTGGCGAATTGCCGGGAAAGTATGAGGCTCTACGCGATGGAGGTGGAGCAAGAACTCAATGGCTTGCAGGAACTCGTCAATCAAATGGAGAGAGGTACGCATGCGCTGGTTTTGCATAACAATGGACGAGATTTGTGTTCTTACCTCCATGGATTTTTTTCTTTTTACCACAGAGAAAACACTTTTTGAACTACTTCGAAGAAGAAGATACCCTGCCGCTGGACGAACTACTGGGCTCCCTCGCCAGCTTCGCGGATGAGTACTCACGTGAACGCCAGCAGCTGATTCTACGTGCAAGACGCGCACAGAAAAGCAGCTTAGGCCGATCCGTATCCGTCAATTTGCCTCATAACCGTCACAGCCTGTAAGTATTCCCTGATACTCAAGGTGTCCAATTCGCACCCTTCAAGTACAGTATTATGAAAGAACGATATGCCAGCATTGGCACATATAAATATTTTTAAGCAGAAGTCGTTTTCTTAGCAAATACATGTAGTATCTCGACAAGCTCGTCCTTGAAGCGAAGCGTGCTGCTTCAACTTGTACATTATTGTAATTTACGTTATTTTATACTTAATGTTTTTGCCCATCATCGTTGACTAGACAGCTCCACGTTGACGTTCATTTGCAGTTTATTATCTGTTTCGCCGTCAAACTCGTAGTAGACTCTCCACTATGCCCACGTCCAACTCGGAGACCGTCGTGCGTCGATATGTGCACGCCAGTTGCATCTACGTGGCGGAACTCTGTCGCCCTACTGCAAAGAACGCCTTCAACGACGCCTTGTACGACCAACTGAGCGCCGCTCTGGACGAATACGAAGCCGACGACTCTCTTCACGCCATGATCCTCACTGGACATGGCGACTACTTTACTAGTGGCGCCGATGTGAAGGAGACGGCAGCTGTTCTGGGGATGGAACGTTGCGCCCACCTTCCAAGAGTCCGTCTTGTGTGTTTATGCACAAGATGTTGGACTGCAAGAAGCTTCTGGTGGCGGCTGTCAATGGCCCCGCTATTGGCATCGGCGTCACGCTGTTGATGCACTGCGACGTCGTGTTTGCAGCGGACAGAGCCACGTTCTGGACCCCGTTCCTACGGATCGGAGTCGTGCCAGAGTTTGCGTCATCCTACACGTTCCCCATCTCTTGGGCCCCAGTGTGGCAGCCAACCTGGTGCTTCGATCCAAGGTGTTCACTGCCAAGGAGGCTTTGGATGTGAAGATTGTTGGGGAGGTCCTCCCAACTGAGGGGTTCCTGAACAAAGTGCTGGAGGAGATTGAGCTGCTGGTGACTAACCGGTTCAATGCCAACAGTCTGCCGGCGTATAAATCGCTGCTACGACGTGAACGTGCCCCGAAGATACGTGAAGCGCTGTTTCACGAATTTGAACAACTTGACCGCCGTGCCGCGAACGGGGAGTTTCTTGCTACGGTGTTGGAACTCAAGAAGCACTTCAAGAGCAAGAGTGTCAGCAAGTTGTAAGAGGCCGATTGTCTTCGCCTATGTTGAGAATTTCTTCGATGTGATGCGATGCTTGCCTACCTACCCAGATCAAACACTTTATTCCCCAAGCACCCTTGTCAAAAAATGAAATGGTAATGAGTTGTTGGAATGACTATGCCCTCGCTTGAGTCTAATATGTTAACTTTTTACAGGCCAGAATTTGGGCAATACATCAAACAATAATAATAAAAAATGGGGAGCGTGTCCTGAAGTTAATGCTATGGGCATAATTGTGAGACTCTGATTTACTTGATTCAGTACCTTGATTTACTTTCTAATTTATTTTCGAAAAAGTAGAGGCCATACTTATCAGGCATACATCTAAGCATCTAAATAAATAGAGATTTGAATACTTCCATCCAGGCAACTCCTTAGCTAAGCGATCTCGATTTTTGTGTGAACACGTTTACATGTCTTGAACTTGTTGAAGATGCAGCCATCGCAGCGCTTCGGAGTATAGCCAACTCGGAGTCAACATGACGTGGTTGCCGGCAACAGGGACGCTCACAGCGTGTTGATGTTATGGATGCAGAAGTATAGTTGATGTTGCTGCACAAGATCAACTTGCCAGCTCGGATGATGAGCTGGTCGCATTTTTAGCTATAGACATGTTTCTGTGTGCTCCACGTGGTGGAGCTGTGGTGCATTTGGAAATGTACTCATAAGGAGGCTAGACGTAGCAGGCACTCAGGGTACCACGAACTAGGGATCACCTTAACCTGTGAATATATTTCTCCCTTCGCAATTTCCTCTCAACAAGTACAGTCGTCTGAGCTTTCCCAGTCTTCCTACCTTCCATTAGATTATGAATTCCAAGCTAGGCTCCAATGACATTCTACAAGACGACAACTATTTCTTCTGGGAGTTTAACGCCTGTATGGCGTTAGCCCAGAAGGACCTGCTGCCCCATGTCATTTTCAAGCAAGGCGAAGTCGCGACGGAGATCGGTATCAACTCGGTGGGGTGGCAGATGGCAGACCTGAATGCGTTCGCGATCGTCTTCAAGCTCCTAAGTCCAATGTACCAGACAATGGTCCGCGATGCAACGTTGGCACATAATGCGTGGGAAATTTTGGAGATGTTCTTCGTGTGTCGCAATCTGCACAATCGAGTCGAGTTGAGGCATCAGTTGCATGAGTTCAAGGTGACCGGCGGCGCGGACCTACTGAAGAGTCCGACCCAGTTCGACCATCTGTGCATGAACATTGCAGCAGTTGGTGGCGCCCTTCCAGACGATAAGAAGTTTGTGATAATTCTCAGTAGTCTTTCGGCTGACTACGACTAGATGGTGAAGATTTTCAAGAATAGCCAAGATGTCGACCTCTTGGGAGCGAAGGAGATGCTCCAACGTGAATTCAACCGACTGCAAAAGCGAGGCGGCAGTGAAATGACGCTACATGCTGTTAGGCGTAGTAACCGCGGGCACATGGGCTCACGACAGCCGCGGCTGGCTGTAAACGAAAGCCGAAGATCGAGTAATGTCTTCGTGTGGAAGTGATTCAATTGAGGTCGTGTCGGGCACAAGCAAGCGGATTACTCGCGTCAACAAGATCAACGCAGTGGTGATGACAATGCATTTGTTTTCACGGCTACAGGACAGCATGGCTTCTGGATAGCGGTGTATCAAGGCACATTGAAACAGGGTGGACAACCACTCTGTTTCTAGCATACACTGTATGCGTGTATGAGGAGGCGTAAGTCTTTACTTTAGATTTGTATTAGAAATACACGTTGTCGTGTATTTCTAATACAAAAAGACTGTTTAGGTAGAAATTTGAAAACTGTACTTATGTCGGCCCGCCGCGTGGCGGGCCTCTTAGCAGACCTATCTAAAAGAATATCTAATTGCATGGTGAGGGCTATGGTTGGCCCTCACGTGTTGCACCTATGCATGCGCCTCATTGGTCGAAAGGTATCTCTTTCTACCAATAGTAGCGCCTAAGCGCCCGCCACTAATAACCAATCAGTGGCGGCTCGAAATGATTGTAATCCTGTGTGGTCCACACACACAGGCAGCCTGCTTCATATGTATACAGCCTATCCGCAATCTCTGCCGGATAGCTATATATATACATATGTATACTTGTGTAGTCCTGCTACAAGTACGCTCATGTCCTATCGCCCATGAACAAACATGTTTGGCGGCATCGAGAACGCATTGGCCATTTCGCTCAACTCTTGCACTTCTCCGATTGTCAGGCTACATAAGCAAGTTCGCAAGACGCGCCTCTTGTAACGGACTGGGTATTTACTGTTACTAACTTACACGTAGCGTCGAGGAAGCTCGCGATAGTGAGACCAAGTTCCAAATCGAGGGAAATTAAACTCTGATTTAGGCTAGGTCCAGGGCGGGGCCTCTGAACTCATGTGAGCCACTCAAATGCAAGTCAACTCCTGATTGGTTATAATGGCTCTCCTTTGCAGCCAATCAGGCAGTGACAACACAGCACGCGCTAGCCGCGTGCTTCTGTACCTACTTTGTATATCAACCTATATAAATCTACCTACATATGTAACTTGGTGTGATCCGCTACACCTCTCAATAGATGATTTCTTGGTCTTCATATAAGAAAACAAGAGCTTGTGCAAAATTCGCTTGCCGCATAAATCAACTCGAGAGACTCCTTTTCGAGCAGTATTTGCCGTCGCATCCCACAGCGCTTCCCCGCTTCTGCATTACTATCACACAACAGACTGCAGACTCGCTTTGTCGCTTCAGAAGCAACATGTATCATCACTTTGGTTGAAGGGTTGCTTGGATCAGAATACGTATCGGCGTTACCGCGATCACCCCCACTCGGCCCATGCGTGAGGTAGTTGTCGATATGGTCAGCCATCCCATAGCTCCGCAATAAATATGGACCGCTGTGAACGGCAAGAGAGACAACAGCCGGGTTACTGCTCGGAAACGACGAATAGAGAGTGAACCTATTCATTTCAGGTGCCATCGGCGACTCATATAATTGTTCAGGCTTGTAATTGTTCGCTTTGCGCTTGAACGGCATTTTCGATCAAGCGTTTGTTGAGCCATGCTGCCCTTGTTTTCGATTTGTCTTTTTGTCACTGACATACCGGCATGATTGCATCCGCAGCGTCTACAGAGCTGGCACACCTCACAGTGACCCACTTTACATTTGCACGCTAGCAACGGGGCTGCCACCATAGTTGTTGCTGTCGTCGAGATTTGTGACATACGACAGACACGCTTTCTTTATGGCAACACTATAGTCAACAGGTTGACCACAGTAATCTAGAAACACTCCGGGAGACTCCAAGTTACATCGGGCTGGACACGACTTACGGGCTTGAGCGACGGTAGCTATGAACACGACGCACGATGCACGGACTTAAGCGACGGTGGGTATGAGCACGGCACACAGACGTGGACTACCAAAAACAAGAATGACTGTATCTTCCCTAAACCTATGGTTGCAGCTCACACCGTGATGTGAATCTTACATTTGATGAGGCTTCAAGCTGGTGGCTTTGCATGGCGATTTCTCTTCATCCACAAAAGCAATGCTAACCAGCATTGCTGCTACGCGCTCATAATATCACGGCCAACGTTAAATCTTGCTTTATTGGGCTGCCCTCATAATAGCGGATTTCCCGAGTTGCTCAGTGTTTGCGAAAAACGCAATTTTCATTATACTTGAGTCATGGACTGCTTGTTAAAAGATAAAAAAATTAAACGGGTCAAAGCTACAATAATTCAAGGTCTGAAGAGCGCTTTATGCAAGTTTCTTGCCGCTATGACTCCATAAAGTCCAGCACAAGCATGTGTAGATTGTCACAGGCGTTGACTTGTGTACAATACACGGTGTACTCGTATCAATTGTGTTGGCCGCGTCGTGCCACACATGACAATACAGTGTTTCCTGCCATTCTTCAAGTGCATAAAATGCACTGGCTCAGGCTTGTTGGGAGAATTTTATGGAGACACAGCTGTGTTACTAAAAAGATCTGCCTCACATGCTACAAATATGAGTGAGTGCGCATCATACATCTAAGATGACTTGTGGGCAGCTTGGAGTTGGTTTGATGTTGTAGATAGAATGCGAAATGGAAAGTGATTAACGTGAAGTGGTTAGACTTGGTCCTGGTTCACTCGTCTTCCTAGGGCGTCCTTTGTGACCCTCTACTTCAACCTCCGCTATGTCCAGCCTTATCTATCCTCGAATACACATGTATGGATGAATGATACCATGCGGGATCGAGCAGTCTCTGCCGCTTAGCTGCAACCAGCTCATCTAGTAGAGTAGTGATCACCTACACACCAGCACTGGTGATTTACCTGCAGATTTTGTACTGCTTCTCCAGCTGTGGTTGAATTGTAACACTCCTCCTCAAGGTGCGCACTTAATTAAACCGCACATCTTGGTCAGCTTGACGAATTGCGGTGTTGGCAGCACCTTGGTCAGGAAATCTGCTTGCTGAGAAGTGGACGGGGTATGGTGAATGGTGAAGTCACGACACGCTACGTGATCACGTACAAAATGCAGTTGAAGACCGATGTGTTTCGCTCTTGACACTCCCCTTGGTTCGTAGCAATACTGATTGCTGCTTTGTTATCGACGAACACCGATGTTGGGGGTAGTTGCTGAATGCCGATTTCGCTGAAAAGTTGTCGCAGCCAAACGATTTCTTGTGTGGCCAGAGCCAAGGCCATGTACTCGGCCTCGGCAGTCAACAACGCGACGGCTGTCTGTTTCTTTGACTTGAAAATTACTGACCCTTCAGCAACCTTAATCAACCCCGGAAGTCGAACGCCGTGAGGCAACATCACCTCCCAATTAGCATAGCTAAATCCTACAATGGTGCCGACCTTCTCGTCTGTGCGTCGAAACTGAAGACCCATATTTCCCGTACCCTTAAGGTACCTCAAAACACGAATTGCAGCTCGCCAGTGAATTTCTTGAGGGTTTTCCGGGAATTGTGATAGAAGACTCATCGACACGCATATGTCCGGTCGAGTACTATTCGCTACATACAATAGTGAACCAACCAGCTCTCGATAAGGTTTGTTTGACCGCTGCGATTCATCAGGCGTCGCTGAATGAAGTTCTTGTCCAGTGATATTCGGGTTTCGAACGGCGTAGGATTCGGCTTGGCCAAAACGTTCGATCGTCCGTGCGACAAATTGCTCTTGTTTTAGCACGAGTTCACCTTCTTGGCGGTTGTATAGCACTTCCATGCCCAAGATGAACTTTGAATCACCCAGACTCTTGACTTTGAAGTGTACACTCAATTGTTGCACGACTTGTTCTGCTTCAGCTGCATCTACACAGCCTACTAAGAGATCGTCGACGTATAAAATCACGAAGACGGGTCCACGGCGGCCATTACGAACAAACAGACATGGTTCAGATCTACACTGACGAAACTCTGCTTTGAGAAATACCTCGCGTATCTTGTACCATACCGCCGCTGCTTGTTTTAAGCCATAAAGACTTTTGCGCAGTCGACAAACCTTTCCGTCACCAACCTTGACACCATGAGAGATCTTCATATAGACAACTTCATCAAGTATGCCGTTGAGAAAGGCCGTCTCAATATCGTACTGCTTGATCTGGTAACCGAGCTGGCAGCAGACAGCTAGGAATGCTCGAACGGTAGCCAAACTAGCGACTGGGGAGTATGTTTCGGAGTAATCCACATCGAACGTCTGCAAAAAGCCTAGCGCAACGGCGCGATCTTTGAAGCGGGTTATGTTACCATACTCATCACGTTTAAGAGCAAACACCCACTTGAACCCGATCACTTTCACTCCTAGTGGCCTTCGAACTATGTCCCACGTATGGTTGCGAATTTGTGCTCGGAGTTCTGCATGAATAGCATCTTTCCAACGAAAACATCAGGAGAGACCATTTCCTCTGCATAACTTTGTAGCACATCTGTTGAAACAGGATGGACAACCACTCTGTTTCTAGCATACACTGTATGCGTGTATGAGGAGGCGTAAGTCTTTACTTTAGATTTGTATTAGAAATACACGTTGTCGTGTATTTCTAATACAAAAAAAGACTGTTTAGGTAGAAATTTGAAAACTGTACTTATGTCGGCCGCCGCGTGGCCTCTTAGCAGACCTATCTAAAAGAATATCTAATTGCATGGTGAGGGCTATGGTTGGCCCTCACGTGTTGCACCTATATGCATGCGCCTCATTGGTCGAAAGGTATCTCTTTCTACCAATAGTAGCGCCTAAGCGCCCGCCACTAATAACCAATCAGTGGCGGCTCGAAATGATTGTAATCCTGTGTGGTCCACACACACAGGCAGCCTGCTTCATATGTATACAGCCTATCCGCAATCTCTGCCGGATAGCTATACATATGCATATGTATACTTGTGTAGCCCTGCTACATCTGTGGTGTAGCGAGATCAGTGAAAACGCGTTCACGATCTTCACACATACGGCGCCCGAACTACCGACTAACGAAGGGGTACTCCGATCGTCCGTGGGGATGCTGATGTCTTCCCACCTAGTGTACCCGTTGGTGGGCTAGCTCTGCTCTCTCGGTGTCTCAAGAAAACGCGCAGCGATGTCAGGTGGACCGCCCTGGCGAGGAGTGGGACTGTGGTGTTGCCTCGTGGAAACTTCTTCACGAGGTGACGGGTTGGGTATCGATCTTGATCTCTTGAGGTCTTGATCGACGGAACAGAGATGGCTCCAGTCCTGGGATGCCTTGAGGGGGTGTTGCTCCCCTTGTTCCTTTCTCCTTGACCGCTTCCTTTAGCGGGGTCTTGATCTTGTGGGACGATGCAGCCTGGCCAACTATCCAGGAGCTACTGTTGGGTTGATCTACCTTTAATTAAATGCACTAAGTGGGCCAATATAATTTCCACTTTAGAACACTTAAAGTATACAGAAGTAACCTTGATTTCCTTTACACTAAGAAACCTATGTTCTCTCTACCCAACGCGTCCCTTACTCTCCTTGAAGAGGATTTTTGAAGAGGTGCTCAGAAGAGCTCTTTTTCGAGAGTGAGAAGGCTTGCCTTCTCCCAAAGATTCCACTTCGCAGTCAGTAGTCCATCACCCAGTGGGTACACTTTCTGAGTCAGATCGCGTACCGGAAAGATTGATCCATCCGCGATCTGACCTGCATACTATATCGTGTATCGCAATGATTGGTCCATCGGCGATGGCGTAGATCGCGGTGTCCAAAAATAGCTCCATCCGCGATCTACCTTTTCAGGGCAGCTCGCGTTGTTCAAAGATGGCACCATATGCGACCCGATTTGTGCTCCAAAGACTGCACCCATCTGGTCTATCCAGATCGGATAACTGATAATCTGAGTCCATGTGGTCACACCATAGATTACCTCAGTCCATCAATCCATTCTCCCGGAAAGATGGACTAGGCTTCACCACAAGAGGACCGTGGAGTGCGTATTTCATATCTACGATGGGAATGGACTGGGGCGCTCCTGAGATTCTTCCACTACGAAACATACGAGATCAAGAACTATTGACTAGGGCAGATGCCGCATGGGCTCGCTACGTCGTATGAATCAAAGAACTGCAACGGGATACACACTGTGAGCACGCCTGACCACTGGTGCGGAGTTACCACGCTGAGTAGCCGCCTTGAGAGGTCTGAGAGTCTGAGCGATTCTACGGAAACTCTAAGGAGGTTGCCTATCTCCCATCTGGGAAATGCTCGCACCTTATCACAAACTACACACACATGGAGCCCGAAGGACAACCAGAAGGTGGCTGGAGCGTCGATGTACCTACACGAACGTGTGGATGCAAGTACAATTTAAGATTGGTGTCTGCATTCATGTACTTTTCGGCTTGCAGGTCAAGCACTACACTGGTCTTGACGGCAAGCAAATGCTCGTCAACCGTCTGGTACCTCGGAAGCGGCATCAGACGCGTACAGTGAATACTCGGGTTTCTGCTGGCCGCCCACAGACGAATGGGCATGTAGTAATGCTAGGCGGTCCATCTTATATGTAACAGTTGTAACCACCACTATCAAAATGCATCGTTCGTAGCACATATCAGCCTTAGACCATAACTTACACCGGTACTGCTCTTAGAATAGGTATATGAAACCTACGAAAAAAGAAATCAACGAAAGCTGACTTTCTCAAATGCTTATTTCCTGAAAGACCACCAAAATGTCAACCGCACAAGCTCTCAAGTCCACGTCGACACCACATTTTACGCATTTTCGAATG
Organism: Phytophthora kernoviae; assembly: GCA_008080845.1. NCBI lineage: Eukaryota > Oomycota > Peronosporomycetes > Peronosporales > Peronosporaceae > Phytophthora > Phytophthora kernoviae. Next base: position 11,809 of record VKKV01000362.1, on the reverse strand, counting down.
GTGCAAGTTGCACCTTCGCAAGCGTGGATGGAGTCGGCTAGATGAGGCAGCCGCGCGCTACTTGAGGACGTGGGGCTACATTCAACGAGGTACCACCGTAAACACCGGGGAAGCAATCAAGCGGTTGATCGATGCGGTACCTCAAACCCGAATCACTAAGGCTTGTCTCATTGAAGCAGCTGTGCAAGGTAACGGCACCAGAGAAGTGGAATGGATGCTGCCCGCAGATGTTAAACTTAGCGGGTGTCCAACCTATTCGGTACGCACCATTTTGGACGATCAGCGCGTCAATAGCCGCGTGGTACTCCTAAACTCATGGGAACCTACCTGGGAACCAGCAGCTAATCTACCTTCGGACGAGATCAAGAAGTACAGGAAGCGTAAGCACCGACAGGTAGAGCGCACCGACATTGAGGTAGAATCAAGCGAAGAGTAACCAGACAAAGCACACCAAAGCTCATAACTCGCCACATTTAATAGATACTATCTATATTACATCCTATACTAACATCTTGCTGCGTCTTCGTGAGTGTTTTGAAACTGCCATGCAGCCCATCCGCTAGAGCGATACAGGGTCAAGCCCCTTAACTCACCCCGCACATGTCCACACACCAACTGCATCACACTCACGCCAAGCCAATGCTGCTGCCACTGCAGCGCTGAAGTTTGCAAATTGAATGTGATGCTAGTCATGGGCTGCGCTACAGCCTTTCTCACGGGCGCCATGGGATAGATAGTCCTTGTGTTCTCGAGTCTTTTTATGTCCTTACTTGTCTAGCCTTCTTATCTATGTGGTACCAAAATATATTGGGTGGCAACTGCATTTTAGTGTGTGTTATAACTATTTTGTCCAGGAAAAAGAAACCTTTCCTAATACTATACATACATAAACTATACACTCTCTCACATTCCTCGGAGACCCAACAGTTATAGGGTACAATGCCGTGTTAAGGCTTAAACGGTTTTTACTCCAGCGGAATTAATGCATCCGTCTTGCTATTTAATGTCCACATTGGACGCTTGTACTGATGATCGCTGGGGAAGTGCATTTCTAAAGTCCTTAAGTGCTTGCCCCGCTTCCAACTACAGAATGTGGCGCTATGAATGGAAATGGGGAAGAGTACATAAGAATATATATAATTTATAAAATTTTCGAAGACAAACTAATATTGTTCACTAGGTTATGGTTTTTCATGACGCTGTATCTCCGCATTGTGCAACGAACCAGATATCAATCTTCAAGATCTGCGGTCTGCTTGAATGGATCAAGTTTCTTTATGTCCATCGATTCACCCTGTTCTTCGAGGCACGGAGTTTTCCCCAGCTTTTCTCAGTTTTCAATTTGCCTCTTAGCACTCAAGCAACTTCCAACCAACTAAGTATGCGTCCGTCCAGCTTTCTCCTACTGATGCTTGCCATCATCTTCGCTTGCAGTAATGCTGTCTTGGCTGACTCCCCGCTGAGGCTCGTGCTCTCAACGCTGTGAACAACGAGCGTGGTGCAAAGCGTTCCCTGCGTACCACGAAGGAGGAATCCGACGAAGATGACAGTGACGATGATGAGGAGAGAATCGTTGCTCTAACACGTCTCAAGACCAAGTGGAAATTGCACAGCATGCGGAAGGAGGCAGATAAGGACTTCAAGAACCAGGCGAAGGAAATATTGAAGCTGGACAAGGCGAAAGAGAAGGAACAGAAGCAAATCGATGACTTGATTAAGAATTTGTACACGCCTGAGAAGGTCTCGGCCAAGTTGGGGCTTGATAAGCTAGATGATCCCATGACGAGCATCAACTGGCCGTTCTACCAGGCCTTTGATCGGCGGTACGAGAAGTACATCACTTTCGGGTATTAGCGTAGATGCCTCCTACGTTTTAGTAGCGACAGTAACCGCTGCTCCAACATGGAATTCGTTCACTCCAATAATGCTTTTCCTGTTTGCTCGTGGTTCTGGAACTTATGCAAAGGGATAAGCAGCTAACGTATTCCCACACTCTTACACAGCACTACAGTAGTAAGAGTTGCAATACCTAGCAAGTACATATATCACCGTAGCCTTTTAGTAGCTCTGTCGCATCGCTGACTTGTCAAGGTGCTTCACCATTTTGGGACGGCATTCCCATTGAACAAGATGTCGACCTGTTTCGCACATGTACGTCTCGTTTTCATAGTTTCTTGCATGACGTTTTTCGTGCCAACCACGACTCCATCGAACGCATCGAAGGAAAATCCGTAGATGCAGTATCTCACCCAGCTTTGTGGGGATTGAACTCGCATGCTCCAATTGCTGTGATGGTCTTCCATCGCACCCCACAATACAAAATAGTATTCATCTGCTATGGACCAGTTCATTTTAACGATAATCACACGCACACGTACCCGCACAACAGCGACCAATGGACACGCACACGTGCACATCCGTCGCCAACGCACAAGAGATCTCCGACGTAGTATCTGACGTCGTGGTTGAATATGCAGCTACACGTTCAGCAAACACCAAGAAGCAGTACGCCCCAAAGCAGGCATAGTTCAAATAATGATATACGATGAAGAAATACGACGACGGTTGCTTGGTCTATGAAGGTAAACTCTTCACCATCCTGAAAGCGTCCGTCATGTGAAAACAAACGTAAACAAACCAGATGGGTTGAGGAGTACACAGACGGACGGAATTCAACAACTCGATAACAAATCATAGATAAGAAAACGTCTGTCACGACGTGCATAGCAAAACCAGGGGTGATTACGAGTCGGTAAGATTAAAATTAGATTTAGTCTAAAAACTAACGTTACCCACAAATACCATTTTGACAGGACTATTTACCTATATTAAAGCAGAAGCCCAAATGTTGTGTCAAATGAGCCCAAATGAGTGTCACACCTTTGAGCACGCGTGTGTGGAGTTCGCTGCACAAATCCATGAGGATGCGCGAAGAAGTCGAAGAAGTCGAAGAAGCGATTCGTATGTCATCTTCTTGCTCGTCTAGTCAGCCATGTAGTTCACTGTGATTCTCGCGGATAAGTTGGGCCATTTTGGTCGTTGTAAGCGCTTGGAGGGCTCGTCGTTTAAGGTGAGACGGGGATCAAATCCCGTTATTTTCAGGGGGATATCAGATTGGCCGGCTCAGATTTACATCAATTTTATCTCGGACATGTTTGGTTGAAAACAATACCTTTCTTTTTTCTAGGCTTGGATTGGCCAATTTATAGGGTGGCCGTTAGAGTGGCCGGCCGTTGGGTTCCATAGGTCTGTGTACGACTAGCATAAATGCTTATACTGAGGCTGTCATCGACTAGTACAAACTGCAGCAGTATTTAAAGACGAGATACGTCACGAAGAAGCACGACTGCTGAAACTGACACTGCATGTTGAAAAATCCTTCCTGACGGTACACTGGGAAGATGAAGTAGGGCGCGGCAGTTGCGCGTTTCACAATAGACTGGAACTCGTCGACCAGCAGTGTGGTGGCCACTGCGTCATCCTTTCGACGTGGAAGTCCTCCCAGATACTGCGAATCTGAGGTGCCTGTTCATTCTTCAGCAGTTCAAGCTTAACGATCTGTTCTAACGAGCGTGCTCCAGGGTATGAGAACCCCGTACTTGATGTAGTACTTGCAAACGTGCGACCAAGTAGTCCGCGGGTGTTAGCGAGTAAGGTACGACCCACTAAAAGCATTATTGATGTCAAGTGATGGAAGTGACGTGTGGACGCTACAGAGCAATGTGGTCCACATATTCGACGGTTTCGCGTATCAACGAGATGGCTACACAAGAGTGATAACGCATGATATCTTCCTACAAGATACTTGTAGGGTCAACGAACCCAGGCATAATAGGGCTACCCTTGCAGCGCTTCAAATGAACGCGTGATGTAGAACATGACGTCCACGAACAGCTACGACGCGTGCTACATCTCTTTGCTGCAGCGGGTTTTTGATCTTGTTAACTTCGGTTGGCGCGTTCGAAACCATCGCTATATGAGCAACCTCAGTCACACCACTGATGGTTCGCTGGTCAACCAAACATCTCATGTGTATATAATAATGAACGTAATTTTTACTACGACAGGTTACCGAGGTAAAAAGTAAGTTACATCAAGTGCTCAAAAATATCAGCTCTAAGGGCTCACCCGTGATCTAGGGAGCCACGATATAAATGTTGTTCAATGAGTACCAATGAGAGAACTTGGACTTTACAGTAGCAATGACGATATCAACCGAGGAACTTTTGTACTTTGTACGGCTACAATCAATTCATGATGTTCAGTGTTATGATCATTGGTTACCGTCTCTAGCAAAGCGTAGGAGGCATCTATTCCGTAACCCATGCCTCCCTTCTCAGACCTTTGAGCTCATCGTAATACACAACAAACGCCGCGAAGAACGGGTACTTCTTGCTCTTTGTGATTTCGTCCAACTTCGTGACACCCAGCTTGATCGCAAGCTTATCTGGTGTACAAACAGACAGAGAAACTTGATTCATTCAAGTAGATTGCAGATCTGGAAGATTACGATTGCAGCGATACTTTCTGATCTGAAGAAGAGAGTCGATATTGTGGTATACCTATCGCCACTCGCTGGCGGTGGATTCAGGTGGGGTGGCATCAATCTGCGCTCCATCTCGGCTACGGACCCAGTACCGTAGCTAGGTGTCCTACAGGAACATCACGAGGGCAAATTCTTCGTACATGTAGTTTTGCTCCCTCCACGCTAGTCCTACATTACTGTACGAAACGTTTATCTGCATTTGCTCTAGATCATGTAACAGTACTGTAAACGTTTCATGTGGACGAGGCACAATCTTGAGTCATAATACTATCATTGAGGTGTCCAAATTGTTTTACAGAGATTCGTGTCACTGATGTCAACGCTTTTGGTGCATATAGTAGTATTCGCTGGCAATCACAGACATTCGCTCGCAAGTTTGTGAACATCACGTCGAATACCAAGGTTTCATACCCTGGATCATGTTTGTTGGGGCTGATCGTTAAGCTGGGACTGTTGGAGGCTCTCCAGCCTGGAGAGCGAACAGTATTCGGAAGGACTTCCACACCGAAAGGATGACGCAGTGGCCACCACACTGCTGGTCGACGAGTTCCAGTCTATTGTGAAACGCGCAACTGCCGCGCCCTACTTCATCTTCCCAGTGTACCGTCAGGAAGGATTTTTCAACATGCAGTGTCAGTTTCAGCAGTCGTGCTTCTTCGTGACGTATCTCGTCTTTAAATACTGCTGCAGTTTGTACTAGTCGATGACAGCCTCAGTATAAGCATTTATGCTAGTCGTACACAGACCTATGGAACCCAACGGCCGGCCACTCTAACGGCCACCCTATAAATTGGCCAATCCAAGCCTAGAAAAAAGAAAGGTATTGTTTTCAACCAAACATGTCCGAGATAAAATTGATGTAAATCTGAGCCGGCCAATCTGATATCCCCTGAAAATAACGGGATTTGATCCCCGTCTCACCTTAAACGACGAGCCCTCCAAGCGCTTACAACGACCAAAATGGCCCAACTTATCCGCGAGAATCACAGTGAACTACATGGCTGACTAGACGAGCAAGAAGATGACATACGAATCGCTTCTTCGACTTCTTCGACTTCTTCGCGCATCCTCATGGATTTGTGCAGCGAACTCCACACACGCGTGCTCAAAGGTGTGACACTCATTTGGGCTCATTTGACACAACATTTGGGCTTCTGCTTTAATATAGGTAAATAGTCCTGTCAAAATGGTATTTGTGGGTAACGTTAGTTTTTAGACTAAATCCTAATTTTAATCTTACCGACTCGTAATCACCCCTGGTTTTGCTATGCACGTCGTGACAGACGTTTTCTTATCTATGATTTGTTATCGAGTTGTTGAATTCCGTCCGTCTGTGTACTCCTCAACCCATCTGGTTTGTTTACGTTTGTTTTCACATGACGGACGCTTTCAGGATGGTGAAGAGTTTACCTTCATAGACCAAGCAACCGTCGTCGTATTTCTTCATCGTATATCATTATTTGAACTATGCCTGCTTTGGGGCGTACTGCTTCTTGGTGTTTGCTGAACGTGTAGCTGCATATTCAACCACGACGTCAGATACTACGTCGGAGATCTCTTGTGCGTTGGCGACGGATGTGCACGTGTGCGTGTCCATTGGTCGCTGTTGTGCGGGTACGTGTGCGTGTGATTATCGTTAAAATGAACTGGTCCATAGCAGATGAATACTATTTTGTATTGTGGGGTGCGATGGAAGACCATCACAGCAATTGGAGCATGCGAGTTCAATCCCCACAAAGCTGGGTGAGATACTGCATCTACGGATTTTCCTTCGATGCGTTCGATGGAGTCGTGGTTGGCACGAAAAACGTCATGCAAGAAACTATGAAAACGAGACGTACATGTGCGAAACAGGTCGACATCTTGTTCAATGGGAATGCCGTCCCAAAATGGTGAAGCACCTTGACAAGTCAGCGATGCGACAGAGCTACTAAAAGGCTACGGTGATATATGTACTTGCTAGGTATTGCAACTCTTACTACTGTAGTGCTGTGTAAGAGTGTGGGAATACGTTAGCTGCTTATCCCTTTGCATAAGTTCCAGAACCACGAGCAAACAGGAAAAGCATTATTGGAGTGAACGAATTCCATGTTGGAGCAGCGGTTACTGTCGCTACTAAAACGTAGGAGGCATCTACGCTAATACCCGAAAGTGATGTACTTCTCGTACCGCCGATCAAAGGCCTGGTAGAACGGCCAGTTGATGCTCGTCATGGGATCATCTAGCTTATCAAGCCCCAACTTGGCCGAGACCTTCTCAGGCGTGTACAAATTCTTAATCAAGTCATCGATTTGCTTCTGTTCCTTCTCTTTCGCCTTGTCCAGCTTCAATATTTCCTTCGCCTGGTTCTTGAAGTCCTTATCTGCCTCCTTCCGCATGCTGTGCAATTTCCACTTGGTCTTGAGACGTGTTAGAGCAACGATTCTCTCCTCATCATCGTCACTGTCATCTTCGTCGGATTCCTCCTTCGTGGTACGCAGGGAACGCTTTGCACCACGCTCGTTGTTCACAGCGTTGAGAGCACGAGCCTCAGCGGGGAGTCAGCCAAGACAGCATTACTGCAAGCGAAGATGATGGCAAGCATCAGTAGGAGAAAGCTGGACGGACGCATACTTAGTTGGTTGGAAGTTGCTTGAGTGCTAAGAGGCAAATTGAAAACTGAGAAAAGCTGGGGAAAACTCCGTGCCTCGAAGAACAGGGTGAATCGATGGACATAAAGAAACTTGATCCATTCAAGCAGACCGCAGATCTTGAAGATTGATATCTGGTTCGTTGCACAATGCGGAGATACAGCGTCATGAAAGTACATAACCTAGTGAACAATATTAGTTTGTCTTCGAAAACTTCATAAACAATATGTTTATTATTATGTACTCTTCCCTATTTCCATTCAAAGTGCCTCATACTGTAGTTGTTGCAAGCGGGACAAGCACTTAAGGGCTTTAGAAATGCACTTCCCCAGCGATCTTCAGTATAAATGTCCAATGTGGGCACTAAATAGCAAGACGGATGCATTAATTCCGCTGAGGTAAAACTTCGGCGAACTCTCACGATCCTTAACATGATATTCTGCCCTGTAGCTATTGGGACTACGAGGATTGTGAGAGTGTAAAACTTACACTTGCACAGTACTAGGAAGTGTTTATTTTCCCTGTGGGGCGCGAGAGGATCCGTAAACCAACTACGATAACGGTGCAACTGTATCCTATTGAGATGCAATTGTTCCCATCGCTGATCCCAACTGGGTTTCCCAATGAATTACTATAGTATGATTTATTTTCTCAACAGAAACAATGCTGTGCTGAACAAAAATAACTAAACAGGTAGACTACTTTGATTTAAAATGAGTCTTCTGCGCTGAATGGCTCCCGTGGGTGGAAATTCAGCACATCTTACTTTTGACAAGTTTGGAGACAGTGTAGTCTCGTCGATCTATAAATCGAGCTTAGCCGATGGACGTACTCGGATTGGAGACATGGTTCGGCGGATGCATATCGCGGACACGCATATGGCATTCCAAGCGTTGAAGGATGGAGTAGCAGTGATGAAGCCTTCGAGCTTTTGCAAGTCGCATCTCACCGAGCTCATCGGGTTGATCCTCATCAATTACCCTGGTCTGGTTTTCGAATCCGCGCGAACGGACGAGGTGCGATTGGTGACTCCCAACACGGACCACCCTTATGTGCTGGAGATTCAGCACTCAACGCCGCAACAGGCCACGCTGGCTATTGTCGGTGAATTTGAGCAACGCCATTTTCCGCTCCAATCCAAAATTCAGCTTCTAGGGGCTGTTCAACAATCGATAGAGTCTACTTCGGTAGTCATAGACTTCCACCCCACCCGAAGATGGATCACCTTGTGTGCTTGTGGGCTGGTTCAAGGGGGTGGGAGTGCAGCCGGAAGAAGGTCAAGTCGAGGGTTGCTCTCAAACGGAACGCTGCAGGTACGGCAATGCTGACACAGCGAGAGGCTGCTTGGCGGGCGGAAACACGATCATCCACGCCGCTCTTGCCTCGGTGTTGTGGAAGCAGCTTCGGAGGTGGATTGGTTTGGATGCTTGGGGAGAGCGACTACTTTATCGGCTGAAAACTCGTGGAATCAACTGCTTCGATCGGACGCAGCAGAGGACGGGGTGTCCACACGCGACTTGTGTGGGGAGGACCGATGTAACCCTCTCACACATATTTTGGGACTGCCCTGCCGCGGCAGCTATTTGGTCCACATTCATTGATCGGTGGTCGCAGCTCGGTCACCCTGCGAATCTGCAACGGCCCAGCACTTGCTTTACGTTTCACCTGACGGCGGTCCCGCTGACTATCCTGGGGCGACAGGAGGACGAACTCTTTTGAACACCAACGCCAGAACAGGATGCAATTACCTTACAACTGCACCCAGCCGCTGCAGCATGCTGGAGACTGGGGGTGTTGATGATGCTACGGGTTGTGTGGAAATGGAGGACGGCGCACTTCCACGATGATCAGATGGTTATGGAGAGCAAGTATCTAGCACTACTTAGGTCTCGCCTACGGGAGGGATACCGTACCATCCAGACAGCATATCATGACACTGGGAGAGCGCGCCCTGGCATCGCGGTGATTCATGTAGTGGTAGGGGCCCTGAATGGGCTGTGGGACCCACACCACATGGAACTGGCCGGATCGACTTGTCGATATATTCTCTTTTGATGGCAGGTCCCGGGCAACCCTGGTCCAGGAGGAAGTGGTGCAGTCATCATGCGGATTTCTCAAGAGTCAACTGCAGGCCAAGTCATCTGGATTGCCAGTATGTCTTATATTAGCGGGAAGACTACCAACAATCAAGCAGAGTACCGAGGATTATTGACAGGGCTCAGATATGCTTATCGAGAAAGGATCCGCCCACTTCACGTAGTCGGCGACAGCCAATTGATCATTCAGCAGCAGAGACGACGCATCTCACCCAAGGCGAATCATCTATGTAGACTTTATCAGAGCTGCCGGGTACTAGCGGACAAGTGCGGAGTCCGTTCCTGGACGCACCACTACCGGTCATTTAACAAAACGGCGGATGCGTTGGCCAATTTGGCCATGAACACCACCCACAGTCGACAAGTGGTACTAGATACTTTGAACGGTTCGGAAGACATCCGACAGATAGTGGCAGACCACGCTGATGGAGACCTCCGACATTGGCACAACGAGGCAGTAACACAGCGGCCTGGTGCACCGCAACAACGGACCGCCTCTGGAGCATCGCTCAAGAGGCAGCCAGCCGACGACGAAAATGGGCGTAGGCAGGTAAATGGTGATTAGCGGTCGTTAGACTAGTTAGGCTAAGTGACTGCAATATACCACAAAAAAAAAAAAACATTGAGTGTTGTCGACGAATACTACCTCGAGAATGGCAACCAAGCAGCAGGATACTGGTAGCGCGTACTGTACCAATTGGACTGGCTCGTTGAAGTAGCTCCGACATAACTTGTGTCACGTCTAGTGTTGTGACAGCACCGTTGTGATGAGTGCCCTGATTCACAGTAATCTTCTTACTCAGTGTCTTGATACATCAAGTTGATGGCCAGTGCGATACCAACGACTGTGTTCCCAGGCTCATCAAAGAGGACTCAGCCAGGTCCAGCACCATCATGTCGTCCTCATTGGTCACTTCAGGTGACTCACCTCACAAAATGATTGTAAGTGACTACTCTGGAAATCACTTGGAAATCACTTAAGCGACCCGACTGGTACAAAATGTTCTCTCTCCTTTTCTCATTCCAGAATCTGCTTGGTCGAAGAAAGATGGTGAAGCTCTTATCTTGGTTGGTGTGGCGGGAAGCGCGTTCCCTGTGGACATTGACAGCTAGTGGGCCACTTAAAGAAGGCGATCAAGGTAGAGAAACCAAACAGGATCAAGTGCGACGCAGATGAACTGACGCTCTTCCTGGCCAAGAAGGACGGTGTGTGGCTGAATGGGGCTGGCGCGGCAGCTGTGACGCTTGATGGCGTGATACTTGTAACACGATGAGAATGGAAACTCGCAAGGTTTCGAGCAGATGGATCCGTCTCTGTGGCTCAACGACGGCAAGTACTTTGGAGATTTTCACCCGACTGGGGTCAAATACATGTGCTGGTGGTGGTTCCGAAGCGAGAGCCGCCGCCTACTCAGATATTTGAAACGTTTCGACCATACTCTGAAGGAATCAATGTGCGACTTCCTCATCTATCACGTGATAGAAAATTTTCACGACGCAGTTCTCGCCACGAATGTTGTGCTGTTATTGTCTCCTGCCGGGTCCGGAAAGACTTCGCTGTTGACATTATTTCGCGACCGGTATCCTGCAATTCAATGTGTGGTAATCTCGTTAAACCACTCGGGTCCAGCCAGTCAAATCCTCAGCTAATTTGGTATTGATGTTTCGAAGCAAACGTGTCAGCTGCCTGGTGATGGTGCGATGATTGTGGTAATGCTGGATGATTCTCAGCGCCAGTATCATGACGTGTCATTTTGGGCCTTGTTGGTCAAGGGAGCTTTATCGTGGATCCCACCAAACGTACGCTTTGTTATCTCCGCAACGCATTCACTTGAAAGCGAGTGGACAGACAGTTCTGTTGACTTCCGGAGCTTTCGGCAAAGGATTATGAGGGGTGATTTTTACTTGGCGACGAAGAAGTAAGACAACTCCTTGATTTGGGTAATGGACTACCCTCGAAACTTAGGAGCCCAGCGGTGGAAGAGGTGATTATCTGAGAGTGCGCCACATCGGTGCATTACGCATTTTTATCGATAATATCGTGGAATTCTTTGAGAAGACCTCTCCACAGCAACAAAAGTGCTGGCGTTTTGCTTCTCGGAGACAGCGGTGCAGGCGATGGGTCGATTGTATAGCAGAAGGCATGTAATCCCTTCAAGTAGCGAACTTCAGACTTTCCTGATCAAGTGCTTGTTGGATGACTCTATGCCTCCGCCGATGCATTGTGATGAAATAAGCTACTTTACACGATTGATGAAGGCGGGCATTATAACTCAAGATGCGACGTCGTTTGTGAAGTTTACGTCGCCGTTGGCCACAAGGTACTACTCCAATCTATTTCCGAAGCGTGGACTTTACAATCCGTCATCGCTGAACGAACTCATCAGGAAGGTGATTGGGAACATGTCGGCAAAGAGTGCTCAGACAGTCGACTGTTGACAAGAATGACTTCCCGAAAACTACGTTCCAGCATCAGTTTATGGAAGGCCTTGCACTGGACGGAGCCGACCTGCTCAATTTGCCCCGAGCTCTCAAAG
>VKKV01000361.1:0-11234 GCA_008080845.1 Phytophthora kernoviae | reverse complement strand
TGTTGGGGCTGATCGTTAAGCTGGGACTGCTGGAGGCTCTCCAGCCTGGAGAGCGAACAGTATTCGGAAGGACTTCCACACCGAAAGGATGACGCAGTGGCCACCACACTGCTGGTCGACGAGTTCCAGTCTATTGTGAAACGCGCAACTGCCGCGCCCTACTTCATCTTCCCAGTGTACCGTCAGGAAGGATTTTTCAACATGCAGTGTCAGTTTCAGCAGTCGTGCTTCTTCGTGACGTATCTCGTCTTTAAATACTGCTGCAGTTTGTACTAGTCGATGACAGCCTCAGTATAGCATTTATGCTAGTCGTACACAGACCTATGGAACCCAACGGCCGGCCACTCTAACGGCCACCCTATAAATTGGCCAATCCAAGCCTAGAAAAAGAAAGGTATTGTTTTCAACCAAACATGTCCGAGATAAAATTGATGTAAATCTGAGCCGGCCAATCTGATATCCCCCTGAAAATAACGGGATTTGATCCCCGTCTCACCTTAAACGACGAGCCCTCCAAGCGCTTACAACGACCAAAATGGCCCAACTTATCCGCGAGAATCACAGTGAACTACATGGCTGACTAGACGAGCAAGAAGATGACATACGAATCGCTTCTTCGACTTCTTCGACTTCTTCGCGCATCCTCATGGATTTGTGCAGCGAACTCCACACACGCGTGCTCAAAGGTGTGACACTCATTTGGGCTCATTTGACACAACATTTGGGCTTCTGCTTTAATATAGGTAAATAGTCCTGTCAAAATGGTATTTGTGGGTAACGTTAGTTTTTAGACTAAATCCTAATTTTAATCTTACCGACTCGTAATCACCCCTGGTTTTGCTATGCACGTCGTGACAGACGTTTTCTTATCTATGATTTGTTATCGAGTTGTTGAATTCCGTCCGTCTGTGTACTCCTCAACCCATCTGGTTTGTTTACGTTTGTTTTCACATGACGGACGCTTTCAGGATGGTGAAGAGTTTACCTTCATAGACCAAGCAACCGTCGTCGTATTTCTTCATCGTATATCATTATTTGAACTATGCCTGCTTTGGGGCGTACTGCTTCTTGGTGTTTGCTGAACGTGTAGCTGCATATTCAACCACGACGTCAGATACTACGTCGGAGATCTCTTGTGCGTTGGCGACGGATGTGCACGTGCGTGTCCATTGGTCGCTGTTGTGCGGGTACGTGTGCGTGTGATTATCGTTAAAATGAACTGGTCCATAGCAGATGAATACTATTTTGTATTGTGGGGTGCGATGGAAGACCATCACAGCAATTGGAGCATGCGAGTTCAATCCCCACAAAGCTGGGTGAGATACTGCATCTACGGATTTTCCTTCGATGCGTTCGATGGAGTCGTGGTTGGCACGAAAAACGTCATGCAAGAAACTATGAAAACGAGACGTACATGTGCGAAACAGGTCGACATCTTGTTCAATGGGAATGCCGTCCCAAAATGGTGAAGCACCTTGACAAGTCAGCGATGCGACAGAGCTACTAAAAGGCTACGGTGATATATGTACTTGCTAGGTATTGCAACTCTTACTACTGTAGTGCTGTGTAAGAGTGTGGGAATACGTTAGCTGCTTATCCCTTTGCATAAGTTCCAGAACCACGAGCAAACAGGAAAAGCATTATTGGAGTGAACGAATTCCATGTTGGAGCAGCGGTTACTGTCGCTACTAAAACGTAGGAGGCATCTACGCTAATACCCGAAAGTGATGTACTTCTCGTACCGCCGATCAAAGGCCTGGTAGAACGGCCAGTTGATGCTCGTCATGGGATCATCTAGCTTATCAAGCCCCAACTTGGCCGAGACCTTCTCAGGCGTGTACAAATTCTTAATCAAGTCATCGATTTGCTTCTGTTCCTTCTCTTTCGCCTTGTCCAGCTTCAATATTTCCTTCGCCTGGTTCTTGAAGTCCTTATCTGCCTCCTTCCGCATGCTGTGCAATTTCCACTTGGTCTTGAGACGTGTTAGAGCAACGATTCTCTCCTCATCATCGTCACTGTCATCTTCGTCGGATTCCTCCTTCGTGGTACGCAGGGAACGCTTTGCACCACGCTCGTTGTTCACAGCGTTGAGAGCACGAGCCTCAGCGGGGAGTCAGCCAAGACAGCATTACTGCAAGCGAAGATGATGGCAAGCATCAGTAGGAGAAAGCTGGACGGACGCATACTTAGTTGGTTGGAAGTTGCTTGAGTGCTAAGAGGCAAATTGAAAACTGAGAAAAGCTGGGGAAAACTCCGTGCCTCGAAGAACAGGGTGAATCGATGGACATAAAGAAACTTGATCCATTCAAGCAGACCGCAGATCTTGAAGATTGATATCTGGTTCGTTGCACAATGCGGAGATACAGCGTCATGAAAGTACATAACCTAGTGAACAATATTAGTTTGTCTTCGAAAACTTCATAAACAATATGTTTATTATTATGTACTCTTCCCTATTTCCATTCAAAGTGCCTCATACTGTAGTTGTTGCAAGCGGGACAAGCACTTAAGGGCTTTAGAAATGCACTTCCCCAGCGATCTTCAGTATAAATGTCCAATGTGGGCACTAAATAGCAAGACGGATGCATTAATTCCGCTGAGGTAAAACTTCGGCGAACTCTCACGATCCTTAACATGATATTCTGCCCTGTAGCTATTGGGACTACGAGGATTGTGAGAGTGTAAAACTTACACTTGCACAGTACTAGGAAGTGTTTATTTTCCCTGTGGGCGCGAGAGGATCCGTAAACCAACTACGATAACGGTGCAACTGTATCCTATTGAGATGCAATTGTTCCCATCGCTGATCCCAACTGGGTTTCCCAATGAATTACTATAGTATGATTTATTTTCTCAACAGAAACAATGCTGTGCTGAACAAAAATAACTAAACAGGTAGACTACTTTGATTTAAAATGAGTCTTCTGCGCTGAATGGCTCCCGTGGGTGGAAATTCAGCACATCTTACTTTTTGACAAGTTTGGAGACAGTGTAGTCTCGTCGATCTATAAATCGAGCTTAGCCGATGGACGTACTCGGATTGGAGACATGGTTCGGCGGATGCATATCGCGGACACGCATATGGCATTCCAAGCGTTGAAGGATGGAGTAGCAGTGATGAAGCCTTCGAGCTTTTGCAAGTCGCATCTCACCGAGCTCATCGGGTTGATCCTCATCAATTACCCTGGTCTGGTTTTCGAATCCGCGCGAACGGACGAGGTGCGATTGGTGACTCCCAACACGGACCACCCTTATGTGCTGGAGATTCAGCACTCAACGCCGCAACAGGCCACGCTGGCTATTGTCGGTGAATTTGAGCAACGCCATTTTCCGCTCCAATCCAAAATTCAGCTTCTAGGGGCTGTTCAACAATCGATAGAGTCTACTTCGGTAGTCATAGACTTCCACCCCACCCGAAGATGGATCACCTTGTGTGCTTGTGGGCTGGTTCAAGGGGTGGGAGTGCAGCCGGAAGAAGGTCAAGTCGAGGGTTGCTCTCAAACGGAACGCTGCAGGTACGGCAATGCTGACACAGCGAGAGGCTGCTTGGCGGGCGGAAACACGATCATCCACGCCGCTCTTGCCTCGGTGTTGTGGAAGCAGCTTCGGAGGTGGATTGGTTTGGATGCTTGGGGAGAGCGACTACTTTATCGGCTGAAAACTCGTGGAATCAACTGCTTCGATCGGACGCAGCAGAGGACGGGGTGTCCACACGCGACTTGTGTGGGGAGGACCGATGTAACCCTCTCACACATATTTTGGGACTGCCCTGCCGCGGCAGCTATTTGGTCCACATTCATTGATCGGTGGTCGCAGCTCGGTCACCCTGCGAATCTGCAACGGCCCAGCACTTGCTTTACGTTTCACCTGACGGCGGTCCCGCTGACTATCCTGGGGCGACAGGAGGACGAACTCTTTTGAACACCAACGCCAGAACAGGATGCAATTACCTTACAACTGCACCCAGCCGCTGCAGCATGCTGGAGACTGGGGTGTTGATGATGCTACGGGTTGTGTGGAAATGGAGGACGGCGCACTTCCACGATGATCAGATGGTTATGGAGAGCAAGTATCTAGCACTACTTAGGTCTCGCCTACGGGAGGGATACCGTACCATCCAGACAGCATATCATGACACTGGGAGAGCGCGCCCTGGCATCGCGGTGATTCATGTAGTGGTAGGGGCCCTGAATGGGCTGTGGGACCCACACCACATGGAACTGGCCGGATCGACTTGTCGATATATTCTCTTTTTGATGGCAGGTCCCGGGGCAACCCTGGTCCAGGAGGAAGTGGTGCAGTCATCATGCGGATTTCTCAAGAATCAACTGCAGGCCAAGTCATCTGGATTGCCAGTATGTCTTATATTAGCGGGAAGACTACCAACAATCAAGCAGAGTACCGAGGATTATTGACAGGGCTCAGATATGCTTATCGAGAAAGGATCCGCCCACTTCACGTAGTCGGCGATAGCCAATTGATCATTCAGCAGCAGAGACGACGCATCTCACCCAAGGCGAATCATCTATGTAGACTTTATCAGAGCTGCCGGGTACTAGCGGACAAGTGCGGAGTCCGTTCCTGGACGCACCACTACCGGCCATTTAACAAAATGGCGGATGCGTTGGCCAATTTGGCCATGAACACCACCCACAGTCGACAAGTGGTACTAGATACTTCGAACGGTTCGGAAGACATCCGACAGATAGTGGCAGACCACGCTGATGGAGACCTCCGACATTGGCACAACGAGCAGTAACACAGCGGCCTGGTGTACCGCAACAACGGACCGCCTCTGGAGCATCGCTCAAGAGGCAGCCAGCCGACGACGAAAATGGGCGTAGGCAGGTAAATGGTGATTAGCGGTCGTTAGACTAGTTAGGCTAAGTGACTGCAATATACCACAAAAAAAATAAAAAAATACATTGAGTGTTGTCGACGAATACTACCTCGAGAATGGCAACCAAGCAGCAGGATACTGGTAGCGCGTACTGTACCAATTGGACTGGCTCGTTGAAGTAGCTCCGACATAACTTGTGTCACGTCTAGTGTTGTGACAGCACCGTTGTGATGAGTGCCCTGATTCACAGTAATCTTCTTACTCAGTGTCTTGATACATCAAGTTGATGGCCAGTGCGATACCAACGACTGTGTTCCCAGGCTCATCAAAAGAGGACTCAGCCAGGTCCAGCACCATCATGTCGTCCTCATTGGTCACTTCAGGTGACTCACCTCACAAAATGATTGTAAGTGACTACTCTGGAAATCACTTGGAAATCACTTAAGCGACCCGACTGGTACAAAATGTCTCTCTCCTTTTCTCATTCCAGAATCTGCTTGGTCGAAGAAAGATGGTGAAGCTCTTTGTATCTTGGTTGGTGTGGCGGGAAGCGCGTTCCCTGTGGACATTGACACGAAGCAGCTAGTGGGCCACTTAAAGAAGGCGATCAAGGTAGAGAAACCAAACAGGATCAAGTGCGACGCAGATGAACTGACGCTCTTCCTGGCCAAGAAGGACGGTGTGTGGCTGAATGGGGCTGGCGCGGCAGCTGTGACGCTTGATGGCGTGATACTTGTAACACACGATGAGAATGGAAACTCGCAAGGTTTCGAGCAGATGGATCCGTCTCTGTGGCTCAACGACGGCAAGTACTTTGGAGATTTTCACCCGACTGGGGTCAAATACATGTGCTGGTGGTGGTTCCGAAGCGAGACCGCCGCCTACTCAGATATTTGAAACGTTTCGACCATACTCTGAAGGAATCAATGTGCGACTTCCTCATCTATCACGTGATGCGCTAATAGAAAATTTTCACGACGCAGTTCTCGCCACGAATGTTGTGCTGTTATTGTCTCCTGCCGGGTCCGGAAAGACTTCGCTGTTGACATTATTTCGCGACCGGTATCCTGCAATTCAATGTGTGGTAATCTCGTTAAACCACTCGGGTCCAGCCAGTCAAATCCTCAGCTAATTTGGTATTGATGTTTCGAAGCAAACGTGTCAGCTGCCTGGTGATGGTGCGATGATTGTGGTAATGCTGGATGATTCTCAGCGCCAGTATCATGACGTGTCATTTTGGGCCTTGTTGGTCAAGGGAGCTTTATCGTGGATCCCACCAAACGTACGCTTTGTTATCTCCGCAACGCATTCACTTGAAAGCGAGTGGACAGACAGTTCTGTTGACTTCCGGAGCTTTCGGCAAAGGATTATGAGGGGTGATTTTTACTTGGCGACGAAGAAGTAAGACAACTCCTTGATTTGGGTAATGGACTACCCTCGAAACTTAGGAGCCCAGCGGTGGAAGAGGTGATTATCTGAGAGTGCGCCGGGCACATCGGTGCATTACGCATTTTTATCGATAATATCGTGGAATTCTTTGAGAAGACCTCTCCACAGCAACAAGAAGTGCTGGCGTTTTGCTTCTCGGAGACAGCGGTGCAGGCGATGGGTCGATTGTATAGCAGAAGGCATGTAATCCCTTCAAGTAGCGAACTTCAGACTTTCCTGATCAAGTGCTTGTTGGATGACTCTATGCCTCCGCCGATGCATTGTGATGAAATAAGCTACTTTACACGATTGATGAAGGCGGGCATTATAACTCAAGATGCGACGTCGTTTGTGAAGTTTACGTCGCCGTTGGCCACAAGGTACTACTCAAGCATCTATTTCGAAGCGTGGACTTTACAATCCGTCATCGCTGAACGAACTCATCAGGAAGGTGATTGGGAACATGTCGGCAAGAGTGCTCAGACAGTCGACTGTTGACAAGAATGACTTCCCGAAAGAAGCTACGTTCCAGCATCAGTTTATGGAAGGCCTTGCACTCTGGACGGAGCCGACCTGCTCAATTTGCCCCGAGCTCTCAAAGGTGTTCCCTGCTCTGCCCCATCAGCGCAGTCAACGCATCAGAGGAGAGATTGACTTCTACTTGGATGGAAGTCTTCGGTGGGGAATCGAATTGCTCGTCAATGGTGACAAGATCGGCGAGCATATGTCTCGATTCGCTGCAGGTGGGAAGTATGCTGCGCTCGCAGCAAAGAGTACACTGCCATCGATTTCCGAGGCAACGAGAGTGGAACAATCATCGAGGTTGCCCGCAAACCAGAGAGGATCACAGTTTTCTTTAAACTTGGAGACTTCTCAACATGTTGCATTTTTGGATTAGTTGAGGACGCGGAACCGATCACTTTGAACCACTAAATGCCATACCACGGCATGAAATGAAAGTTGCTTTAGCTGCCTCTTAATTCTTTTGAGCGTGATGAATATAAAGTTAGTAACATACAAATATGGCGTAGTCATCTGAGCAATACCAAACTAATAAGGAGCGAATTAAGGTGGCGCAGAAGCGCTACTATCAGCGCACACATGAAGCACGCTTGTCCTATCAAAAGGGCGACGTCGAGGCATTCACTAGGGGTTCTCATTTTTGGCAGCAGCAAGACCAGAAGTGCCAAGAGTTTAGCCAAGCAAATTGATTCAGAACTGACAACCCCATCGAACTTCGGCAGCAACAACATCGCCACACAGAACCAAAGCAACGCTGCCGAGCAGATAGCACCATGCCACGGCAATCACGGCGAGCAGAACTTATAGCTCATTACAGTTCCTTGCTTCATCGACACCTCTCTTTGCATTATACCCGCCTTCTTTTCGACCTACACGACTGTGACGAGGACGATATCGACTGCGGCATCCTATCACGGTTCTTTCAGCTAATCACGACACGCTATTCATCGTCACACCGCCTCACATAATTGTCCTCCATAGTAAGCCAGTCCAATAGAGTGTTAGCGAGCTGACCGAGTCGTCTGGCCCATCGTTATGCCACATCGTATGCCATGCCCGCTTAGGTTTACTCTGTTTGCTCGTCGGAGTGCGAGTATTTCTGGCTGTGAGGATACAACGAGGAGTTGTGCTTTCTTCCTCTTCAGCGGGGCTGGCAAGCAAATTAGGTGTAAAGATAGTCACGCCTGACGCCTGCGATGTTTGACATGCATCATGTAACGGGCTCGATGGTAGTTCAATACTCGACTGAGATCTATTGCTTGCCATTGCTTACCACTGTTTGTCATCACAGCCCGCATTTTGCTCGCGCTGGTCCCTCTTCTTGTGTGTGTCTGGTCTGTTATTCTCGCTGAGAGTCCAATTTGCTGCCATAGGGTCGCAAACTGCTTGGATTTCACAGCAGGATAGAGGGGTCGGCAGCAAGATGATCGACACAATCTCCACCAAGTACAGCTCGAGGGCTTCGTAGATCAGCCTCATCGATGTTGCTGCTGCCAAAGTGAGAACTCCTATTGCCAGTTTATTTACCATCACTCAGAAGAATTTCATATGGATGGCGCTGAACTAGTTCTCCGCGGCTTGGGATTTGACGAGCCTACCAACATATCCGTACCAACACCCAACCAGCATATTTGGACTCCACATCAATAGACTTGGGGCAACTAAGACACACGAGTCGTGTCCTTTGAGTATTGAGACTGTACGGCTATGGGAAGTATCAAGGGATTGACGTCAGTAGTACATATAAGTAGAGTAGCTTTGGGTTCCGAGACTGAACCTCAGTCTCGAATTTACCAGTGAATAACAAGTGAGCTTTGTGTGAGAAGTTCTGGTGTAGTTGCCTTCGTTCATCAAGAGCGTGACGCTCTTTTAACTAGTTCTGCATTTCGTCAGATAGTCTGTGATGTCAATGTAATATGCAGCACAACATGAAATCGTCAACTCGGTCCAAGGCCAAGTAGTCCTCAGCGCGAAAGCGAAAACGGCGGGTTCCAATAGACGAGATCGTCCCTGAGTCAGACTACGAGGACAAGCCTAAGAAGAAATGCAAACCAAAAGGAAAACAGCAGTCAAGGGAGGATCTCGTCCATTCGAGCGTCTGGTTCAACCAGAGTATCACTGACGACCTGTGGATGCCGGAGCCAACGGAGCTGGAAGCCGTCATTAAGCCCTGCAGACAGTGCAAGATAAAGCGCAAAAGTCGGCAACATCGGAAGCACTGGGGTCGAGGCAAGTCGGGGAGGCACTGGAATCGAAAGCAACGAGGGATGCAGCAACCCTCCAAGCACCCCCACATTCGTGAGCGGGTTCCTGACAACCAACGGATGCTGGAGCCACTGCTGACCTCGTGATTTGAAGTGTCTAATTTCATTGACCAACCACGAAGGCAGCAGTGGAGGACACCGTCCATGCCACCTGCTCGTGCAACACGAGCCATCGTGGAAGAGCTGAGAGAGCTCGGAGAGCTGGTTGAAGACGACGACGGACCTGTGAACAGTGTCATAAAATTACGACTGTATCCGACGTCGGTGCAAAAAGAAAAACTCGACCAAATGTTCACCGCTAATCGTGCAGTGTACAATAAACTGATTGCCTGCTCTGCCGAAGATCGGAAGACTTGACTCGCAGCGAAAGTGGACAAAATGTCCTGGGCTGAATTCGACCACAAGTACCGACCTATTGCGAGGCTACGACACATTTCGAAGTACTTCAGAAATAAGAAGGCGCTCTAGCGTCACAAGGCAGTGAATGATGAAGTGTGAGACTCGGCATTTCGGGACTTTATTAAGGCGACGAAGGCTTCAATCGCTGACTTCTTTGCTGCAAAGTCGAGAAATAAGAAGACGACGTTTCCTGAAATGCGGTTCAAGAGCAAATTTGCACCTTCCAACACCATTGAAATCGCGAAGCGCTCTATTCGTCGCGTCTAGCGAGATGGCACGAGTGTGTTCGATTTCATCCAAAGTTCTTTGGTTTCAACAAGGGCGATGGGATTTTTATCCACAAGGATCTACCAGAAGCAACCATGTCGGTACGCCTTCAACGTCTACGAGAAGGCACATGCTTCTTGATTGTACCTAGACCCCGTCAATTCACCAAGTCATCCAGTGAACGCGTTTGCGCGATCGATCCGGGTGTGCGTAACTTTGCCACAGTGTACGACCCGGACGGTCGCACATTCAGTATGGCAGACAGTAAGTCTATCATGATGAATAAGTTCAAGGTTATCGATCAGATGAAATCGCTCCTAAAGCGCATGGACAATGCCTCCAAGGCAAAACATCAAGATCTGAAGAGGACCAAGAACAAGCGAGGACGAACCAGCTCGAAGACGGAGGAAGGGCGGCTGAGCTACCGGCTACGCCGACGGATTTGGTTTACTTCGTGGAAGGCCACACGGGGCCATGGCTGACTTGCACCAGAAACTCTCTTCCTGGCTCTCTGCGAACTATTACACCGTTCTCCTCCTGTCATTCCAGACGGCAGGGATGACGCACAAGCACTTTGACGAGGTGGCATCAGACGCCACCCCTGAGACAGCGTCGGACGAGATGAGAGTTGCTGTCTTGAAGCGGAAGATCCGAATCCCACAGCGCGCACTATGATGGCGCAGGCCCATTACAGGTTCAAGATGCTCTTGAAATACAAAATAGTTCGTTCCGGCGGTCGGGTGATCAACTGTGAGGAGGAGTACACCTCCAAGACATGCTCGCGATGTGGCGCGATCAACCACGATCTCGGTGGGAAGCACGTGTTTCAGTGTCCGTCATGCAACGTGATGCTGGATCGAGATGTCAACGCAGCAAAAATATTTTCCACAAGAACATGTGCATGCTCGGGTAGCGAGACATGTACCTATCGGCGTATCCTTCGTCGTGGAGACCTGCTAGAAGAGCTCGAGTTGACTAGCGTTATAGGCCTACGAGTTGACGAAGTGGCGTACTTATGAAGTGAGTGTGTCGGTTCGAGAAAACTCCTAATGAGGGTCACTAGGCTTTAATTACTGTCCAATTCGACATTCAAGCGATTTACACACCTTGATGGACCAAAATATATTGCGCGGTGCGTTTTCGAGGATACTCTAAATGCTAATCTGCTAACGCAATGATTCCACTGGACTCGTAGCAATGGATGAGCTGCAGTTTTTCAGCTCATCCATTGCTCGGTTCGCTTCCTCGACGCTGGGGCAGCTCTGTGGGCGGGATACAAACATCATCAGTAAGGAAACTAGATCAAATAATCACATAGGCGCGCGACGTACATTAAGAAACGCCGTTAGGTCAACCGTTTTCCGCGACGGGACTTCACTCGATGACTGTGTATCATTGCACAGCTGCTGGTACAACCGAGTCATGAGCGTCCCAATGCCAGGAGACGGTGCAAGCGTGCGGAGCAATGAGTGCAAACGGACACCGCTGGAAGTGATTTGAGGTGTGAGGTCCTC
>VKKV01000360.1:0-66408 GCA_008080845.1 Phytophthora kernoviae | reverse complement strand
GTAGTCGGCGATAGCCAATTGATCATTCAGCAGCAGAGACGACGCATCTCACCCAAGGCGAATCATCTATGTAGACTTTATCAGAGCTGCCGGGTACTAGCGGACAAGTGCGAGTCCGTTCCTGGACGCACCACTACCGGCCATTTAACAAAATGGCGGATGCGTTGGCCAATTTGGCCATGAACACCACCCACAGTCGACAAGTGGTACTAGATACTTCGAACGGTTCGGAAGACATCCGACAGATAGTGGCAGACCACGCTGATGGAGACCTCCGACATTGGCACAACGAGCAGTAACACAGCGGCCTGGTGTACCGCAACAACGGACCGCCTCTGAGCATCGCTCAAGAGGCAGCCAGCCGACGACGAAAATGGGCGTAGGCAGGTAAATGGTGATTAGCGGTCGTTAGACTAGTTAGGCTAAGTGACTGCAATATACCACAACAAAAAATAAAAAAATACATTGAGTGTTGTCGACGAATACTACCTCGAGAATGGCAACCAAGCAGCAGGATACTGGTAGCGCGTACTGTACCAATTGGACTGGCTCGTTGAAGTAGCTCCGACATAACTTGTGTCACGTCTAGTGTTGTGACAGCACCGTTGTGATGAGTGCCCTGATTCACAGTAATCTTCTTACTCAGTGTCTTGATACATCAAGTTGATGGCCAGTGCGATACCAACGACTGTGTTCCCAGGCTCATCAAAAGAGGACTCAGCCAGGTCCAGCACCATCATGTCGTCCTCATTGGTCACTTCAGGTGACTCACCTCACAAAATGATTGTAAGTGACTACTCTGGAAATCACTTGGAAATCACTTAAGCGACCCGACTGGTACAAAATGTTCTCTCTCCTTTCTCATTCCAGAATCTGCTTGGTCGAAGAAAGATGGTGAAGCTCTTTTGTATCTTGGTTGGTGTGGCGGGAAGCGCGTTCCCTGTGGACATTGACACGAAGCAGCTAGTGGGCCACTTAAAGAAGGCGATCAAGGTAGAGAAACCAAACAGGATCAAGTGCGACGCAGATGAACTGACGCTCTTCCTGGCCAAGAAGGACGGTGTGTGGCTGAATGGGGCTGGCGCGGCAGCTGTGACGCTTGATGGCGTGATACTTGTAACACACGATGAGAATGGAAACTCGCAAGGTTTCGAGCAGATGGATCCGTCTCTGTGGCTCAACGACGGCAAGTACTTTGGAGATTTTCACCCGACTGGGGGTCAAATACATGTGCTGGTGGTGGTTCCGAAGCGAGAGCCGCCGCCTACTCAGATATTTGAAACGTTTCGACCATACTCTGAAGGAATCAATGTGCGACTTCCTCATCTATCACGTGATGCGCTAATAGAAAATTTTCACGACGCAGTTCTCGCCACGAATGTTGTGCTGTTATTGTCTCCTGCCGGGTCCGGAAAGACTTCGCTGTTGACATTATTTCGCGACCGGTATCCTGCAATTCAATGTGTGGTAATCTCGTTAAACCACTCGGGTCCAGCCAGTCAAATCCTCAGCTAATTTGGTATTGATGTTTCGAAGCAAACGTGTCAGCTGCCTGGTGATGGTGCGATGATTGTGGTAATGCTGGATGATTCTCAGCGCCAGTATCATGACGTGTCATTTTGGGCCTTGTTGGTCAAGGGAGCTTTATCGTGGATCCCACCAAACGTACGCTTTGTTATCTCCGCAACGCATTCACTTGAAAGCGAGTGGACAGACAGTTCTGTTGACTTCCGGAGCTTTCGGCAAAGGATTATGAGGGGTGATTTTTACTTGGCGACGAAGAAGTAAGACAACTCCTTGATTTGGGTAATGGACTACCCTCGAAACTTAGGAGCCCAGCGGTGGAAGAGGTGATTATCTGAGAGTGCGCCGGGCACATCGGTGCATTACGCATTTTTATCGATAATATCGTGGAATTCTTTGAGAAGACCTCTCCACAGCAACAAGAAGTGCTGGCGTTTTGCTTCTCGGAGACAGCGGTGCAGGCGATGGGTCGATTGTATAGCAGAAGGCATGTAATCCCTTCAAGTAGCGAACTTCAGACTTTCCTGATCAAGTGCTTGTTGGATGACTCTATGCCTCCGCCGATGCATTGTGATGAAATAAGCTACTTTACACGATTGATGAAGGCGGGCATTATAACTCAAGATGCGACGTCGTTTGTGAAGTTTACGTCGCCGTTGGCCACAAGGTACTACCAAGCATCTATTTCCGAAGCGTGGACTTTACAATCCGTCATCGCTGAACGAACTCATCAGGAAGGTGATTGGGAACATGTCGGCAAGAGTGCTCAGACAGTCGACTGTTGACAAGAATGACTTCCCGAAAGAAGCTACGTTCCAGCATCAGTTTATGGAAGGCCTTGCACTCTGGACGGAGCCGACCTGCTCAATTTGCCCCGAGCTCTCAAAGGTGTTCCCTGCTCTGCCCCATCAGCGCAGTCAACGCATCAGAGGAGAGATTGACTTCTACTTGGATGGAAGTCTTCGGTGGGGAATCGAATTGCTCGTCAATGGTGACAAGATCGGCGAGCATATGTCTCGATTCGCTGCAGGTGAAGTATGCTGCGCTCGCAGCAAAAGAGTACACTGCCATCGATTTCCGAGGCAACGAGAGTGGAACAATCATCGAGGTTGCCCGCAAACCAGAGAGGATCACAGTTTTCTTTAAACTTGGAGACTTCTCAACATGTTGCATTTTTGGATTAGTTGAGGACGCGGAACCGATCACTTTGAACCACTAAATGCCATACCACGGCATGAAATGAAAGTTGCTTTAGCTGCCTCTTAATTCTTTTTGAGCGTGATGAATATAAAGTTAGTAACATACAAATATGGCGTAGTCATCTGAGCAATACCAAACTAATAAGGAGCGAATTAAGGTGGCGCAGAAGCGCTACTATCAGCGCACACATGAAGCACGCTTGTCCTATCAAAAGGGCGACGTCGAGGCATTCACTAGGGGTTCTCATTTTTGGCAGCAGCAAGACCAGAAGTGCCAAGAGTTTAGCCAAGCAAATTGATTCAGAACTGACAACCCCATCGAACTTCGGCAGCAACAACATCGCCACACAGAACCAAAGCAACGCTGCCGAGCAGATAGCACCATGCCACGGCAATCACGGCGAGCAGAACTTATAGCTCATTACAGTTCCTTGCTTCATCGACACCTCTCTTTGCATTATACCCGCCTTCTTTTCGACCTACACGACTGTGACGAGGACGATATCGACTGCGGCATCCTATCACGGTTCTTTCAGCTAATCACGACACGCTATTCATCGTCACACCGCCTCACATAATTGTCCTCCATAGTAAGCCAGTCCAATAGAGTGTTAGCGAGCTGACCGAGTCGTCTGGCCCATCGTTATGCCACATCGTATGCCATGCCCGCTTAGGTTTACTCTGTTTGCTCGTCGGAGTGCGAGTATTTCTGGCTGTGAGGATACAACGAGGAGTTGTGCTTTCTTCCTCTTCAGCGGGCTGGCAAGCAAATTAGGTGTAAAGATAGTCACGCCTGACGCCTGCGATGTTTGACATGCATCATGTAACGGGCTCGATGGTAGTTCAATACTCGACTGAGATCTATTGCTTGCCATTGCTTACCACTGTTTGTCATCACAGCCCGCATTTGCTCGCGCTGGTCCCTCTTCTTGTGTGTGTCTGGTCTGTTATTCTCGCTGAGAGTCCAATTTGCTGCCATAGGGTCGCAAACTGCTTGGATTTCACAGCAGGATAGAGGGGGTCGGCAGCAAGATGATCGACACAATCTCCACCAAGTACAGCTCGAGGGGCTTCGTAGATCAGCCTCATCGATGTTGCTGCTGCCAAAGTGAGAACTCCTATTGCCAGTTTATTTACCATCACTCAGAAGAATTTCATATGGATGGCGCTGAACTAGTTCTCCGCGGCTTGGGATTTGACGAGCCTACCAACATATCCGTACCAACACCCAACCAGCATATTTGGACTCCACATCAATAGACTTGGGGCAACTAAGACACACGAGTCGTGTCCTTTGAGTATTGAGACTGTACGGCTATGGAAGTATCAAGGGATTGACGTCAGTAGTACATATATAAGTAGAGTAGCTTTGGGTTCCGAGACTGAACCTCAGTCTCGAATTTACCCAGTGAATAACAAGTGAGCTTTGTGTGAGAAGTTCTGGTGTAGTTGCCTTCGTTCATCAAGAGCGTGACGCTCTTTAACTAGTTCTGCATTTCGTCAGATAGTCTGTGATGTCAATGTAATATGCAGCACAACATGAAATCGTCAACTCGGTCCAAGGCCAAGTAGTCCTCAGCGCGAAAGCGAAAACGGCGGGTTCCAATAGACGAGATCGTCCCTGAGTCAGACTACGAGGACAAGCCTAAGAAGAAATGCAAACCAAAAGGAAAACAGCAGTCAAGGGAGGATCTCGTCCATTCGAGCGTCTGGTTCAACCAGAGTATCACTGACGACCTGTGGATGCCGGAGCCAACGGAGCTGGAAGCCGTCATTAAGCCCTGCAGACAGTGCAAGATAAAGCGCAAAAGTCGGCAACATCGGAAGCACTGGGGTCGAGGCAAGTCGGGGAGGCACTGGAATCGAAAGCAACGAGGGATGCAGCAACCCTCCAAGCACCCCCCATTCGTGAGCGGGTTCCTGACAACCAACGGATGCTGGAGCCACTGCTGACCTCGTGATTTGAAGTGTCTAATTTCATTGACCAACCACGAAGGCAGCAGTGGAGGACACCGTCCATGCCACCTGCTCGTGCAACACGAGCCATCGTGGAAGAGCTGAGAGAGCTCGGAGAGCTGGTTGAAGACGACGACGGACCTGTGAACAGTGTCATAAAATTACGACTGTATCCGACGTCGGTGCAAAAGAAAAACTCGACCAAATGTTCACCGCTAATCGTGCAGTGTACAATAAACTGATTGCCTGCTCTGCCGAAGATCGGAAGACTTGACTCGCAGCGAAAGTGGACAAAATGTCCTGGGCTGAATTCGACCACAAGTACCGACCTATTGCGAGGCTACGACACATTTCGAAGTACTTCAGAAATAAGAAGGCGCTCTAGCGTCACAAGGCAGTGAATGATGAAGTGTGAGACTCGGCATTTCGGGACTTTATTAAGGCGACGAAGGCTTCAATCGCTGACTTCTTTGCTGCAAAGTCGAGAAATAAGAAGACGACGTTTCCTGAAATGCGGTTCAAGAGCAAATTTGCACCTTCCAACACCATTGAAATCGCGAAGCGCTCTATTCGTCGCGTCTAGCGAGATGGCACGAGTGTGTTCGATTTCATCCAAAGTTCTTTGGTTTCAACAAGGGCGATGGGATTTTTATCCACGAGGATCTACCAGAAGCAACCATGTCGGTACGCCTTCAACGTCTACGAGAAGGCACATGCTTCTTGATTGTACCTAGACCCGTCAATTCACCAAGTCATCCAGTGAACGCGTTTGCGCGATCGATCCGGGTGTGCGTAACTTTGCCACAGTGTACGACCCGGACGGTCGCACATTCAGTATGGCAGACAGTAAGTCTATCATGATGAATAAGTTCAAGGTTATCGATCAGATGAAATCGCTCCTAAAGCGCATGGACAATGCCTCCAAGGCAAAACATCAAGATCTGAAGAGGACCAAGAACAAGCGAGGACGAACCAGCTCGAAGACGGAGGAAGGGCGGCTGAGCTACCGGCTACGCCGACGGATTTGGTTTACTTCGTGGAAGGCCACACGGGGCCATGGCTGACTTGCACCAGAAACTCTCTTCCTGGCTCTCTGCGAACTATTACACCGTTCTCCTCCTGTCATTCCAGACGGCAGGGATGACGCACAAGCACTTTGACGAGGTGGCATCAGACGCCACCCCTGAGACAGCGTCGGACGAGATGAGAGTTGCTGTCTTGAAGCGGAAGATCCGAATCCCCACAGCGCGCACTATGATGGCGCAGGCCCATTACAGGTTCAAGATGCTCTTGAAATACAAAATAGTTCGTTCCGGCGGTCGGGTGATCAACTGTGAGGAGGAGTACACCTCCAAGACATGCTCGCGATGTGGCGCGATCAACCACGATCTCGGTGGGAAGCACGTGTTTCAGTGTCCGTCATGCAACGTGATGCTGGATCGAGATGTCAACGCAGCAAAAATATTTTCCACAAGAACATGTGCATGCTCGGGTAGCGAGACATGTACCTATCGGCGTATCCTTCGTCGTGGAGACCTGCTAGAAGAGCTCGAGTTGACTAGCGTTATAGGCCTACGAGTTGACGAAGTGGCGTACTTATGAAGTGAGTGTGTCGGTTCGAGAAAACTCCTAATGAGGGTCACTAGGCTTTAATTACTGTCCAATTCGACATTCAAGCGATTTACACACCTTGATGGACCAAAATATATTGCGCGGTGCGTTTTCGAGGATACTCTAAATGCTAATCTGCTAACGCAATGATTCCACTGGACTCGTAGCAATGGATGAGCTGCAGTTTTTCAGCTCATCCATTGCTCGGTTGCCTCCTCGACGCTGGGGCAGCTCTGTGGGCGGGATACAAACATCATCAGTAAGGAAACTAGATCAAATAATCACATAGGCGCGCGACGTACATTAAGAAACGCCGTTAGGTCAACCGTTTTCCGCGACGGGACTTCACTCGATGACTGTGTATCATTGCACAGCTGCTGGTACAACCGAGTCATGAGCGTCCCAATGCCAGGAGACGGTGCAAGCGTGCGGAGCAATGAGTGCAAACGGACACCGCTGGAAGTGATTTGAGGTGTGAGGTCCTCCAGTAAGCCTCGAAGCTACAACATTTTCACACAACACACGTGAGTACATTCTGCGAGGACCATGGCAGTACGTCCAAAATCATATTTTTGTGTGTGTGCAAAATGCTTGCTGTGCAATGAAAATACTAACGTGTGACGCTTCTTCGAGCACTTCTTGTTTCTCCTCCTCGTACTGAGCCTTGAGTGATTGTCTCTAATGAGCATCAATTGCAACATAGCGAAAATGAAGAAGCGTCATCATGTGAGTATATATCGCACAAACAATAATGATCCATAGGATGAATGCCACGTACATCGATTTTCTCTGCAATCGCCTCCTGTGCTTCCTTCAACAACACAATTTCCTGTTGGAGTTCCACAATCTCATTCTGCGCTCGTTCTTCCTCAAGTCGGCGACGTTCTTCCGCACTTTGTGCGTTATTTGAACTCGCATTCTCAGGATTTTCGTCATTTTCCAAACTCGCAAATACATCCTGCAATTGCCGAATCTCCGACGTGTACTCATCTAACTCTGCTTTGAACTGTGAGCTCTCCTCCTCCAGATGGTGTTTCTTGTTCGCCTTCTTCTCAAGCGCCTCCTCACGACGTCGTTTAGCTCGCTCAGCTTTAACTTCCCGTTCTTTCGTAATCCCTTCATCCAAGGTCTCTGTCTGGTCGTCCAACTCCTTCAACATTCTCGCATATTCGTCCTGAATGTCCGTATTTCGGCTCTTCACAAGGTCCCGGAACTGTCACCATGCCAAGCACCCTCTTTTAGTTCTCCTACTACAGCACCAATACAAAAATTTCAGCCGTACATTCTCTGATTGACGTCGCAGTTCCTTCTCCAGTCTTGTCTTGGTGATTTCCAGTCTTTCTGTAGCCTCTGTGCCTAAAGAAGCAAAACCACCAATAGCATTAGCCTTCCTGGCATTCTTCTTAAGGCCTTGACACGGAGCTGGAGCCTTCCTCACCTTGGTTAAAGAGTTCCTGGAACTTCTCTTTGTTGGTGCGCGTGTCTCGGTCCGGGTTTGCCGGCACAACCGCGAGTTTGGACGTGAGTTGAGCCATCCAGAAGCTGGTAGAGCCTGTTGCATTCGACTCACATACTTGCCTAGTAATACGTCGGTTGTACGGAGCTACAATGGCGATAAAAAGTAGATCAACAGTGTAAGAGAATATATATATATGGGAGATAAGGCGGTATAGACTGTGTACCTTGTCGCTACAGGCTGCCAACTGCAGCACACACTTGAGCAGGCCTCCATGTACGTCGGTCATCGCTTCGCTCGAAAGTTAATTATTTTTATAAAAGAACGCTTAGTTAAGTCCACATCCCTCTATAAGAACTCTTCATTCTACCATTCTGTATCCCCCTTCACTTTCGACTGATCATCATGGGGACTACGCTGTGACGACTCCTGCGTACGTGAAGATGCTTCTACACGCTGCCAAGCGACCGGCAAACTCCGTATGCGGACTGCTATTGGGGCAAGAACAAGGACAGGGCTTCTCCATCACCGACGTGGTGCCTCTGTTCCACCACGAAGCCCCATTGGCTCCGCTTCTGGAAGTAGGGTGCTCCATGGCGGACGTCTGGAGCCAACAGACGAGCAAGAAGATCGTAGGGTTCTACTATGCAGGTAGTGGCTCTACCCCAGCGGAAGGAGGCTCTGGAATCAGTCACTTTGCCGAGAAAGTGGCGGACAAAGTGGAGGCTAATTGCTCCCGAAGCTGCGTGCTCGTGGTACGTCGGTAGAGCGGGTAGAACGGTAGAACAGGTAGAACGTGTTCTGATGTTACCGGGCTATTATTATGCAGGTGGACAATCAGCAGCTGAATAATGAGACCAAAATTGGGCTGCAGCTGCTGCTGAAGGACGTCAAACGCGGCTGGACGCGTGTGGAGAACCGTCTGCACGTGGCAAGCGGAGCGACGAAAATGCTGTCTTCAGGCCTGCAGCAGGGCATTGAACGGGACATTGTGGACTTTGAAGATCACTTGGAAGACACCGCTAAGGACTGGAGAAACCCCCACGTGGTATCGCTGCTCAAGCTCAACGTATAGACAGACAGAAGAAGATCAGAGTGAGAAGAGAGAGGGAAAGTGGTGAGTTCCGTTGATAAAATGAACTCTCTTTGTTCTGCATACACCTCTGTGCTTCTGTGTCAATGGTGTTCTACAGGGACAGCTTGAGCAGTGAAGACTACCGAGCGGTACTCTTCATGCTGACGTACTTATTTCGCTATAGGAATATGCTTTATGAGAGTTTTCAGTTGAAAACCTGCCATGTCGAGGCCGCCACCTTATCACTGGCCTCCACCGCAACCACCTCGCTTTCCTGCGTTTGTACGTCCACCACCTCCGCCTCCTCGTACGTTTCCACGTCCTCCTGGGTTTTATCAACAGCCTCCATGCCCTCCTCGTGGATTTTTCCCTCGCTTTGTGGCTCCACGTCCTCCTCCCCCACCTCCTGTCGTCGATCCCGAGAAGACGTGGTTGCAGTCCTTCAAACAGACACATTGCAATCCAGTAAACGCTAGCACCTCTACTATACACAGCTACAAGGAGCCTCCACTACGAGTACTGCGTCGTCGAGTGTTGCGAGCTCAAGAGCTGGTGGAGAGACTGAAAGCTGCAGCGACGGGACTCGAGACTGTGGACAAGCGACTCTACAACCTTGGAGCATACTACAAGCAACAGTCAGAGGAGGAAAATGCAGCACAGAAAGTGGAGATCTCACGGCTGTGTGTGCAACGAGAACGGAAATTTTCTGCGTGTGAGGCGTTGAAGACGGAGCTAGAGACGATGAACGCGACGTCCGGACTGTTCCCGGAGCAAGAACTGGCAGAGATTCGTCGCTTTTGGCCAGGGTGAAGAAGAAAAGGTGTGTTGCTAGTTCAAAGTTTGCATGAGGTATTATGTGTTTACAACATAGTTTTCCAATTGTTGTATTTGCAACATTGTTAATTGCAGGCGTATCGAAAGCGAGTCAAGTCACAACGTCGTGCAGAAAGAAGTATCTGTAGAGCAGTGGGTTTGCAGCAGAGTGAGGAGCTGTTGTTCGCTACTGAGGATAAGGCACAAGAAAATACTCAAGATGTATGTGAGAAAAGCGCCAATGACCACGAAGATAGAGAGGAGAAGATTACCACGGAGCCTGATGAGCAGTCGGCGACTAATTTATCAGCACCAGTGCAGAGTGCTGCAGCTTCGTTTCTGGATCCGGAGACCTTGACGATTAACGCGTTGATCTCCATCCGACGAGTTTGGGACTCATTCATTGTCTACGCCCAGACGCCTGGTGCCTCCACAATTCCACCGGTACGTGAACTCTCTCAATATGATATCACCCTCACCTTTATAACTAACCCTTGGAACTATTAATTTAACACGTATACAGCACTTCATACCGCCACCACCAAAACCATCAGCCCAGTGGTCAGCGTACTCTACAGCCGGTTGAACAGACTGACACAGGCGAATATTACCGTGGTGTGGTTACACTACATATTTATTCAAACTGGGACCTCAAATTTCGAGCGGTGGAGACCGAAAATATTGAAGACATCCTACTTTGCTGGGTATTGGACTTCGTATTCAAAAACATGAACTTTGGGTGCAGGCAGAGGAAGATTTTATTCGGAAGCGAAATATTCCAGTGGATCGAACCAAAATGACGGTTCGTTTGCGTGAGGTGACTCCAATGCAGCGTTGAGAGCTGATATGGTGAACCAATTTGGTGTATCTAGAGCGGGCTCACATGTTCTGGCTATTGGTGATCCTGGTCTGGGCAAGAGTCAAATGCTTTAGGCTGTATTTATGGTAGCTTCCCAAAAGGCTTGAACCTAGCATAGGCTAGAAAACTGGAGGCATGAGGACTTGCCGTTTTCAAAGCTGAGTTTTACTGTGGCTTTTGATTTCTGTCTCTCTTTAAGATATACTCCAACGCATTTGGCTGCATAGGTGTTAATCAATTCTATCCGCACTTCTAAACTTTAATATATCAATCAGAATTCATTCATACAAATTGTAGCGTCGGAAGTGGGAGAAGTATCTGTATTTCAAAGATCCTTAGTTCCTTCTACTCGGAGTCCCTACTTGTGGCATTCATAGTGCTCGCGAACATTCCCGTTCGAGGACGCTTGTCACGATCGAGGAGGACTTTCTGGTACTCCTCCACCGTTTCTGCAGCGCACCCGTCTGGTTGAAGCCGTATATGTGATTGTAATCCCAGCCACCCTTCCCTTGCGTTATAATGCAGACGGGTACCAACCTCTCAGGGTCGGCTGCATGACAGTACAACATACCACCAGAATCGCCCGGTACGGTCTTCTCTAGGTGCTCTAAAATGTCACCATCTGCTTCCGACAAACTGGTGGAATTAATCTCGTGTTCAGACATACGTTTACGATTGGGTCGAAATACGATGCCGAAGAAATTTGTCGATAGTCCTCCAGTGATCCGATTGTTAATGTCTGGCATTATTGTCGGACAGGGTGGTAGTATATCCACAGGTAGCTCGATTGCGATGAAGGCAATGTCGTGTTGAGACTTGTCATCGGCGAAAAACTCGAACTGGACCTTGGAGCTATCCCATTTCCACTTGTTGGCAGGCATACGGATTCGGACCTTGTACCCCTTCCTTAGGCGTAGCTTATCTCGCCGCTCGTAGATCGGTTCTTTTGCATTGCCAGGAAGATCCCGCGTGACAACGTGCTTGCACGTCTGTAGCAGTAACGTGTACCGCTGCTTCTCTCCCGGATGAGTAAAACGATTGAAGGTGGCAACGGCGCATACTTGGCCCGACCACGATTCATCAGTATCGTTTCTTTTGACGTTAATATGTCCTGCACATTGTTTTACTTCCTGTTGCGTGTAGGTCGTGACATTGATAGCAACGTCTTGGAGAGGTTCATCCATGTTGCCAATCGGAGTTGGTTCCATGTTGGGTGGTAGGTCTGGATTATTCATTTGAATGGAAGAGTTATTCTGATGAAGTGTGGTCTTTTGTGCTGTTCAAAGTAAAAGCAATAGTGTGTATTCCGAAGCTCCCTACAGCTCCTACACATGCAATGGTCTGCAGTTAGCACTACGACCTCTGGCATGGCGAATCCTGCTAGGATCGCCATACGGCTGCTTTGGAGGTCGTCCGCTAGTTGTCCATTAGATGTCCGTTAGTTGTCTTTTAGTTGTCTTTTAGTTGTCCGTTAGTTGTCCGTTAGTGTAACCAAGTCTGACACCTCGAGCTCAGGCTCCACAACGCACCGAGTCCAGGTTTTTCAGGAAGATGCTCGTAACGACACCAATCATCGACATGATGAGCACCATGGACAGCACATAAGGCGAAAAGAGCACACGAACACCGTCCATTGTCAACACCTCCTCCGCTGTCTGCCCTGTAAATCGAAACACCAACATCCCCATCATGCACACGATCGAGCCTACCTATATGAACACATTCTGGAGGTTCACTGGGATCGTCACTTGTTTCTTCAATAAAACTTCATTGCACACACCTGCAAAAGTGCTGCTGAGCATCTGCACTATCAATAGTCCGTAGACCATCAAGGTCAGGCCGTCCGTCTTGGCTGTAGCATAGGGATCTTGTTGTCCCAAAGTCTTGATTGCACACCCGACAGTCGTCACACCAAGTGAGACCCACTGGCTCCGGTTCAGTCTCTTCGTAAACATCATTTGATGCAATAATCCTGTATTCACAAGACGGAACTGCAATAGTAAAAGTAGATAACAGCATCAACAACTTGACGGTTCACGTAGGACAAGACGTCATAAACTTCGTCGAGTCCAAAAGAAATAACGTAGAGCAGAAGCAGTTTACGGTTTTCTTGCACTTGGCTCATCATATAGTGTCGTCTGTTGCCAAGGAATTCCCTCGCCTTGAGTGTCTGCAGTAAGGAGCATATAAGAGGCCAAAAGGAGTTTGAAGAACGACTAGAGCACCACTGCACAGGCGGAATTGAAGCGCACGTTCTGACGCTTGGCCAGTTCGTTAAGAAGTCTATAACTGACCCATATCTACACGAAGGCCGTCATTACTGGAAGCTGGCGACCAATTCGATTGTTGCATATTTGAGTTGAAGCTGATCATGGCGTTGCGAGTTGGGTTGCGAGTTGCGTCTGTACACCGAGTACATTGCGGAACGAAGCGCTCATCTAATAACCAGATCGAAATCGACGATGACGTCAGACTTCTGGGGTCGTGCGTTTGGAGTCCTCGGGGTGGCCAGTTTGATCCATGCTCGCTGTACAAATCTACCGCAGCCTTAAAACCCAGCAGCAGACACTGACGCAAAAACTGCGACGTCCACCGCCTAAGCCCCAAGGCGCGGATGAAGGTGAGCACCAGCAGCGACAACAACTGGGTAAATCATCTCGGAGACGGCTATCCTTCCGTCGTCATATGCCGCTACTGCTTAATGGCAACAACTGAGCGAGACCTCGATGCAGATCGCCAGTAAAGCAGACGGGTAGTGTGAGTTAGTTCGGCTTACATGTATGAGAACGTATTTGAGAGTTGATGGCAATACAGTTTGGACGCTGGAGATACTTTCAATCTTTGGCGTGCTCTGTAAGCAGACTTTTGTTTGGATACCCGTAGCTGAATGCAGCCATTCCACCAATACGGCATTCTTTGAGACGAGTTTTGTGTAGGGTGAAACAACCCAAATGAAGTACAAGGACTTCAAGTTGAAGTGAATGTAAAAGAAAGACAACCGAGGTAGATTCTTGGTTATGATATCTGACTCATCCGACAAGGAGTTTTGTAGACGCGTGAACGACCAGTGTGGGATCGAACTTGCCATTGTAGGCGTCAAATAGAAACATCGACAAATACGTGCGTTGCTCTTGTTTTTACTACATAAAGTCTCACCACCGACAGTTTGATCCACAGCTTGACATACATTGAGTGTTGTCGACGAATACTGCCTCGAGAATGGTAACCAAGCAGCAGGATACTGGTAGCGCGTACTGTACCAATTGGACTGGCTCGTTGAAGTAGCTCCGACATAACTTGTGTCACGTCTAGTGTTGTGACAGCACCGTTGTGATGAGTGCCCTGATTCACAGTAATCTTCTTACTCAGTGTCTTGATACATCAAGTTGATGGCCAGTGCGATACCAACGACTGTGTTCCCAGGCTCATCAAAAGAGGACTCAGCCAGGTCCAGCACCATCATGTCGTCCTCATTGGTCACTTCAGGTGACTCACCTCACAAAATGATTGTAAGTGACTACTCTGGAAATCACTTGGAAATCACTTAAGCGACCCGACTGGTACAAAATGTTCTCTCTCCTTTTCTCATTCCAGAATCTGCTTGGTCGAAGAAAGATGGTGAAGCTCTTTGTATCTTGGTTGGTGTGGCGGGAAGCGTTCCCTGTGGACATTGACACGAAGCAGCTAGTGGGCCACTTAAAGAAGGCGATCAAGGTAGAGAAACCAAACAGGATCAAGTGCGACGCAGATGAACTGACGCTCTTCCTGGCCAAGAAGGACGGTGTGTGGCTGAATGGGGCTGGCGCGGCAGCTGTGACGCTTGATGGCGTGATACTTGTAACACACAATGAGAATGGAAACTCGCAAGGTTTCGAGCAGATGGATCCGTCTCTGTGGCTCAACGACGGCAAGTACTTTGGAGATTTTCACCCGACTGGGGGTCAAATACATGTGCTGGTGGTGGTTCCGAAGCGAGAGCCGCCGCCTACTCAGATATTTGAAACGTTTCGACCATACTCTGAAGGAATCAATGTGCGACTTCCTCATCTATCACGTGATGCGCTAATAGAAAATTTTCACGACGCAGTTCTCGCCACGAATGTTGTGCTGTTGTTGTCTCCTGCCGGGTCCGGAAAGACTTCGCTGTTGACATTATTTCGCGACCGGTATCCTGCAATTCAATGTGTGGTAATCTCGTTAAACCACTCGGGTCCAGCCAGTCAAATCCTCAGCTAATTTGGTATTGATGTTTCGAAGCAAACGTGTCAGCTGCCTGGTGATGGTGCGATGATTGTGGTAATGCTGGATGATTCTCAGCGCCAGTATCATGACGTGTCATTTTGGGCCTTGTTGGTCAAGGGAGCTTTTATCGTGGATCCCACCAAACGTACGCTTTGTTATCTCCGCAACGCATTCACTTGAAAGCGAGTGGACAGACAGTTCTGTTGACTTCCGGAGCTTTCGGCAAAGGATTATGAGGGGTGATTTTTACTTGGCGACGAAGAAGTAAGACAACTCCTTGATTTGGGTAATGGACTACCCTCGAAACTTAGGAG
The DNA here is from genome assembly GCA_008080845.1 of Phytophthora kernoviae. Lineage (NCBI taxonomy): Eukaryota > Oomycota > Peronosporomycetes > Peronosporales > Peronosporaceae > Phytophthora > Phytophthora kernoviae. The sequence continues at coordinate 51,359 of VKKV01000360.1, read as the reverse complement.
CCCAGCGGTGGAAGAGGTGATTATCTGAGAGTGCGCCGGGCACATCGGTGCATTACGCATTTTTATCGATAATATCGTGGAATTCTTTGAGAAGACCTCTCCACAGCAACAAGAAGTGCTGGCGTTTTGCTTCTCGGAGACAGCGGTGCAGGCGATGGGTCGATTGTATAGCAGAAGGCATGTAATCCCTTCAAGTAGCGAACTTCAGACTTTCCTGATCAAGTGCTTGTTGGATGACTCTATGCCTCCGCCGATGCATTGTGATGAAATAAGCTACTTTACACGATTGATGAAGGCGGGCATTATAACTCAAGATGCGACGTCGTTTGTGAAGTTTACGTCGCCGTTGGCCACAAGGTACTACTCAAGCATCTATTTCCGAAGCGTGGACTTTACAATCCGTCATCGCTGAACGAACTCATCAGGAAGGTGATTGGGAACATGTCGGCAAGAGTGCTCAGACAGTCGACTGTTGACAAGAATGACTTCCCGAAAGAAGCTACGTTCCAGCATCAGTTTATGGAAGGCCTTGCACTCTGGACGGAGCCGACCTGCTCAATTTGCCCCGAGCTCTCAAAGGTGTTCCCTGCTCTGCCCCATCAGCGCAGTCAACGCATCAGAGGAGAGATTGACTTCTACTTGGATGGAAGTCTTCGGTGGGGAATCGAATTGCTCGTCAATGGTGACAAGATCGGCGAGCATATGTCTCGATTCGCTGCAGGTGGGAAGTATGCTGCGCTCGCAGCAAAGAGTACACTGCCATCGATTTCCGAGGCAACGAGAGTGGAACAATCATCGAGGTTGCCCGCAAACCAGAGAGGATCACAGTTTTCTTTAAACTTGGAGACTTCTCAACATGTTGCATTTTTGGATTAGTTGAGGACGCGGAACCGATCACTTTGAACCACTAAATGCCATACCACGGCATGAAATGAAAGTTGCTTTAGCTGCCTCTTAATTTTTTTGAGCGTGATGAATATAAAGTTAGTAACATACAAATATGGCGTAGTCATCTGAGCAATACCAAACTAATAAGGAGCGAATTAAGGTGGCGCAGAAGCGCTACTATCAGCGCACACATGAAGCACGCTTGTCCTATCAAAAGGGCGACGTCGAGGCATTCACTAGGGGTTCTCATTTTTGGCAGCAGCAAGACCAGAAGTGCCAAGAGTTTAGCCAAGCAAATTGATTCAGAACTGACAACCCCATCGAACTTCGGCAGCAACAACATCGCCACACAGAACCAAAGCAACGCTGCCGAGCAGATAGCACCATGCCACGGCAATCACGGCGAGCAGAACTTATAGCTCATTACAGTTCCTTGCTTCATCGACACCTCTCTTTGCATTATACCCGCCTTCTTTTCGACCTACACGACTGTGACGAGGACGATATCGACTGCGGCATCCTATCACGGTTCTTTCAGCTAATCACGACACGCTATTCATCGTCACACCGCCTCACATAATTGTCCTCCATAGTAAGCCAGTCCAATAGAGTGTTAGCGAGCTGACCGAGTCGTCTGGCCCATCGTTATGCCACATCGTATGCCATGCCCGCTTAGGTTTACTCTGTTTGCTCGTCGGAGTGCGAGTATTTCTGGCTGTGAGGATACAACGAGGAGTTGTGCTTTCTTCCTCTTCAGCGGGGCTGGCAAGCAAATTAGGTGTAAAGATAGTCACGCCTGACGCCTGCGATGTTTGACATGCATCATGTAACGGGCTCGATGGTAGTTCAATACTCGACTGAGATCTATTGCTTGCCATTGCTTACCACTGTTTGTCATCACAGCCCGCATTCTTGCTCGCGCTGGTCCCTCTTCTTGTGTGTGTCTGGTCTGTTATTCTCGCTGAGAGTCCAATTTGCTGCCATAGGGTCGCAAACTGCTTGGATTTCACAGCAGGATAGAGGGGTCGGCAGCAAGATGATCGACACAATCTCCACCAAGTACAGCTCGAGGGGCTTCGTAGATCAGCCTCATCGATGTTGCTGCTGCCAAAAGTGAGAACTCCTATTGCCAGTTTATTTACCATCACTCAGAAGAATTTCATATGGATGGCGCTGAACTAGTTCTCCGCGGCTTGGGATTTGACGAGCCTACCAACATATCCGTACCAACACCCAACCAGCATATTTGGACTCCACATCAATAGACTTGGGGCAACTAAGACACACGAGTCGTGTCCTTTGAGTATTGAGACTGTACGGCTATGGAAGTATCAAGGGATTGACGTCAGTAGTACATATAAGTAGAGTAGCTTTGGGTTCCGAGACTGAACCTCAGTCTCGAATTTACCCAGTGAATAACAAGTGAGCTTTGTGTGAGAAGTTCTGGTGTAGTTGCCTTCGTTCATCAAGAGCGTGACGCTCTTTTAACTAGTTCTGCATTTCGTCAGATAGTCTGTGATGTCAATGTAATATGCAGCACAACATGAAATCGTCAACTCGGTCCAAGGCCAAGTAGTCCTCAGCGCGAAAGCGAAAACGGCGGGTTCCAATAGACGAGATCGTCCCTGAGTCAGACTACGAGGACAAGCCTAAGAAGAAATGCAAACCAAAAGGAAAACAGCAGTCAAGGGAGGATCTCGTCCATTCGAGCGTCTGGTTCAACCAGAGTATCACTGACGACCTGTGGATGCCGGAGCCAACGGAGCTGGAAGCCGTCATTAAGCCCTGCAGACAGTGCAAGATAAAGCGCAAAAGTCGGCAACATCGGAAGCACTGGGGTCGAGGCAAGTCGGGGAGGCACTGGAATCGAAAGCAACGAGGGATGCAGCAACCCTCCAAGCACCCCCCACATTCGTGAGCGGGTTCCTGACAACCAACGGATGCTGGAGCCACTGCTGACCTCGTGATTTGAAGTGTCTAATTTCATTGACCAACCACGAAGGCAGCAGTGGAGGACACCGTCCATGCCACCTGCTCGTGCAACACGAGCCATCGTGGAAGAGCTGAGAGAGCTCGGAGAGCTGGTTGAAGACGACGACGGACCTGTGAACAGTGTCATAAAATTACGACTGTATCCGACGTCGGTGCAAAAAGAAAAACTCGACCAAATGTTCACCGCTAATCGTGCAGTGTACAATAAACTGATTGCCTGCTCTGCCGAAGATCGGAAGACTTGACTCGCAGCGAAAGTGGACAAAATGTCCTGGGCTGAATTCGACCACAAGTACCGACCTATTGCGAGGCTACGACACATTTCGAAGTACTTCAGAAATAAGAAGGCGCTCTAGCGTCACAAGGCAGTGAATGATGAAGTGTGAGACTCGGCATTTCGGGACTTTATTAAGGCGACGAAGGCTTCAATCGCTGACTTCTTTGCTGCAAAGTCGAGAAATAAGAAGACGACGTTTCCTGAAATGCGGTTCAAGAGCAAATTTGCACCTTCCAACACCATTGAAATCGCGAAGCGCTCTATTAGTCGCGTCTAGCGAGATGGCACGAGTGTGTTCGATTTCATCCAAAGTTCTTTGGTTTCAACAAGGGCGATGGGATTTTTATCCACGAGGATCTACCAGAAGCAACCATGTCGGTACGCCTTCAACGTCTACGAGAAGGCACATGCTTCTTGATTGTACCTAGACCCCGTCAATTCACCAAGTCATCCAGTGAACGCGTTTGCGCGATCGATCCGGGTGTGCGTAACTTTGCCACAGTGTACGACCCGGACGGTCGCACATTCAGTATGGCAGACAGTAAGTCTATCATGATGAATAAGTTCAAGGTTATCGATCAGATGAAATCGCTCCTAAAGCGCATGGACAATGCCTCCAAGGCAAAACATCAAGATCTGAAGAGGACCAAGAACAAGCGAGGACGAACCAGCTCGAAGACGGAGGAAGGGCGGCTGCGCTACCGGCTACGCCGACGGATTTGGTTTACTTCGTGGAAGGCCACACGGGGCCATGGCTGACTTGCACCAGAAACTCTCTTCCTGGCTCTCTGCGAACTATTACACCGTTCTCCTCCTGTCATTCCAGACGGCAGGGATGACGCACAAGCACTTTGACGAGGTGGCATCAGACGCCACCCCTGAGACAGCGTCGGACGAGATGAGAGTTGCTGTCTTGAAGCGGAAGATCCGAATCCCCACAGCGCGCACTATGATGGCGCAGGCCCATTACAGGTTCAAGATGCTCTTGAAATACAAAATAGTTCGTTCCGGCGGTCGGGTGATCAACTGTGAGGAGGAGTACACCTCCAAGACATGCTCGCGATGTGGCGCGATCAACCACGATCTCGGTGGGAAGCACGTGTTTCAGTGTCCGTCATGCAACGTGATGCTGGATCGAGATGTCAACGCAGCAAAAATATTTTCCACAAGAACATGTGCATGCTCGGGTAGCGAGACATGTACCTATCGGCGTATCCTTCGTCGTGGAGACCTGCTAGAAGAGCTCGAGTTGACTAGCGTTATAGGCCTACGAGTTGACGAGGTGGCGTACTTATGAAGTGAGTGTGTCGGTTCGAGAAAACTCCTAAGGAGCTATCTTCGTACATACTTTGGAGATTGTAAATGTGACGATAAGGTTCAATGCGTTTGCGGCTTGGGAAAAGGCATCTTCCCTGACGAATTCATCACTAGCTTTGACAAACAAACGACAGTATTTTGATTCAACGTTTCGAGGAGATCAGATCAGTGATGATGGATACGAACGAGTCAAATTCGTCACTCAGATCTTCGATATCCGTCGCGTTCACCAGGTACCAAATTTCAGTCTCCACGATTAAGATTTGGAAATTTTAAGGAGCAAGGTATTAAGGCGAAACGTGAGTTTGACATGTCTATTAAACATTTGAATAATCTACTGATTCAGCAGAAGTATTTGTGTTCCTATTGCTATTGTAAATTGGATGAAACGAATGTTTCAGTCGAGCATATTAATAATTCGAAAGGTCATATCAATGGTAATATCAACATCAGCTATATTGATTGCAATATCGCTAGAAAAGACATGAAAATCAAAGCGTTCCGTTATCAGAAGCTAATTGATTTCAATAGTAATCGACTAGTGTAGTCAATTGATGCTGGATACACAGATATTTACCACAAAATGAAGACAAACATTGCTGGTGATCCGAGCATCATTTTCAATCGCTACGCCAAACGCAATGAAATTTATATTAGAACGAAGACCTCTAGCTCACTTACTCAGAACGGTGACAAGTAAGAAGATCATTGGACAAGATGCAAATGCACTGCATCTTTGGGTTCTAGGCAATGAGATACCATGCGGAAGATTAGTAACAATTAATTCACATGATGGAATTGTAGATGATATCTTGAATGATAAGATCTTTTGCTTTCTTGAAAGCCAAATACGAGACTGACAGCGATAAAGATGATAAGCTAATTGAACATTTCATCTTCCACGACATGGACGAGTTGAATGGAGCGTATAAGATAACAAAGAAGAAGCGAGCGATTAAGTTGGATATCCCGATTCGCCTTAGTATCGCTATCTACCAGCTAGCGAAGTTGAGAATGCTTCAGTTCTACTATGATTATATCGACTATTATTTCGATCACTCTGATTTCCAATACCACGAAATGGACACCGATTCAGCGTACATTGCCTTCAGTGACGGCCTTCCGTTTGAGAATTTGATTAAGCCAGAGTTACGTTCTCACTATGATGAGCATAAATACGAATGGTTTGCTCGGGATTATAACCAAGAAGTGGCTAAACATGGTAGGCGCACTAGCAGATGCCCAAAAGTAAGGATTGCATCGAACCCAGGTATGAGCGTGCTGGACTAAACAAAGTGTATTCCCAGCCTGAGTCGCAGATTCTGGGTTGAGATACGTTAGTTGCTTGGTTTGTTTCGTCGGTCGGTCGAGGAGCAGGCACTACTGCCGATTTACTTCATCGATCTAGAAGCAAGGCACATGCATAGATTTATTTCCTACAGCTGCGATTGTGTGACTGAGATCGACGGGCAACAATAATCTTGGAGCTTATTTTCCGCTTGAAGATTTTACTTCGATGTTTCCCTTCAACTTGATCCAACAGAACTTGGTCCTTTCTATCGTTAGTTTGCACAAATGCACCGATTTGATGCGCATCCATCATTGACACCGCGATGTGTGGAAGCCTGTGCTGCATGTACCCGGAGGACTCTAACATTGGCATCCGATAACCTGTCGAGGTTGACGACTGCGTTGACGCTGATGGTGAGCTTCTTCTACTAATACCCATTGGTCAGAAATCATTTCTACCAATCCAATCGATCCATATCTTTCCTGAGAGGCATTCTCAGAAAGAAAAAGTTCAACCATGGAGGCGGATACGACGCCCATGGACATCGACGCGGACGAGGAAGTCCCGCTGGCCGTCAGCACTGGGGCCAGTACCATCGAACCCGACGGCATCTCCGTCGAGTCTGTAGTGGCAGAAGCAGCTGCGGAGCCTGTTTCGTCCCAGAGTGAAACCCAAAGACCTGAACCGGAAGCCTGGGGACTGGAGACGACGAGGACGGATGGATGCCCAAACCAGCGCGTCTACACTCCGGCAAGACTCGGTCCTGCGCCGTATGTTTCGCACCACTGCAGTATACAGCGGCGACCAGTTGGGACGAATATCTGCAGAGCGAGGAATATCTAGGTCAGCTGCAAGCCAACGTCCTGCAAGACGCCTTCGTATCAGCCTTAATCTGTGGAGAAAACACGGCTGGGGACCTCCCGACAGAACATCGCATGCATAAAAACAGGAAGTTAAAATGTAGACAAAGTGTGCAGGACTATCGCAATATGACAAGCGCCGGAGTGGTGGACAAGTCTGGGATGGAGAAAGGATCCATTCGGACTTTAGAGGAGATGCTCATTGAAGCTCTACCGACTCCAGTGTTCACTCATGTGTTGGAGAGGAGACTGGCGGTGATTTCTCATAGTTCCAAGATTGCTTGTGAGTTGATGAGGTGTGATGGGAAGAAGAAAATTCAGAGACCGGTGGAAACAGCTCCAGCTAATGAGGAGCTGCATCATTTGGCCATTCACACACTGTCGGCGCTCTTGGGGTCTTTTGATTACAGGAATCCGCAGGCATTGCAGTCATTTCAGGAACTATCACAGCTACTGACGTGCTTTCCAGTCTTGTCGTTGTACTCATTTTGGAGCCCTGCGAAGAAGCCGCCGGATAAGGTACTTGCTTTGGATAAGGATGGAGTTGAAGCATCGTCAGTTACGACGAGCTCGGATTCGCATGGAGCTCATTGTGCAGTTGATGGGATTAGCAATACCTTCTGGCAATCACAGCCTCGTCAGGTGTTGTGAATCTTGCCATTCACTCTCTGGAATTAGTGAAGGTGACTTCTATTGCTATCCATTGGCATATGAAGTATGTCCCACAGAGTGTTGGAGTCCAGTATCGTGTAGACGGGGCGAAAGCTTTGTGCAACTGATCGAAGATATAGCGGTCTCTCCATCGGGCTCTACGCTCCTTACGACAAATTTTCCACCGTCTTGCCGAGAAGTGCGGATTGTGCTGTCGGGAACGTCGTCGTCCAATCGGAACGGAACGTATGCGATCGAACACTTGCGATTGAATGTACCAGCCCCAGGATCACTGTTTGCTGATCCTCAGTCAACTTTGAATGCAATCGCTCGTTGGCTTCTGGGAGCTTTTGATGCTAGTAATGAAGCCTTAGCTTCCGAAGCCATTGGGTCTCTGCGAGCTTGGGCACTGTCGACGGCGTCACTTAATGTTACGATGTTGTTTGTGGATATGCTGTTACAGTATAATACTCGACCTGAAAATGTCAGGAGTCCAGACATAGCAGCGGTTGCTTTGCAACAAGGCCGTCTCTTATCGCAGGGGATAAATGCGTATCACACTGAAGAAGTTCAGCGGTTGGCACATGAGGGTGACAAAGTCGGATTTGGCGATGCTCGGAGAGTTGCTGCAGTTTTTGAATCGTCAATTTGCTCGACAGGTGTGCTTGTGGAAGATGGCGGCATCGTTGTTCGGACGCGCGAAACAAGCTACCAGTACGCGGCTGTGAGTTCTGGTATATCTTCTGGGAAAGCTTCGTGGAAATTTCGCCTGGATACAGATACACAGGATGATGAAATGACTTGCTTTGGTGCTGCGATTCTTCCTGTGAATGTGAATGGCTATGACTCATCGCCTAGTTTATGGATGCTGCGAGGATATAATGGAAACCTGTATGCCCGTGGGCACAAGTTGAGCCGAACGATCGGTAAAGTGCACCCCGGTGATATTGTACAAGTTGACGTTGATATGAGTGAAGGCACGCTATCCTATAAAATTAACGGTACGGATTATGGTGTCGTGTTCACGGATCTCGCAGGTCGTGAAGTGCACCCTGCTGTTTCGTTTTATGGATCGGGAAAAGTGATTACTCTCCTTGGTGTTAACAAGTGGGATTGCGCCGGCTCTGGTCCAGCTGATATCGAACCTGCGTTCCTCTCGAGCATGAGAGAGTATCATTTTTCTGTTGGGTACGGGACCTTAGGGAAAGGAGGCCAGCTTGGGTACGCAAGTGATGCAGACTCTCGTACTTCAACAGCAAACGCATCTAGTAATACGTCGATTCACATCAGTGGCAACGCAAAGCAGCGGTGTTTATCAACGCATCCTCCGTCTCAAGGCGATGCCTACGTGATATACGATTTGTCGGAGGCTTATCGTACGATCATCGGCGCTGTCGCCATTAATGACGATACACGCAATGAGATTCTCCAGCAACGTGGAGTCTCGTTGGTTTTCAAAATACTTGGAGACGGTGTGTTGTTGTGGCAATCAAAACCAATATCAGAAGTGCGCCAGGTTGAAGAGTTTAATGTATCGGTGGAGAATGTCCGAATGTTGGAGCTGAAAGTTTCGTGCCCAGGATCAAACCAATGTGCACATGCAGTCTGGATTGATCCGTGCCTATATCCTGTTGATGATTGGGCTTGCTCAAAGTGCTCCTTCTTCAACAAGGGGTCTTCAAATTTGTGCATAATTTGTCGAAGTGGTTCCCGAGAGGACAAAGCACAAGTAGCCACGATCTCCGAGGAAACGGGTACCAAAACAAGTGTACCCGATGTATCGGTTCCACAGTTAGACTCCATGATTGAAGTTACGGGGTCGCTCTGTGAGCTTGGCACAATAATCATCCGGCAAATTCATGATTTGTATGGACTCGAATCGAAGAATTCCAACACACTCGAAGTTAGCCAACATTCGTCCATATCACCCACGAATTTCATCCAGTTCGAGGAACCTTTTGCCGTCAGCCAAGTCAGGGGTGTTTACCTTGCTACTGTCTATTCTTCGACGATTTCGTGCTCAATGCGTTGGTACTGAGGAAGACATGCATTCTGGAAACGATAAAAACCATATCCAAGATGGGTATGGGTACCTACTTGGGATTATCAGCGCTAATTTGAAAAGCATTGAAAGTCATGACGTGAGAGATCCTGCAACAGAACTGGGTATTTCAGCCGAATTGGTAGCTGAACTCCGTGGGGAACTTGAAGCAGTGGCACATATTCGTGAAGAAAATAACCAACCCAGAGCTGATATCGCTGTTAACATCGAAATAGCGGCTGCGAAAACTATTGTGGCTGGTATGTCGGCCCTGTATCCGTCTGCGATCGAAAAGTTGGAGTTGCTGCTCCAGTTACTACAATCGTACATTAGCCGACCTTTTGACGCGACATCGGCACGCTATTTTGTCTTGGTCTCAATGATGGGGCTCCTATCATCGCCAGGACCGAATGGAATACTAACTTTAATGCCATTTATGTCCGAGGGAGTTGTAGAGGGCGGGTATCCAGCACTCATGAGGTTAAGGACATGGTATGGCTACCGGCGGTAACTAATACTGTGGAGCTTTTAATGCAAGTTGTGGTCAACTCGCACAGGGAAGATCTTGCAAGTGAAACTGATAACGCAAGCTCCCTGTTTATGGATCGATTAAAAAACGCGACGGGCTTCCTAATGCCGCGATGCGCTTGTTGAAAACATATCAGCTGTACTTGCTGGCAGAAGCCGTGGAGTTGACAAAAACAAATGCTACTGATGAAGACGAGATGGGCCAACTAGATGCGAAGCAACAACGAGCGATGTTTCATCGAAGACTACAAGTCCAAGAAGCGACTATTCAATTCAGTTCCTGTCGCTAAATGCGTATCGCAATCTTATTGAAAATCTCGTGGCTTTCCAAGCAGAGGAATCTTTTCTTCTCAGCCAAACAACTGCATCGCACCAAGCCAACGTCCGTGCATATGACATTCCTTTACTGTCAGAAGTACTGCCCTGGTTTGTGTCATGTCTGTGTTTACTACGTCGGCAAACCTGGCTTGCGCGGCCAATTCTACCAGCTGTAGTAAGGCTCCTTGGAACTTTAGATCACTATTGCTCGGAATTGGATACAGTCACTAAAGCTGCCCATAGATTTCAGCAGCTGGAGATACATCAGAAGGCACGATTGATAGAATCACAAGAAGTGGAGCGTGCTGCCGCGCTTGAGAGGATGCAAGTGCTCGAGCACACACCACCAAGCGGTTATACAACGTATTCCATCAGCTCTACACAGGAGAGAAAGACCATTTTGAAGGTCAGATCGGCTTTCAATTTGAGGCGACAAGTTCGTTTTCTGTCGTTGCGCTTGGACGTTCGGTCAATCCCATTAGAAATGGAGGGCGGCTTACGCGTGAGCACACAATTCGACTGTGGGAAGAAGGGTCACAAATGTTGCTTGCACAAGTTACTGTAGGTGGAAATTCCAAAAAGGACGCGCTAGGCTATGCGCTTGAGCTGCTCGCTTCTCCTGCTAGAATAACTCAAGGAAAGCTGTACCGATTGACAACGCAGGAGTTTGCGAACGGGGGATCCGTGGTACAAGAAGAGAACTTGCCGGATGAGGAGTATGACGAGTCGTTCATCAAGATTTTGCGAGATTGTTACGCGTCTGGATCTGTGGCTTTTCAGGTTCTCAAAACATGATGGGTGCTGCCTACGGAGTGCCGACGTTCTTGGTTCAAGATGAAACTCCTTTGGCAAGTCTTCCGCAGTTTGTTCCTCCTCATGGTTGCCTATCACTTCGCTTCAATAGTAAGAAAAAGCTGAATTCGGTCTGCATCAGCCACACTGGAACGTCTGCCTACACGAAAGATGTGAGCGATACGTGGCGAACTTGTTTATTGCGCACAGCATTTTTACATGGCGTACATACTGTGGATTTCGCGCTGAAATGTGCGCGCACTGGAGGAACTGCATCTGGTCACATTTGTGTTGGTATTGACTGGCAAAACCCACGCGGTGAAGGCTCACGGTTATCTGTTTACGAATCCTATGTGGGGCAAAGTTTGACAAGCATCGGGTGGATGCCATCTATTGGTGCAGTTTGGGTGCAAGGCACTCGGTTTGACTATGGACCAAAGCTTTCTGTGGCTGCTGGCGATATCTTCACCGTGACAGTCGACTATGATTTGCAACTATTATCGTTTGCATACAATGGACAGAGTTTGGGGATCGCTGTCGGACCCCAGGAATTCCATCCGCTTGGAACGATAGTTGAGCAGCTCCCTGAAGTGGTGACTGCTGGTGTATCACTGTATGGCTCGCAAGATATCATCCAAGTTCGTCCGTCAGGCATAGCAAAGTCAACCCTTCATATTCACTGGCTTTTTGACTTACACAACTCGCTGGCTTCTCTCGCTGGGCGAATAACAAGCACCCTAATTGCTGGACATCCAGTAGATGATGTGGAGGAGGAATTACTTCCGTGGCTGCAGTCACCTCTACTTAGTGGAGGAACTGCAGACAATGGATCATCGTCTGGTACAAACTTACCTTTGTGTTGGAGTGATGCGTTGCAAGCAGATTGTGCTCGGTTTCCGTCTAGTGATCAGGCATCTGGAACTGGAATATTCAGGAGGTGATTCTACAACCACACCTGACAAGGATACGCTTATCCGGAAACGAGGCCCTGGCGGACGGTTGGAAGGTGACAATTCTGTATATCAGCGTAACTACACGTTTTGGAGAAATTGGACAGCAGACATGACAGATCGTGGAACTGTGCAACTAATTCTTTCATGGTTAGAAAAGCATTGCCCTGACCGTTCTTTCTTAAGTCGGCTTGGGAAATTCCCGTTGTGTGAACGCTGGACGTGCGCAGCATTAATTATGCATGCGCCATCCCATGTCCTTCAAGAGGTGCAGGCAATCGCTGCAGGAGCTGGGGCCAGTGCGGCTGGTGAAGTCGTCGGAGCTGAATACTTTCTTGCTCACGCGAACTTAACACCGTCTGATGATCTTATTCGCGTTTGGAAGCGGATCATCATGCTGCGTCACTGGTTGATCAAGACCCGGCAAGAATACCGGGCAAAGGAGGCAGACGAACCTCCTACGACTGAAGATGTGCAGATGGAGGCATCAGCCGAGCGAAAGCCCCACGATTTGGTTTTGACATTGGCTGAACGGCTTGCTGACGCCAGCATATCAAAGCGGTTCAGAGATAGCATCGACTTGGAACAAAGTGTGGTGGCACCAAAGACCTTCAGCGAAATGGTGGAGCACGTAATTCACCGAGCTGAGTTTTTATGTAAATTAGCACCGCCATCAGAGGAAGCAGAGCGTCTTAAAGGTGATTCACAGGTGGCCCTCTTTAATTTGGCTGAGAAATGGAGCGCCCAAAAACTCCACCATCTCTACAGCCGATGCTGAGAGGTGGAAAACCCTGGGAGAGGTCGATAGCTCGAAATGGTCGGGGATTGTTGATGTTCTGCGGGCACAGCACCGCTGGAGAGCGCGACGGGCTTCTATTCAAACGCTTGACATACCATCACCTGCAACAATACCAGGCAGTAGCCAACCTCCAAATGAGAACGATGCGAGTGTGAATATTGGTGTAGTTACCGATGATGTGGTTGTGGACAAGACATACGATTACACGAACAGTTTTTCTGCGATGATGAAGGCATGCGACTTGTATATTCGAAACGGGACTGGTGCCCCACCCGAAGTACTGGAGGCACTTCTTGAAAGACGACAACGCCGTTTAGACTCCCGACTATTTGGCCTCCAAGCAATGAAAAGCATTATATCGTTGTTGTCATACGATGCGGCCATTCACAACGCGGTTATTTTCCTGCGTCCGGCAATGAGAGGATTTACGGAGAGTGAGAAAGAGTCGCGAGAACTTAACGACGGGCAAGTCGTAGCAGAAACGTTCCGGGCTACGGTTCGCCATCACTACCTAAAGGGGCTTGAAGGCTGCAATAGGCAATCGATTGACAGTGTCCAAAGTGCCTTTGCGAGTTATATGCATACTTGGCACAGCTTCTTGATGGAAGCTCGGGTTGTAGTGTGTCCGATTCTCAGCTAAAGCAAACTATTTTGTGTGCGTGGAGTTTGGATTTCGAGCCGCGGGATCACCAATTCCTTCTGGACACAGGAATGCTGTCCAAATTGCAAGAGATATTCTCCATAAGCTCAGTTTTACGAGAGGCTGTTGATGACAATGGAGTATTCACTCAACAAGAAGATGCCCTCCCACGTAGCTCTGTCCGTGAATATTCAAGCATCAATTGGCACCCTCTTTCTGAAGAGTTTGTACAGCAAGGGCTCTTACGTAGCGGCTACATGACAAAGCGTGATGTAGTTCGACTCCTGCGCCGAGCACCCAGTTATGCCTGCCCAGCGGGATGGTGGAAAAAGAATGATCTTGAACAAGCATATGAGCAGAATGCAACGCCACCAACAGCACGTCATACGGCTTCATCACTTTCACTACTGTATGCCGATATGTTATCTCGATTACAGCGAAAGCTTCTGGGTCCAGCTCCTTGTACACCCCGTTCAAAGGTGCTGTTATTCGAGCGAAGATTACACCAGCAAATACTCGTGGAGCGTCGGCATCTGCAAACCCAAAGCCTGATGATATTAGTTATGCAGAGACGCCAGCGCTGGGTGAGGTTACGGATTTCACAATTGAGATGTGGATTTTCCCGACAGAATTGGATGGGTGCCAAGCCTTGCGGTGTGACAACGGTGTTCAGAATGGGAGCGTGTACGTCGAGTTAATTGGCCGCCACTTGCAACTCACAATTCCAGGCAATTTTCCGCGTGAGAGATTGTTTAAGTCATACCAATTCAAACCTTCGAGTGGGTCCATTTCGCAGTGACTTACGACGCAACTGTTAAGCGTGTCCAGCTTTTCGTGAACGGTGTTTTGTTGGAAGAAATGCTCTTTGAACGAGTTTGCAGCGGTGTGGTTTTTCGCGCTTCTCGAGTTGGATGCTGGATGAGTGGTATTGACGCTCATGGTGTACCGCTTACAAACGTCTCTGCGCAGCGTAAGTTCAAAGGTTCCATTACTGAAATTCGTTTGTGGAGAGTGCGGCGTGCCAGCTTGGAAATCGCGAGCAATTTCCAGCGCAGCGTTCCACTCGCGCAGCATTTCATGGAACTTCCGTCAAGCAAAGGCAATGCGACACCTTCTAGTCGCTTGCTTGGTCTTTGGCATTTTAATGAAGGGGAAGGCATATTTGGCTACGATTGTGCCCTGCTCTGACGACATCTGTGGCCGATAGCCCCGAAGATTCTGCTAATAGGGGGAACAATTCAACGATTTCATTTTGCCGCTGGGTATCTATGGATGTCCCTGTCTTCGGAAATGAGACTTTGGATGCCATGTCACTGGATACATGGAAGCGTGTTATGTCGGGTATTCGATGCTTTCAGCGAAGAGTTCGCTCTTGGCTATTGATGCAGTTATGTGTGTCTATCAAATTGTCAAAATGGATCTGTGAACATGATGAACGAGTCATTATTAAGAGATGGAGCCAGCTGTCACGGATGGAGGAAGACGACGATGACATGGAGTTATCAGATTCAGAAGACGCACATTTGAGCGATAGCGGTTTGAAGGAATAGATGACGTTGATGTATCGACCAACGACGTTTTGGATGCAACTACAAACAGATTGATTTCCCAGTGGGGCGCTTGTACAGACGAACAAATAATCATTCGAAAACAGACTAGGCGGTGCGCTTGGGTGGTATTTCGTTTCTTAGCATCGACAGGTATAAGTGGAGCTTATGAAAGGCGAGAAGGAGAAGCCAAATCTGTTGCTGCCGTCGCCAAGTTGAAAAGGAAGCAACGGCTTCAGAAAGGCAACGTATCCGCCACACCGGACGGTCTACCAGGAACACCACAATCAGAAAGTCTGCGAGCACCTAGTGCGACTTTTGCTGAAGAAGACACCGCTGCCCGTACTGCTGAAGCTGCTAGTGATGCGGCAAAGAGTGCTGCTACGAATCGGGAACTGGAAGAACCGGTTTTGCAGACATTGTGGTTTACGAAAGAATTTCATCGAAAAGTATTTGAGGTGCTTGAGAAAGAAATGATTCAAGGCAAAGAACTCACAGACGAAGCTGAAGGGCTGACAAGAGCCCAGCGGATGCTCCGGTCGGTTTCTACTCCACTTCAAAAGCGTGGCGCGAGTCTGCGTGAGTACCCGAGCGATGTAGTGCGCAGGAAATCCGGGTTTGTCAATGCGCATCATGCACCAAGCGATCTATCTGAAAACAGCGAGCTCTTGGAACCTCTTGAAGTGGAGACGCACATGTTCGGGGTTCTGCTCTTCCTACTTTCTCAAAGTGGACAATCCCCCGCCCTCATTTATTTAGTGCGCCCGTATTTGCTCCGGAGCCTGCTAGAAATGCTTCGCCTAGCGTCACCTCGCTCCCAGCGTGTCGTCAAACTACTTCTTCGAAGAATTTGCTGTAGTGGAAGTATTAAGCCAGCCGACGTGGGCGCAATCCTTGGATCTGAATCCGTGCTGCTCGATCTGCTGCTCGATCAAGTCGCGGAGTCCGTGTGTAGTACCGCTGCACCGATGCCTACACACGCTGTGAATGTTCCAGCAACCAGTGCACTGGCCGGAAGCGCGGGTAGTGAAAATGCCATGGTATCTACGGAGTCCCTCAGCAATCCGATTGGTTTTCACTCTGGCCAAATTTCTCTCGTGGTGGCGTCAGAAAGCGTGGCATTGCTGCGTCTACTTCTAATGGACAAGATGTGGAAAAAAAGAGTCGCGGAAAATTTGTGCAGTGCTATTCACAACATCACACCGTTCTTGACCAGAAAGAACCTGGGCTCAACATCGCTGGGCATGAAACCAAATGCTAATCAGTCTGATATTCGTCTCCGAACGGCGATTATTCGGGCTGTGGGCGCTCTGTGTGTTCTTGGTTCTCACTCGGATTGTATACGCATTGGTGGGAAAGTAGTCATTGCTGCACAAAGCCCAAACAGCAATGAGCCCGAATTGAGTGCGAATGATAGCTATACATATGTTGCTGGCGGTGCTCAATCGGTGAACGCAACTTTGATCGGTATGAACTCGAGAGCATCGACTGTTCGTGTTGTGTTTCACCCTTCTTCTGAAGAATTTGAGTTTGATCCCAGCCACAATGTCCAAGATGTAAACTCTCTGCTCTGTCCCCAACAGAAGAAATCTGTTTGTCACCAGCGGCTGTCCTGCTCACATTGAACATGATGCCAATCATCATTCAACTTTCGTCGCTGGAGGAAACAAGTATTCTGAAGGAGTTTGATAGCCTTTGAGGCTTCAAATCCGGTCACGTGCACTGTTAGCCCTCGAAGCTCTTTTGCATCATTCGCTTGATGTGACGAAGAGTATCGCGCACGATGCGATGACAAAGAATCTTCTTCGCTTTGCACTAACTCCCACCAGCCTCAACAGTTTTGTGAGTCTACCGCACTTGCAGGAGCGAGGCCGAATGGTTCTCTGTCGCTTGATTGAGTCCTCGACGCCGCTGGGTAATACCATGTTCCACAGATTGGCGGAACCTAAGGCTCCGGCACTCGTGGTGTCCGAATCAACGGGTCCGTCGGGCACAAGCGGTGCTGACGTTAACGATGATCCTGCTCAAGAAGAAACTGAAGCACATCGTGTCCGTAGGGGATTTGCTTCAACTCTGGCTGCAATGGGCTTTGAGTTTGACTTGTGTATGGCTGCGTTAGACCACGCTCGTGACGATCCTAACCTGGCAGTTGAGTGGCTAATGGGTGATGGTGCAGCGGCGTACCAGGAGCGACAGCAAGCACAACGACTAGCACAGGCAACCATTGAGGCACACGAACTAGGTGATGGGGTGGAAGGGGGATTGAGTCTTACATTTGAAGAAAAGGCGAAAGAGCTTCAGAGTATTTCCGGTATGCCATATTGTCTGGCGCTATGTGCCTTGGAACTCTCGAATAATGACCCTAACCGTGCTATGGAATGGTTAATGGAAAATGGCACGAACTATGCTGAGAGATTCGACTCGTTGGATCTTTAACAGACGCGTTTTCCGCCGGGAGAACTGTGGTACTAGAGGATCGAGCTGCGATGGAAGAAATTGATCAGCCAGACCCACTTGTGACGACTTCCGATCACCCAGGCGGAATAGCTGCCGAGCACCTGAGCTCTTTTGCGTCAGTGCGCAGCGCACAGTTGTCACACACTGTTAATATCGATGCGATGGCGGCAACACTAGCCCCAATCTTGGCCCCGGGGCCTTCAAAAGCTAGCTTAACTGTCGCAGCATCATCTGACCCGAGCATGGCAACATATGCGCCACTAGATCCGGAGTACTTGACTCCAAATATTCTTTTAACTGTCAGCAATGACATCGGCCCTGTTCAACGATTGGCTACTAGTGGGCGAACGGGTATCTACAGACGCTACTCGCAGGAAGATGGTGTGTTAATCACTTTCTTGAACCCGGAGTCGGGCGCGTATGAAGACAGTGGCATTTCCCGAGGGATATACGACGAATTGTGAAAATCTATGATGAGCCGTTGGAAAGTGTGGAAAGTATCCATCGCGTTGCTATGAGAACGGAAAACGCGCTTTCTACGTATTACGCCAGATGTGCAATCACAGCTCTACTCCGTTCGTTTGACCCCGCTGCAGAGGCTATAACAGTGCCGGTGGACTGTGCGAGTGAAGGGGCACATGTACTAGTAGAAGACAAGGCTCTTTCGATGTCATACTCGAGTAAGATTCTGAAAGTGGTTGGTGGGCCGCGGCAGTTTGTAAGTCTGCTCAAAATGGTGGCAGCATCAGAAATCAATTCTACCCAGCGCTCGGATATCGAGGGGAAAGATGCCTCTGAAATAGATATCAAACCAATGTCAGTAGGTGAAAGTGGTAAGTCGACGGCCGAAGATTCTGACGTACCCAGGTCGTTATTGACAAGCTTGCAGGCTATTACGCTGAGGATGCTTCGTGAGGAAGCACGCACAGGAAAGTTCGGAATGTCTGAGCTTTCGCCATTTCCATCGCAATCCAGTCCTCCGAAGCAAGACGCGTCAGCTGACCCACGCATGGACCTAAAACGTCTAGACTGCAGCCGTTCTGTACTGCAGTCTCTTCCTGAAGTTTCCCGAGTATGATGATGCAAATGATGAAGATGAAGCCTTGAGCCGGGCTATTGAGCTGTCCATGCAAGATACTGCAGCCGCGAGAACTCCACCTGCTCCTTTGACAGCTTCTTGTGCGAGTGGGTGTCTTGATAAAGAAAGTAAAGATGAGGACACCACTATTGCATGCAGAATGGGACGAATGCGACAGCCTTCCGACACCGAAGCACAAGAAGTTGCCAGTGCCTATCTTTGTGGTGGGATGGACGACCATGACGGGTTAGTATCCAGTGTGCTAGTTAAAGAGTGCGTCAGTCACTTTGTTGAGTCCACACGAATGGCAAGCGACGGCACGAACGAAGCGTCGGCGATACAAGAGTTCAATCATTGCATCCGTACTTTGGCAGGTGTGAGTACGCTCGCGGGGTGAGCATTGACAGCTCATATCGCTGTTTACGTATCGTATTTGACCACCGCTGCCGACTCGGAACCAAAAGTAAACTGACATTCTTCACAGACCCGGAGTGTGAAGACCGCATTGGTGTCGTAGACAATGCCATGACGACTTCTGGTCACTTGCTCCCTGACCTCATTATTCATTCACATCAGTTTTGGTTCCGTTTTGTGGCTTCGGAGGAGAATGTCATGAAAGACAACGGTTATGGGTATCGCTTCCAGGTAAAACCCATGGCTAACATTCGCTGGACGAAGGAGACCGAAGTACTGGCTAATCCGTCACTCGAGTGGGCGTGCTGGGTGCTTAAGCTTCTTCTTAACGATGCGACAGAGCTCTTGACTCATGGAGCTGTGCACAACCGTAAGATTTATGGTGCACTTGTGCGTTACCTGCGCTCACCAGGAGCCCCATTCAAGGGGCGTGTTGTGCGTTGCTACAGCAGCTACTGGACCACCCCGAATTTTCCCGATCGACAACGTGCCCGAACTCGATGCCCTGGAATCCATTGCGCGGCTCGCTCTAACACGTGCAGAGGTTGACAGAGCGAGTAATAAACATTTTCTTTCGTCCCATCTACTGCAGTTGGTGGAGCTGTCAATGGTACTGTCAACCGCAGCACCGATCTTCAAGCGCAAAGTGGAAGGTGTCAGTCCGACCTCTCCGCCGCTTGTATTAACACCTCTGACCTTACCGGTTCCGTTTGAGCGAAAAAGTGTGCGTGATAGTCTGAACGATGTATCGGAGCTAACAAGATTCTTGTTGGGGAAATCGACGTATCTGGCAACGCATATTCTAGTGGCTATATGGCTGGAGGTGTACGGCTGCTCTACGATTATCGAAAGCTCACACCCGTACATTGTTGGAGCTTCACTGACTGGCTCAGTGGTATATGAAGATGCGCAGGCACTTCGGCTTACATTTGACTCGCGTTGTTCGCTTGCGCCGGAAGAGGACAGACAACGCCGCGATTGGAGTTGGCAAGCTTTATTAGTGGAAGTGCTAAAGAAGTTAGCAGCAATCGGACGTATGCAGGGGAGAGTGGATGGCCCGAGGGTGTCATAGCGTTGGATGGTAATGAGCTGGAGTACACCTTCCATGCAAACGAGAATGCCGGCGATCATTTTGGCTTTGCTGCCACAGTGACCGCGCTGGGGATCCCGAAAGAAAAGCAACTTGCCAACGCATCAGCGACTGACATGGAGAGCCTACTGCAGAAGCTTGCGGGGTCGCAAGAAGGCTTAGATGACGCCTCGAAGGAGGCCCGCTGGACAGAGGAAATGGATTTGCAGCTCGTGGACTGGGTGAACAACCATGTCGAGCCTGCAGCTTCTCTTCCCACGTCCACTCCCGCGATGACGCGGCGATCTATTGAGCTACACCCAACGGATATTCGGCTCAACCAAACCCTTGACGGCTTGCGCTGCTCTAAATTGCTGGGGTTGCCGTTGGAGTCCCTGCAACTGAGGTTTGCACTGCTCAAGTACTTGAACCTGAGCTTGCATCATTGCTTGCCCCTGATAGATCTCCGGGATACGAAGTCTTCATGGACTATCGCTCATCGACTACGGCAACTAAGCCATTGCATCTTCTTTGACGTGAAAAGCACGCTGGTGGAAGCCGCGATCGAGGCCACGAACGTCTCTGTTGAGAGCTCGAATGCGCAGCAAACGGCGCGCATTACGCTTGATCGAATGCAAGCGCTCGAGTCGCGTGATGACCGCGAGGTGGAACCGTCAGTATCGGAATGCTTTTTCGCACAGGCTTTCCGGCAATTGCATCAGGTAGATCCTGCGCTGTTTAGGCGTCAAATTGACAGCAAAGGTCGGCTGTTTAGTGTCAAGTTCCGTGGTGAGGAAGGCGTGGATTGGGGTGGCGTGTATCGCGAGGGTGCTACATCCATGGTGGACGATCTGTTTTCGCCGCACTTTAATTTGTTTGTGTTGTGCCCTAATGGTCAGCATGATACAGGCAACAATCGTGGCATGTATCTGCCGAATCCAAAGTGCACATCCCCGTGGCCATGCAAATGTTCGTGTTCGTGGGTCAGCTGCTGGGAATATCGCTACGCACGCACGGTGACTTCCCATTCATGTTACCATCACTGGTGTGGAAACAGCTCCTAGGTCAATCGCTCACACGAGCAGACTTGGAAGGCACAGACGCCATGTTGATTCAAATGTTGGACGGTATTGCCAATTGTGAAAACGACGGGATTTCAACCGAGGAAGAATTCGCCGCGGCTTTCGCTGGTCTGGAGTTGCGGTTCACAGCCTCCTCTTGCACAGGAGAAGAACTGGATCTTGTTCCTAGAGGCTGCCAGCGTACCGTGGAATTCCATAATCGACTCGAGTACTGTCGTCTAGCAGAGCGGGCGCGACTTGAGGAGTGTAGCGCGCAAGTGGCCGCCATGGCTCAGGGTTTGGCCACGTTGTTTCCACGACGGGTACTAACGCTGCTCACATGGCAAGAGCTGGAGATTCTTACATGTGGTTCGCCCAAGATCGATTTGGAGCTCTGGCAACGGCACACACGCTACGATGGCTATGTTGAGGATGACCCAACGGTTCAGCTGTTCTGGGAAGCCCTTGCGGAATTTTCGGATGAACAGCGCGCTGATTTCGTGCGTTTTGCATGGGGCCGCAGTCGCCTACCGCGCGGTAAGTGGCCACAGCCGTTTAAACTGTCGAAGAAAGGTGGTCGTGATGCTATTCGCAGTCTGCCAGTAGCCCATACCTGCTTCTTCTCGGTCGAGCTGCCGCCGTACACTTCGCGCGAGACCATGCGCTCAATGCTACTCGCAACCATTACCTTCGGCCTTGGCGGCATCCTCATGGCTTAAGCGTGCAGGCAGCACTTTATTTTATGGTGACCATATCGGCATTGTACGTATACGAACAA
The DNA here is from genome assembly GCA_008080845.1 of Phytophthora kernoviae. Classification (NCBI taxonomy): domain Eukaryota; phylum Oomycota; class Peronosporomycetes; order Peronosporales; family Peronosporaceae; genus Phytophthora; species Phytophthora kernoviae. Next base: position 29,611 of record VKKV01000360.1, on the reverse strand, counting down.
TGGCCAGTGCTAGCTGAGAAAAGAGTTATCAATTGTATCCTTTGCTCGGCGATTTGAAGATGTACAGGCGTTTGGCACCATGAACGAAAGCAGAGGGCCTTCACTCACTCTCGCTTCATGTTTGTTTGTTTCATCCTCTTCTCGTTGGGGTTGCAGCTGCTGTGAATTCACCGCCCCCCTCCCCCCATCTGCTGTATTTTCAACCGCATCATTGGCCCTTCGCCCACAATTTACACGCGCTTGAAGTTCTCCAGTCCGCTGCCTACAATACTGCAGCTTTCCACTTTCATGGCCTGCTGCACAGCCTCCTCGTTGAACTCCGAAGACGGGAGCACAACCTGCGAGTTCTGGGCGATGGCGGCAAGCGGCGCAAAAGAGAGGCCAGCTTCCTCGCCGGTGAGGAGGATCTTGTCCGTGGCGGTCAGCTTCAGGCTGTACGCATCAACAACAGATATGAACACCACACTTCCATGTAAACAAAATAAACTAAAACTTTTGGCTTCGAACCTCTTGGCCAACTTCTCCGCCTGCTTCAGGACATCCCCATGCGTGAGCACCGCGCCCTTCTTGGGGTTCTTGCCCTCCTCCTCTGCAAAAAAAAATATGACAACTGATGAGCATCAATCCATCAAATCTTCTGTAATAGATTCCACAAACTTACTTGAGTATGTGACCACAATCGGCGTCTTCTCGTCCAGTGTCTTGAAAGCGCCTTCATGACGTACGGCTCGGGGCTGTTGATCATCATACCGTTAAAGTTGAGCATACCCTCGACTGGTTCGAAACTCGTGGTGATGATGCTGTGCAGGTTCCGGAAGTTTTTGGGCGGAAAACCTCCAGACGGGCACGGACTTCAGATACAACAACACAAAATCATCCATCAATCACTAAATAAAATACCACACAAAGTTCTCCACTACACCACGTACAAGTCTCCAGCTCCGGGAAGAGGCTGCGTACAATGTCCGTCTGGTTGCGTCCAGCCATCTTGGGCTCGAACACCAGGCCGCTGGCCTTGCTATCCTGTAGGATGAAGGCGATCTCCTCCGGCTGCGATACCTCGGGGTCAATAACTGCCAGCGTCAGTCCTGCCTTGGCCGCCGCAAGGTGCGTCAGGACCTAGTTTTTCCATAATAAAAGTCCATATACCAAATAACCATCGTTAATCGTCGATATCTCAGCTTCTAGAGGGCTTCAAACGCTGAAAACCTCACGCTCTCGGCGTTGTTGGGCAGCCAAACAGCCACCACATCTCCCTTGGCGAACTGCAGATCCACGAAGCCGTTGGCGAGGTCGTCCACCGATGCGTTGAGCTCCTTGAAGCTCCAACGCACGTCCTGCTTGAGACTGCGCAATGCCTCCTTGTGCGGCAGACGCTCGACCGCCTCGTCCAGCGTGGCGCCTACGGTACTGGCGGCACGAGCCCCGAGAAGGAGGTGCGATTGGCTGGAAACGGCACGAGCCAAGCCGTTGGAGCGGACGAACGCGAACATTACTAGGCTGGTAGTTGACTTGAGCTCCTCAGTTGACACCCCCGGAATGGAAATGAGCGGTGGGATATGAGTGGAGTGGACCACGTAAATATGGATATTTTAATGAATGCAAAGCGTTACTTAGAAAGGGACTGTGCAATTTCATTGGTTGAAAGAGTTCGAATTTGATGGACACCACATGAATATCTCTTTGTTTTGCATACACTTTTCGTCATTCTACTAGTTTTGACATCAATGCTGGTGCCTGTAGTGGTGGATGGCGCGACGAAAGAGTGGAGTCTGCTGGAGTTCCAGGGGATGTGATTGCTGGGGACGGCGTTAGCGAGGCAGATATGTGCGGACTGGATATAGGTACACTGCGGTTCGGCGTTGGAGGTGGCGAGATAACGCTGCGGATCGGGAACCACTTGCTGACTGGGAAAGTGGCCAAACTGGCCAAACCCTTCGCCATCCTGCAGAAGAATAAGCAACACGACGGTGACAGTGACGTGGAGATGAAGGACACAGCAGATGATGAAGGAGATAAACAGGTGCAGTATGAGGTGGTGGGCGTGGCCAAGACCCGCGTGGTGTTCGCGTCCCGACCCAAGCCAATGCTGGATTAGAAGTCAAGGCATACACTGTGGAAGAAATCTAGAGGACGTTTCAGGTCTCCGTTGTAAGGTACTGATGCGTCGTGCTGCGTGGTTGCCAATATCGCCATTCAACAGAGCACGTAGGTGGCGACTGCGCTAGATATCGTTGCTTGGCGACCCAGAGATTCTTCCACGCTTCTACCGACAAAAGGGGTCTGGAGGGAACATGCTCTCCACTGCGGGCCCTTCAAATGCCCGTGATGAAGCTCTGAAATGCCCTGCACCAGGACTTCGTAATTTCATCGCGAATTCTCCAGCATTATCCAACAGCTGCAGCTTTGAAATAGTCATTTCCAGCCAAACGAAGTGCTTCGCTTTGGCAGATGCCTAGTAAGCAAGTAATGCGTTTACGGGCAGCTCCGTACAAATGCACTACAGTGGACATGCATGATTATTATTTATTTTCGTTAGTACGGGTTGAAGCAACATCCTAGCATTTATCTTAGTTGTCTGCGTGTCTAAGTCTACATATACCGGACCTTCCTGCCTTCCTGCAAGCTGTTGATCGCGTCCTTTGATTTGCATCGTTGAACGCACGACTCAGCGATACCCAACACAAGGATCAGTTTCCGATTTGCTCGCAACGAGCACGAGTTTTCATCGGCAAGAATGGGCAAGAACCGATTCGCAGTTAACCCGTTCCCGGATCTACAAGTGACCGAGGAACAACGACAACAGTTAGTTGACCTCGTCAATGGTTTCGTAGACGACTACTTCCAAAAGTATGAGGAATTCGTCGTGGCTAACAAGCAACAGGTGGACGAGCAGCGATGGAAACACGTCAAGTCCAAAGACAATTTCCACATGTACACAGAGCGGATACGACAAGACCACGCTACCGGTAGTGAGACGACCCCTGTGAAGGACCTCCCGTAATGTTAGGCGCAGGGACGTTCGTCGGTCAAGTAGATGACCTGATGTTCGGGGTGGTAAACCCGACGATAGATATCATGCACATCAAGGCTTCGTACGTCCACGACCTCGACAGCGCAGCCGTGTTGTGTCCGGTGGTAGAGCCCAGCGAGGAAGAACCATTTCGATCGATCGTCATCAAGTGGATGACGATCGACTTCCACAGTCGACAAACCTGGTAAAGAGCCGTGACTTCGTATACATCGAGGCTACCGGTATCTTGCATTTCGCCAACGGCGACCGCGTCGGGTATCACTTGCTGCACTCTATCGACTTCCCGCAGACCAAACCACTGCCGAACAAGATCCGCAGCAAACTCTCAGTCGTCGGGTTCTTCCGTCAGATCACGGACAATGTAATCGACTGCTTCGCGAGTGGCACAGTCGACCCTGGTGGTAAGATGGCGCGTTTCTTGGTGCTACAAGTTGCGGCTGGAGCGATTCTCTCGTCGACGAACTACGTGTACTGTGGGCAGATGAAAAGTTGTCGTGGATGCTCCAACGGCGGCACTCAGCGCTTGATCGTCAAGGACATACATTAAACAGAGATGAGTGTGTGGCTTGCTCTAAGAAGACGACTGGGCCCATTGGGGGCATTCGCAGCAGCACCTGTAAGCTGTGTTACGGTTGCGTATGCTATCGGTGTAAAATCCGCAAGCGCATTAGTTTCATTGCGCTGGACGGCCTGTTGATTCAGCGCAGAATTTCTTTTTGTACAAAGTGCGTGAGTGAAGCCACCAAGTGCGAAGCCAAGGATGCTGCTAGAGATCAAGCCATGGGCTACGCAGCCTACAACGCTTTCCAGACGTCGTCCCAATCGGACACATCAGAGTCGTCAATGTTCGGGTAGCAAAGCGTTCAGTAAGCATAATAGTTCTGCGTTTCCTCTTACTACCCAGATAGCCGCTTGTGCCTACCTCTCAAGCATCGAAATGGCCTCAGACTCACAGCAATCCAAGATCTCGGCAGCCTTTTGCAGACCACTCACTTACTCTCTGCATGCTGGCTACGACCTTGTCAAACTGTCAATAGAGATGTCAAGTCGGCTATATCGTCTACCGTGGACATCTAGGCTATCCAAATGCAGAGCAACACTAGAACTGGAAGTAGTTCGTCAAATATGAACAGACTGTGGATGAACATGGTGAGGAAGTTAAAGACTAAAACGAACGAAAACGAACGAAAACGAACGAAAACGGACGAAAATGAACGAAAATGAATGAAAATGAACGAAAACGAACCATTTTTCGTCTACAAAAATCAGCTTCAGGAATGACTAAGAAGCGAAATCTTTTCCGCCAATCATATGTGATCTTTATTTGGATTGGTCAAAATAAATTGCACATTTTGAGCCACTCCGACACCACACAACAGGCAGATTGATCATGACGTCAGGTGCGTAGCATACCCCTCGCTTCCTCTCCTCCTACCTCCTGCCCAACCCCAACACTCTCCTTCTCCATCATCTCAACACCCTTACCAACATATTCACACCATTAACGCTTACTTATATCTACTATTTCACCACTAAAATCCACAGTAAACGAAGACTCGAGTAATGTACCACGCACCAAGTTCTTCCTACGTGGAAGGACCGGCATTGAGGCCATTTGGGGACCGCCATCCTCCAGTAAAGACAGCGGCAAGATCGAGCGGGATGAGAACTTCGAAGCTCCGGGAGTTTCAGATCTCATGGAGTTCTCAGCGGACGGCAAGCAGGTGCTGCTGGTGCGCTCATCCACAGGCTTCACAGTGCGTGACTCGGACTCAGGAGCTGTGCTGGTAGACGTGGCCAACCCAGGCATCCAAGCTGTGGCTTGGTCACCACTTGGTACGCAGCTATTGACGTGGCAGCGGCCGCAGAAGGACTCGGACCTTGGCAACCTCATTGTGTGGGACGCTGTTTCTGGCCGAGATGTGGCGCGCTTCAACCAAAAGTCCTACACACGTGATAAGTGGCCACCGTTGCAATGGTCGTCGGACGAGACCATCTGTGCGCGTCAGAGTGCGAACGGTGTGGTGCTGTACGGCGGGAGGGACATTGCAGCAGGCCCCATTGGACAGATTAACCTTCCTAATGTGGCGAACTTCAGTGTGGCCCCGGCAGTGCTCCCTACAAGGTGTCTTTGTTTGTGCCGGAGAAGAAGGGCAAACCTGCAAGTGTCAAGATTTACCAGTTCCCGAATGGATTGGATACTCCTTCGGCGACCAAGAGCTTCTACAAGGCCCAGGATGTGAGTCTCAAGTGGTCTCCCACCGGCAGCGCTCTTATCATCGAAACGCGTACGGATATCGATACGTCAGGCAAGTCGTACTATGGCGAGACAGGACTATTTTTCTTGCAGAGCGATGGTGAGTATGACTGCATTGTGCCGCTCACGAAGGAGGGCACGGTGCACGATGTGGCGTGGGACCCCACGGGACGCGGCTTTGTGGTGATTGCTGGTGCGATGCCCGCGCACGCTACGCTTTACGACAACAAGGCCTTGCCCATCTTCGAGTTTGGTGCGGCGCCTCGTAACCACGTGAGCTGGAGCCCACACGGTCGCTTTTTGTGTCTTGCTGGATTTGGTAACCTTCGCGGTGATATGGACTTCTGGGAGCGCAACAAACTTAAGAAGATGGGGTCGGCGACATCTAACTCAGCTACTACGTTTGCTTGGTCTCCTGACAGCCGCTACTTTGCCACGGCTACGACTTTCCCTCGTCTACGTGTGGATAATGGCTTCAAGGTCTTCCGCTACGATGGTGCTGGCCCCATTCACCAGGAGGAGCGTGGCGAGTTGTACGATCTGCAATTCCGCCCGGCGGCACCGGACACGTACCCGAACCGGCCTCAATCTCCACGCCGGAAGGGAGAAGAGGCAGGCTTTGGTTCGGCGTCGGTACCGAAGGCTGCGCCAAGCCGCAAGCCTACCGGCCTCCGAACTCGACGGGCGCTCTTGCTGCTATGATGCGCAAGGAAGAAAGTGGTGCCAAGAAGCTGGACCGCAACAAGTATGCGGCTCCCCGCGGTGGCACAGTCCCAGGCATGGGTGCGCCACGCGTGATCCCTGGTATGGGAGCGGCTGCAGCGCCCAAGAAACTCACCAAAAGCGCGCGCAAGAAGAAGGCGCAGGAAGCTGCAGAAACGAAGGCTGCTGTGGAGGAGGCGCTAGCCAAGGTGAACGTCGCAGCACCCACCAAGCCGACTCCGACCCCTGCTCCGGTGAATTTGAGCCCCGAGGAGAAAGCCAAAAAGTGAAGGCTTTGCTGAAGAAGCTCAAGCAGATCGACTCTATTAAGGCGAAGAAGGAGGCTGGCGAATCTCTTAACGAGGACCAGTTGCAGAAGCTTCAGAGCGAGCAGACGCTGCGTGACGAAGTGGCTGAACTCTCAGCGTAAGTGTGCACTTATGTGATGCGGGGTAGATTGAAGTGGGAGAATAGAAGGAGACGTTTGTAGGCAGTGTACAGGTGGCATATATACTTAGTCGCTCCCTGCAGTTGTCTTCACACGTTGAACTGCTTGTGCTAGCCTTGAAAATATGTTGAGATTCTTCAGTCCAAGTCAGACATAACTGCAAGGCTTCTTATTCAGCATACGAACCCATATATATTCATTCATTCACCTTACTCTTTTGTCCAGCTAGATCTTGGTATTGCGTGCTGGGTCTGGCTAACGACTGCCGTACAATTAGAGTGCAGTAGAGCCGTTGAGTGTCCGACGAGTACCACCGTTGACGTTTAGACCCGCAGGGGACTCAAAGTTCTGGTAGCTGCCTTCCTGCGGAGTCAATGTGGCCGCGGAGTAGTGTGCCGACGATGTGCGACGCACTTGCGAACGCGAACGGAGGAAGCTCTGGGAGCGAGATACACGTGCAGCGAAAGACGGTGCGTCTCGGGCAGCCTCGGCATCCTTACGCATCTTCTTCTCGCTCTTGAGCTCGATGGCACCGTCCTTGGTACTGGCACACACCACGAACATTACCACCGTCAACAGCAGACACAGGCCGGCGAAGACTAAGTGGCTGATAGCAAATGACGGCTCAGCCACATAGATCGCGGCCTGTACGGCGTAGTATACGACGAAGGAAAGCACAATGTAGCGTCCATTCTGGTATGGGGGAAGACCTCGATGGCCGTGAGCCACGCACCACATGTGAGGCTTAGAGCTCCACTAGCAAACGCCACGAAGATCACGATCTGTGTTACGACATTGTCTTGCATGTCAGCAAGTCCCAACGCACCACACGCGAAGGAGAGCAGCGCAGAGAATGGAAGCACATCCTTGAAAATAGTTTTGCGTCGAAGGTTGTCGACCGTCAACAAACTCATCACCGCACCTATGAGCGTCATAATACCGTAGTAAATCTCCCACTTGGACGTTTGTGCGCCTGCTTGGCTGGGGCTTGGTTGAACCAGCACGCGGTGAAGCAATGCGCCCGACGTAAACAGTGCAAAAGTTGCCTGCACCACCACTACCAGAATAATACGGAAGGAAACGTTTATGCGACCTTGCTTGACGACAAACGAATCCTTCAATTCCTGCACTTCTTCCAACACGTCGTGACGTTGCCGCAAACGCGACAGGGTAGCCTCGGCCCTCTTGGGGTCATTTTTACTGCGGTACTCCCAGAATGGACTCTCAGGCAGGAAGAACATGCTCGGTACGAGCAACACCAGAGGAATCACACCGAAGATAAACTGCAACTGCCAATCATGGAGTGGCGAGTTACTCCAGTCCTTCGACATGGCCGTGGCATTGATGTTGTTCAAGAGCACCGCTTCGATCATGTAGCCCAGAGCCGCACTAGTTAGGAACATCAGAACGCCCTTGCCCTTCCAGCCGCGCATACAGATCTCGAAGTTGTACAGCGGGCACACAAGAGACAGCATACTAATTCCCGCAGACGCCAAACAAATGCCGATGAGCACCATCGAGCTCGACTCCATCCACACGAGAGCACAGCCCGCAAATGTCACCACGCAGGAAGCCTCTATTGTCCAGCGACGACCAATAACGTGAGCGAGGACACCACTCAGAATAGCACCTACAGCACCCGCACCAGCCGCATATACCTTGATCATGGTCAAATCTAACGCGCCATCCAGGCTGTTATTGTTGAAATAAACAAATGACTGGTTCACAAAGTTGTCGGAAGACGAGTTCACGTATCCCAGTGAAAAGATGAGGCATGTTAGCCAGCCATACGTCCAGCCACCCAAACCGCCCACGACAACGCTTAGAGGCTGCAAATTCACTGCCAGTGCTCAAGGCACGCGAGAAACCACCATTGTACATCATACGCGTCTGGATTGTCTTCATGAATGGGAAAGCAGAAAGAACCAGTAGCGGCAACACAAGGAACAAGCCCACGATCACGTCGAAAAGAAAGCGAGTTCGCGCACAAGCCCCCACTTCGCTACTGGGAGACCAAACACTCCGTGCAGCAATTGGAGGTAGTGTAGCAGGGAGAATAGTCCAGTGAAAATAGATATAGTCAGCGAAAACGCCTTGATCCCATCCCAGTCTTCCATGGATCCATAGATGAACGGAGCTACACCGATGATCAGCACCATAACTACGTATAGCATAGCGCGCGCGACACGGAACTTGTTGCGCATGCACGTACCAATAGCAAAGCCTCCAACCCACAGCACAACAGCAATGGCACCAATGCAGCCCAGAAGAAGGCCGATGTCGCTCAGGCTGAACGAGAAGATGAAAGCGTAGTACATAACCAAGGGGTGGCGGAATTCACGGATTGCGTAGACGAGGCGGCTCATCAAACCCACAGGATACATCAGGCTAGCCTCGTACATGTAGAAATCGTTCCATGTATCTGTCGGCGTAGACGGATTGTTGCTCATGTGATTCGGGAGTAGTCTTTCGTCCTCATCGTCCGACCGCACGGACATGAGCCAAGACATCCAGTACGTAATGTCCACACGCGTCTTTGAAAGTCCAAGCCATCCGTGTTGAACAAGAATGGCGCAAGCAACCAACATGCACCAAGTAGCCACACTGCGAACGATGCAATACCATAGTCTTGGCCCTTCGAGCTGTAAGAGTTCAGGAGTGTAATGTTCGACGGGATCTGATCCGGATCCGTGTCACAGTCAAAATCTGCTGTGGCGCAGTACTCTGCAAGCGCATTTGTACCAATGCTAAAGTTGCCATAGGTACCAAAGATGATCATCAAGCCCATGAGTTCTACAGCCTTGCGGTAGTGTGAGGCTGCGTATTCCTTGTAGAAGTTCACCAGGGTCTCACGAATAATGGCAAACCCACGACCAGTACCACGGTATTTGGAGCCACCGCGCATGATGGCGATATCGTAAAAGTGTGACTTGGTGCCCGTCTCAAAGATGTAAAACATTGGACCGAGGGTCACGATCAGCTCCACGAAGTTTACGAGAGCTTGGTGCCAGCCGTACTCCACAAACAGTGTGGCAATCAACGGAATGGTCATGAGCATACCAAACTGGAAGATAAACTGGGTGTTCAACACTTCAGCAAGGTCGTCCAGGTAACTGGTAGTAATGATCGCCGATTCCTGGATCTGTTGGTGCAGCACAATGTACACCTTGCCGTACGCGTATGTGAACACACAAAGCACCACCAGAGCGTTACAGATATAGAACCCCATGTGGCCGTAGAACATCGAGTTCAGGCGGAAGAAGTCCATGCCAGCACCCATGCGGTGTGACTCACGACTCAACGAGCTTTCGGCACTACCGTTCGACAGTTTGGCTTCAAAAGCGTTAATCTGACTCAGGGTCACATCACGGCCCTTGCCACACTGCATGAACTCTTGGTGGGTCACATGTTCACCACGCAAGGCCACATTGTAGCCAGCAAATACATCTTCTGATAGATTAATACCTTTGCTTGCCTTCGACACACCACCATTGACATCACGAATGATTTTCAAACACATCCGGATGACCGTAGTGCATACGACTCTGCAAAGGGTTTGCCAGCACACGCTGCGTCAAACTCACAAATACCAGTTCCTGCAGCGTCATAAAGTGCGCCAGTGATGACGCACGACCCGTGAAAATGTGCTCTTTCATACCAATAACGGTGACGTTCTTTCCATCCGCAGTTCCGTCGCCAAGAAATTAGGAATCTTGAGCGCTTCTTCGAAGTAGTGCTCTTGGTTCATATCAATTGTCTGAATGTATTCGCCGCGAGTGAATGCCAGAGCAATGTTCTGGTTCTCGGGCTTGCCTTCTCCAACGATCGGGTGACCAGGAAGTTCGTAACGATACACTTCCACAATCTCATCGCCATCTGACTTGATTAACACGCAGTCATACCGAGGGTCGGAGCCACTGCCTGCTGGAGGGCGCACCGTGTCCACATAACTCACTCGCCAGTTCGGGTACTTACGCATCAGCAAGTCGATGTCCGAAGCACGTGGTCTCCCGACGCAAGCTGATCTGCGTAAATCTGACAACTCGTCACATAAGAGAACTTGAGGCCTGCAATCCGGTCCATGTGCTTAATCTTCGCCAAATGAGATATTCTCATCCGAGCCAATTTCAACCAACGTAGCATCTTGAGCGCATCTTCGTACATCATCATGCCATGCACCGTACGAGCCAACGTCTGTCCACGCATCGAAGCCCAAAGACGAACCTGAGTTGGCGTCTCAGCGAGTGCTTCATCCATAGACGCTACACCCACGCGCTCAAGGAAATTGCCCCACTCATCGTCGTGGAAGGTGATGAGGTACTTGAGAATAGACAAATCACGGCCCTTCTGTTCCACCTTGCGGAAAAGAGGGTTCGAGTCCACACGGCCGTTCAATTCGTCTACAGAGAACAGCACTGTTTCGTTGTAGTACGGTGTGACCACAGAGAACGACTGCATCGCTGCAATCGAGTCGATGGTCGGGATTTTCATGTGTAGCGAGTTCAGGAAGAAGCTCATGCGACGCTGCGCCTCATGACAGCGGGGAAGTGCGTCAGCCGCATCAAGAGTCAGCAAGAAGAAAAGACGAGTGGAAAGTGACACGACGCTTTCGTTTGAGCTCGGCGAAGTCGACCGCGTAGGCGAGTTAGAGTCGCGCTGGCTGATGCGGTCCGCAAAAATGGAGAATAACTGTTCTTTCTGGTACGCAAGATCAGGAGTCATTTTCGCGAAGGCAGACTTCCGTAACTTCTCCGCCATCCATTCTTCTTCCAGCATCAACTCAATGCTCTTCAAAAGAGCATCGACGCGCTGTACAACAATGAGAACCTGATCGTGCAGGAACCCAAAGGTACCCCCAGATGGCACCACGGTTGGTTCTGGCAAATCCAAAATACTTGCAAGCAAGTCGACAACATTCTCGCGCACCAACCCCACATGCGTAAGATTCACCACGCCACTTACTTTTCCTCCCACCAAGATTTGGTGGAATACACCAATCAGCTCCGAGTCGTCAGGACCCAGCAACTGCCGTAAGATTTGGAATAGGATGTCAATGCAGTTATTGGCACAGCCAAGCACACCCGCCTTCTTCAGCTCTTTGAAAAGCTGAGCATCACCCATGCGTTTCGTCTTAGACTTGGCAGCGATGTCGGCAGCCGCCTGTGCCTCCCCGGCGATTAAAAACACAGGCTCCTCTACGGCACCCGTATCGGATATCTGGTATTGTAAGATAGCCGTCTCGCGGTCATCCAGCAAATCCGACAGGCGGAAGCTACTCACAATCTCGTTCCACACGACAGCAAAGCGCAAGCGGCTGTTGGCATCGGGGCAACAGAGCTTGACGAAAGCGGATTGCTGTTGATAGCAAGTTGGCCGCGGGCAGCAGCAGAAACTATTTTTTCGTCAAAGAGGCTGGGTGCTTGATGAAGACGTTTCACAAACTCCTGAATGCGAGATGAGTGGCCGATTTTGAGACGGAAACCAATGATGGCACCCACAAGTGCCTGGGCGATAGCCAGCCAAATTTGAGAGTCGTAGATGTACACAAGGAACACGGGGGCCCATATGGCGCACAGAAACGCAATGTTATGCTTCGACTCGATGATGCCGTTCTCAAGTTGAGCGCTGGAAACGTCAACACTGTAGATCTCAACACTAGGTCCGATGAGAGGTTTCACCATCAACTGCAGATTGAACAAAAGCTTGAACACGAAAATTATCGTCCAAAAGAGACCGTATCCCACGAAATCTCCCCAGCTCTGTCCCATCGTGCGACCGATGTACTGTTCACGTGTTCCGTCCATTGAGCTCAGGAAGGCTGATCTCCAGATAATTCCACGGAATAACATCTGTACAATCGACACTGCCACGATTGGCGCCATGTACACAATGATGAAGACGGGCGCCATCGTGAGCAGTTCGCTTGAGCCGATAAGTGTCTCTCTCGGTGCAGCGTTCACCGCTGCGAAAAGCCCAAAGAACACTGTATGCCACACAAGTCTGCAAAATACCGACGCAGCGTACATGACACGACTAAAAACACGTGCTCCGTCGATCCAAATGTCCAGCACCACCTTCATAGCCAACAGACCGCTGATTGTGACGAAGACGGAGTAGAAAGAGTGGTTCCGCACATCCGAGATATCGGACGTGAAGAAGTTCGCGTAAAAGTTGAATCCCGCCGTGTCATCTGGGTCCGAGCGATACGCCACGTAAGCGATCACAATCAGAATGTGGAGCGTTACTAGTAGGAAAAAAGTAAATCCGGAAGAACGCTAATAACGGGTTGCAGAAACTGCGTCTCTCCTTGAACGTCTTGAAATCTGGCACATTGACGGCCTCTGCCACATTAAATTCGTCAAAGTTCATACACGTCTCTCTCCAGAAGAACTCGTTCACGTCGTCATAGTTCGTCACATTCTTGTGGTCCACTCCCGCGCCATTGCGCTGTGGGGTCACCTGGCGCATCTTGGCCACTACATGATACAGTGGGCGCACCACACAACGGAGGAACGATCCATCCGGTGCATTGGGCGTCTTCTCAATGCCGTCGAGTTTAGCTGCCATTTTGTGGTACACAAAGCACAGACACTCTGGCATGAAGCGCAAATTCGCGCTTTCTCCCCAAATTAATAGGAACAACGCGATCTGGCGCTCTGCAGCTCCAGGATACGGGGCTGTGTCCAATAGGAACGGTTGAACTCTCAAAAACTGGCACCACTTGACGTAATTCTTAAAGAACTTGGCGTGGATGCTCTCGATCGCGTTCTCCGTGTCTGCAGGCGTCACAGCAGCTTCCAAGATCCTCGACTCGTAATTGAGCACCCAGCACTCGAAATGCTCCTTCTGGTTGCGGACATTGCCTTCCTGGAAGCCAAATTTGGCTTGGAGCAGCTCAAAGGAGTCAGCGCCTGGGCGAGGCGGTCGGATGGGGCCTGAGGCCGTCAAGGACGAGATCTGAGTCTGCTGATTCGCTTGGAACTTGTCCAACGGCGGGCGACTGATGCTCACGCCACGCTCTGCCGCCACGTCTTCGACTGTCTGGTAGTTGGAGGTGGCGCGTCGACGTGGGGTGCAGCTGTCATTTGGCGTTGCATGCCTCGTTCCCCGTGTTTCTCCTTCTTCATAAGCGTTTAGTACAGAGATAAAGAGAGGGAGAGAGGGAGTTTACAAAGTCTCTGTGTTGTTCGCCTTCTCGTAACGAGCGCGACAGAAGTGGAGGGATGTTATTCAACTCTCTCGGTCCGACGGTCGTTTGCTTTCCTGTTAAAGTGTGTGTTGTTTCGCCTGTGAGTGTGCGTGGTGCGGAATGGGATGGAGCTTTTCGCTGCTTTTGATCCGTTTCCCTTTCTGTCACTCGCGGCTCCGAGCGGACGGGAAGGGGCTTCACGTTTTTATACTGTCTCTTTTTTCTACAACCAACTTTGGCTCCCGTCCAGCGCTAAAATTATTTGACTGGCGTTGGGTAAAAGTGGGACCGCGACGAAAAATCCGACTGGATTTGAAAGGAGTCAGAAGAAAAAACACACACACACACAAACACACAACAAACACTAAAACACCCATTTAAACCAAAACCATAAGGATCAACACACATTGACCTGACAAACATACACAATTCAAAAACAACAAACCCCGATGTTATAAACACTACAGTTTCAGTATTGTAAGCCACTACACTGGACAAATGGAAATCTTTTCTCACTCCTGCTGTCGATCGACACACAAGAGCTTAAATGATATCATGGCGTGGGCGGCACGCCACGTAGGCGATCGCCGTCGTGGACGCCAGCTGGTGATCCCCATGCATCGATCGCGATTAGAGGCAAGCATACATAGTTCTAGTTAAATTAATGTTGGTGGGGTTCGTTTCGCTCCAAATACAAGCTACTATAGAGAGTGCTAGTAATTGGGCCAGTCGAGTGGAGGGAGACAAATCTGCTCTAATCCATTCGCTTGCATGAGAATTTCGAATCCAATAAAGACAGATATCGCCTTAGGCAGGGGAGCTTTAAGAGATGGCTACACCGCAATTGGGACTGGGAGCCGTTTTGAGGGAGTACGCGATAAAGCAAAAGAACCTTCAATCAGTCGTAGTGCTGCCGTGGAGTATGTCATGCAACGTGTCTGGTTAAGGATTGTTAATGTATGTCCTCATCTGTATTCATCATAGTCGACTCCGTGCTAGTAGGAGTCAATACAGGCTCGTGCCGCCAGCCAATCAGTTACACTGACAGGGAGCTAAAGCTGTCTATCTCATCATCTCCTACATTCAGAGAGCCACGCGAGGAAACGGAATCGGAATGCTGGCATCAAATTCATGATCGGTAGCGCAACCTCACTGTGCACTTAATCCTTGTACTTCATGTCCTCCTCGCTGAATCCAATGGTCGGGAACTGGCGCACGAACGCAGTCACATCGCGCTTCAGTGCGTCCACCTTCTCCTGCGCCTCGGCGTCCTCAGCAACAAACTGCTTGAAGTCTTTCACCTTCTTCACTCCCTGGGCGCGAGCGCGCTCGTTGAGCTCGGCCGCGAGCACCACACCGCTGTCAATGAACGCAGCCACCTGCTGGAAGTCCTCCGAGGTGCAACCGCGCGTGGTGAGTGCGGGCGCACCTAGACGGATGCCGCCGGGCACGAAGGCACTCTTGTCACCAGGCACCGTATTCTTGTTCACGACCATGTTCGCGCTCTCAAGAACGAACTCGGCACGGGCACCATCCACGCCACGCGACTTCTTCACGTCGATGAGAGCCAAGTGGTTATCGGTACCGTTCGAGACCACGTCGTAGCCGCGGTCCATGAGCTCAGCCACCAAAGCACGAGCGTTCGCGACCACCTGCGTTTGGTAGGCCTTGAACTCCGGGCCCTGAGCCTGCAGCAGTGCTGTGCTAAGAGCCGCAATCGTGTGGTTGTGCGGGCCACCCTGGAGGCCAGGGAACACTGCGAAATCAATCTTCTGCTGGAGATCGTACTGCACTTCCTTGCCCGTCTTCTTGTCAACATGGTGCACTCCCTTGCGGTAGAAGATCATCGCGCCACGAGGTCCGCGCAGGGACTTGTGCGTGGTAGTCGTCACCACATCTGCAAACTCAAATGGCGAAGGCACTACACCTGCAGCCACCAGACCACTAATATGAGCCATATCAGCAAGCATCACGGCGTCCTGCTGGTCACAGATCTCGCGCATACGCGCGTAGTCAATGTGACGCGAGTACGCGCTCGTACCAGCCACAATTAACTTGGGACGGAACAGCGCCGCAGTCTTCTCCAGTCCATCGTAATCAATAAGCCCGGTGCTCTCATCCAGACGGTAAGGCATGCTCTCAAAGAAGATTGAGGTGGCCGAGATCTTCTTGCGGCCCAGTTGATACCCGTGCGACAGGTGGCCTCCATGGGGAAGATCCAGAGCCATGATGCGGTCGTGCGGTGCCAGTAGAGCTGTGTACACCTGGAAATTAGCAGGAGAACCGGATAGTGACTGCACATTGACTCCCCATTGCTCCGGGTCCAAGTTAAAGGCCTCGAGGGCTCGTGCGCGACAGAGTTCCTCCGCCTGGTCGATTATTTGGTTTCCGCCGTAGTAGCGCTGGCCTGGGTAACCCTCCGAGTACTTGTTGGACATGACGGAGCCCAGCGCGTCCAGTACAGCCACAGACGTGCAGTTCTCGGACGCGATGAGGCTGATGGAGTCACGCTGGCGCTGCTTCTCACGCTCGATGATGTCGAACAACGCAGGGTCGGAGTCAGCGAGCGACTTGTTCATGGCTGCAGCCCATTGGCGGCTCTCCGTGGTGGCGAAGCGACGAGAAGCAAGAGCCGCAGAGCGGGCAGGAGCACGCAGGAGACCGAACATCGTGGCGGATACGAGGCAAATGCGGGAATGTGTGGATGAAAATCTTGCAAACGATTTTGCACCAATCAGAAGTCTCGGATGTTGATTAGACTGCACAAACTGTGATGTCTAATCAAATGTGGCATCCTATCGAATTGAAGTTGTCATTGACACAATTTATTATGTTCAACTGCTTACAGTTAATTACTGCGGCCCGCCGAACTCTAGTTGCTATGCTGCGTTTTCGCGCCGCTCAATCTCCCATACATCGATCCGGTCGGTTGAAAAATCAGGGTGCAGGCTCGTTGCAGGGACGCGGTTTTTTGTAAGTTGTGGCGCTCCAGTTCGCTAAAGAGAAGTCGGTCCGACACAATGCTGCGTATCTGGTACGACATGAGGACGCGAGTCGTCACAGACGAGTGTCGGATCAGCGTGTCGAAGGTCTTCACGAGCGGTGGGATGAGCTCCTCGACCCAAACGACATCCGACGCCATTAAAAGTCGATATCGCCCAAGTCCTTTGGTGGGTTGAACCAATCCAGAACTTGAGTTGACACGTCGCTCTCGACAGGTCTGTCTGCATTTGCAGCAAGCTTCAGGGTTTCTGCAGCGTTAGCGGCGAGGTTGTCGACAACGTAGGCGAGGTCCGTCAATATCACTTCCCGCGCTCCGAGCAGTGCAGCGGAAATTCCTACCAGTCCAGTTCCAGATCTAGCTCAACGATACGACTCCCAGCGATGTCCTCGCGACGTTTATGCTCTAGATATTTCGCCAAGACCACCGATCCGTCCCACGTCGTCAGCCCTGTGCCTTTGCCAGAATTGCCCACCTCACCGATATGCACCACCCTACCATCGATTGCAAACATTTCACCCGCTGATACATCCAGCCCAAATATTCTTGACGGCAGTGCTAAACATATGTGTCCAGGGAACAGTTTATCAACGTTGGTAAGCGTGACACTCAGTCGCGAACGACGTCCAAGCTGCTCGAGGTTCTTGAGTGGAGCAAACTGCTGTAGCTTCTGATCATAGACCTCGATTGTCATATCCAACGTCGCAGAATCTTGGGTATCTACACCACTGTCCGAGAAGTTTTTTCTTAAGTACTGACCAAGTGCATCATGCAGCTCCGACAGTGTGGCTGGAGGATCCGCTAAGCGAAGTATCATCGGACCCTGGAGAGTGTCGGACAGCGCAAGTTGCTGCTGCAATTCCACGCGCAGTGTCAATGGTGCAGACCCAACCGCCATGACAGCTAGTGGTAGGAGTGGTGCAAGCAATGCCAGAAGACGCAGCAGAGCTAGCGTCGACGAAGGTGCTGAGCTCATCCAATTCCTTGATGCTTGTCATTGATCCCAGTTCCAAAACCCGCGAAACAAAATTGTATCGTTTTTACGGGTTTATAATTTGTTTTTAGAACTTCTAAAAATAGAACCAAGTTGAAGCCGTTGAGGATAAGACGTCGAGGCATGTCCTTCCACCTGCACGCATTTGGAGGTCCACACTTTCCTATTAACTCGACACTCAGCAGTTGCCTCGTTCGACTCGGACGCCACGACGAGCATGAAGACCCCCAAGAACGAGGCCCCGTGCCCATCAGCGGCTACCTGTACAAGATGAAGGCGACGGGCGTTTACTGACGCCGCAGTGGAACAAACGCTTCTTCACACTCGAAGGCATGAAGCTCAAGTACTACCAACATGAGAACTCGCAGGAAGCGTCCAAGGTCATCAACCTCCTGGCCATCGAATCCATCCGTCGGTTTGAGAACGGAGACCATGGCGCCTTCAGCTTTGTTGTCAAGACCCCTGAGCGCAGCTACTTCCTGCGTGCCGAGAGCAAGGGCGACATGAAACGGTGGGTGCGTGGCCTCAAGGACCAGCAAGATCTCTGGCGCGCCAAGAAGGAAAATGGCAGCGTGCTGCCGGATCCCTCGGTGCGCAAACCCAAGCACTACAGCGACTTCCCACTCATGCCACAGAGCAGCTCCGGTAGCCTTCGCGCGTAGTGTCCACTTACTTTATAACGCGAATGCTGATCTACCTTCCCAAGACTTGATCTTGATCTTGAAAACGGCGTTGCCACTTCTGGATGGAACCCTTCTAACAACATCATACTTGGAAATCACCACCTAAAACTTCTTATAAAAAATATTCGATGAAAAACATAGCACTCTATAAACCCGCGAACTTGGCCCAACCTGGTGCGCTCTCGCACAATGCAATTATGAGAGCGTGTCGCTTCTCCGAATCCTGGAGAAGACGCGCAAGGTCGGGCACCAGTCGTCCCACGAAATCTGGATCGAACGACGCCGTTAAATATTGGTAGAATTCGTGCGCCGTGATCTGCTCGTTGCCGTACTTGCGCGTATGTGACGTGAACGACTTCATTTTCTTCGAGTCACCGCTAAACGCCTGTAGTACGGATTCCAGGATAGACTTATGCAGCAGTTGTGCCTCCTCGCCGACGACAGGTTCGATGTCCTTGATTGGCATCGCCATCTTGTTGCGTCTGCGTCCTGTTGAAGAAGACCTGTCACGTGCCTCGGACGGAGGTGACACCAGCGAATTGCGCTGTTTCTTCGACTCCTTCTCTTTTTCACTTGCTCTTTGAATCGGGCGAATGCCTCCAAAGTGTGCTACGCTTTGCTTCGTCGGACAGAAGCTTTGCGCTATTTGGGATAACTTTTCCAGCAGTCTTTGAGCCGACGCACTGCCGTACCTGATCACAGAACTCATCGGCAGAGATTTCATCCAAGCCAAACCTTCGCGAGGTCTCCTTGAACTGTTCTATTACCGCATTCTCGTTGCCTGGCGAATGCTTGCCAGCCCACGTAGTGATGATGGACATGATCTCAGCATAAATCGCTTTGGTTTCCTGCGAGTTTTGCTGCCGCTCCTCCTCTTGACGCTGGCGTTCCTCAGCCTCGCGTTTCAGTCTCTCAGCTTTCTCAGCCTCAGCAGCAGCACGAGCGGCTGCAGCCTCCTCATAGATCGTCTGGTACTCCTTCGTCTGATTTTGACGGTATGCTTTCTTGAACTCCGTCACAAACTCATCCATTACAGTAAAGAATTCCATAGGGCCGACCTTCCGTGGGTCTTCACCGAAGGAAGTAATCAGCTCGTGATAGGAAGTTTCCAGGCCGTTGAAGTCACGACCCAGCTCCTCCAGAACCTCCTCGGCATCTTTCGCGAAAGGACTCATTACTTCGTAGAACTTGTCATTCTCGATCTTATCGTTCTTTGACGCACGCACTTGTCCCTTTAACATTGCTAGTTCAGTGTTGTAAGAAGACAAGTCAGCGCGTAACTGATCAAGAGACAACCTCTTCGCCTCAACAATGTGAGGAACTTCTCCAGCGAATGTGATGACATCAGGATCTTTCTCTTCAAGTTGGTGCAGCAGGAAGTGCATCAACGTGACGCGAGGGTCAATCGATTTTAGTGCATGCAACTTCGTGAGGGTATCAAGCTTGAATCCGTATGCACCACCACGAGGCGTGCTGCCATTCAAGTAATTACCGATGGCCAAAATGTTTTCCAAAACGCGGCGGAACTTGTCGCTTTCAGACACCTGGTCTGTAGCGGCAACGAGTGTGTCTAGCTGTGCCTGTGTTTCCAGGATACGGTTCTCGAATTGCAAGTTGTATCTGAAACATTTAATGCGCTGTGTGTACCGCGGGATGGTCAGCAGATCGAGGAAGAACTTTTCCACATTTCCTAGCAATTTTTCGTCGCCGTCATAATTCTTGAGCAAATCAATCTCCTCCAGCGTGGGTGAGATAGAAATCAACACATTCAGGACCTCCGATCCTAACTTCTGACCGTCCAGAGCGTAAATTGCGTTTTTGATGTCCTCTGACGACATTTTGAACCGAGCGATTGCGATGGACACATTCTGCTGTCTCTTCGGGTCAAATAAGAGCACTTCCTTGGGCTGAGTTGGCACCTTCTCTTCTTTTTTCTTTCTTCCTTCCTTGCAGCATCTGCCGGGTTCTTACGGAACATCCACTCCATTTCGTCAACATCCAGCTCAGCATGCGAGTCGTTAAGTTTCATCCATACGGTGCTACTAACGACATTCACAGGCACACGAGTCCAGAACAGCGGCCGTAACTCCACATTAGGTTTTACAGTCTCTTTCTTTGGTAACGCAGGCTCCTCCGGTTTCTTGGGAGCTGTTTTCTTGGTCAGTTTCGAGGCTAAACTCGCCTGCAGTGCCGATGGGTCCACCTTCACGGCTTCTGTCGGAGGTGGAAGTCCAGCAAGAAGGCCACTGCCAGCACCAGTAGCTATACTTGCTTTTGGTTGGGAGACGGAGCATCAGGAGTATCCAACAGGTCGGCATCTAAGCCTGCAGCACTCATTTTCATTTTCACTTGCTCGGATGGCATCCCCATCTTCATCAGTTTGAAGAATTTCTCGTAGGCTGGGTCTTCCTTTACAGTTGTCATCTGACTGGACGCAGTTTGTGGTGCGGCACTGCCAGATCCTGGCATCGGTGAATCAGGAGTGTCCAGCAGGTCCGGATTCAGACCACTTGCGCTCATTTTCAGCTTAATCTGCTCAGCAGGCATTCCCATCTTCAGAAGCTTAAAAACTTTGCATACTGTTCGTTGTCCTTCACCAAAACTCCACCCGCCGGTCCAGCTGGCGCGCTCTCAGCACTGGGAGCCGTCCTACCACCAATAATCGCATCCGGATCATCAAGCACTGTGGGATCAACTCCTGCTGCCTGCATTTTCAACTGCACCTGCTCGACAGGAAGTCCCATGGACAGCAGTTTGAAATACTTCAAGTAATCTGGATGATCTTTTGCAGCAACACCTGTTCCGTTGCTAGAAGGTACTGCTGTTGGTGTTGCTGCTGCCATTTGGGGGGCCAATTCAGGCTGATTACCATTGTTAGCCTGGACTTCTGCTGCAGCAGTAGCGGCGGCAGCAGCAGCAGCAGAAGCCTCTGACACTGCACGAGAATGTTCTTCTTCCCTTTCAAGACGGCGGCGTTCTGCTTCGGATATTTTGCGCTTGAATTTCTCCACACGTTGACGCAGCTTGTCATTCTCAGCCTGTAACTGTGCTACATATTCTTCGTACTCTTTCGCCTTAGCTGCAGCATTGTCACCGTCTTCAGGCACCTCCTTTTTCATTTCATCAACAGGTTCTTCACTAGCATCCTCTTCAGCCGGTGCATCATCTTCCGAGCCGTCAGTTGGCTCTGTAGGCGACCCACTGTTTTCGTCAATAACCTGCAACAAAAGCGCAAACACCAACAAACAAAACTGTCAGAACACTATCAAAAACACCAGCAACGCCAAATTCAACAAACATACCATCAAATTAGTCCCAATGGAGTCTCGGAACTGACTCCTGGGTCCTCTGTCTGCTTCTCCAGCCCCCACTCCATCCACACTGACCGGCGACATCAATTGTTGCCTCACTGACGTCCCGCACTCGATACAAAACTTAACTTTTGGCGGCAATTCATTGCCACATTCAATACAGAATTTGGCTGTACTCGCCAGCTAGAATAATGACAGTAAGTGACCACATCGTTAGCATCCTCTCTCTTCAACTTGTCAAAACCATATGTTTAACCACACAAAGGACTCACACTTGTAACTTGAGGCCCCGTGGGAGCGAAAGTGGACGCTGAGAAGCTGCGGCGTTTGCTCACTGTGGGTCTCGAGCCTGTGATCTCCAGCGTCGCGTCTTCATCCAAGCAGCCCATGCAGTACCACTGCGGTCGCGTCCGCTCAGGCTTCTTCTTGTCGATGGCCTTGCGGCCGCACTCTTTACAGACGGCGATGTGACAGCTGCGGCAGTGGTGACGACGCCGTAAGATGTTGAAGGACTTAGTGCAGACGCCGCACTCTGGCTCACGGGCGAACGCGTCCTCTGGCGCCATGCTGAGCTTGCTGCTGAGGGAGCGAGGACGAGACGGTGTGGCGGCGGCGGCGGCGGCGGCGGCCGCGGGGCCCAAACCGTCGGCGTTCGTGGGCGAGAACAGCGCCTGGCGTGCGCCCTCCATGCTTCACTTCAGTATGGGAGCCAAGAGTGATTGTCTTCCGCAATGTGCACGTCTGCTTTTGGCCTGTGCAGTGTCGAGCGTCGCTTCTTCCCCTGGATACATGACATAGGAGAGGTTGAGTATGCTGGAGATAGGATGCGCCTACATGTCGCAGAGATTGAAGACTTGTCCAACGTACGGGGACCCATGATGACGGCGCAGGTTGTCAGCCGGCAGCTCAGGAGGGGCTGGACACTTTTGGCGACAAGGTCGGACTGTCGTCAACAGCGTTACGCCATCAACGAGGCGTTGAGCTGCTTTCGCCCAAGAAGAGGCGATGACGGCAAATAATTTTACGACAAGAGACAAGAGACAAGAGAATCTCGGCATGAACTCAGCTGAATTGATGATAGACTCCAATGCTGATGGGACTCTCAACCTGAGTATATTGATGCAAATGCAACAGGGGATGCTAAGACTTCACGGCACACACTACTCAAGACACCTCCAGCATAGGAGGACTTTGGCTCTTTAATTGTATCATTGACTGCAGTCTAGTACTAGATTGGTACAATGTAAAACAAGGATTTCGTCCATCAGCGAACTACGTTCGTCGTCTTCTTCGACAAGCCGTCGCAGGTTGCCGTCGAGTAATATCATCTGATACCCTGATTGCTCCATGTCTGATTCCGTGGTGTGGTGTACACAACCTCAACATTTGCGTCGCCTGGACACGCAGCAAAGTAGCGGTCAGTACAGCGAGTTCGATCCGATTCCCCATCAAGATGCTGCACACGCTCCTGGATAAGCTTCCCTGAGCCAAGGTGGTAAGGTTTTCGTTGGCACGTCGCTCTGCCTGGCCATCTGCGCGTACCCGGTTATTCGAAAGCGTACGTCCATTGTCACCCTCTCTGCCAGCATCACGCAACTCCCAAGCATTGACACTCTTTTATCTTCTCTGTGTGTTTAGAGCAAAAGGCTGGCCACGACCTGTTCTCGTCTGAGAAACCGCAGGAAATCCTCGACAGTGAAACGAAGGCTCGTCGCGAGAAGCTCAACATCAAGTAAAGCGGATTCTCTTTAAGCTGGAAATATTCCTCTCACGATAAATGGCACAGTGGTGTGAACATTTGCATTGTCAGAAGACAGCAATTACTCCTTATATTATCTGCAGTGTGCTGGACATTCTATAATGTCTGTAAGCATCAAACAAGCTGAGAACATACAGTAATAGATGGGCGGTAGTGGCATTTTGAGTAGCATTGCACATCACGTTTCAAAAGGATCAGCGACTTGCTATGAACTCTTCCTGGCCCAAGTAGTCACTATAGCTAGCTTGAATGATGCACCGACTGGATAGTCAGCAGACGAGCTTACACGACCACCTTCGGGTCCTTCTTCACCGCCTCCAGCAGTTCCTCCGGCGTGCGGAAGTGAATATTTGGGGAAACTCGTCCCGGTCGCGCTGCACCTTCGCTTGGTCTAACGTCATCCTGCCCATCGGCACGAATAACTTCAAGTCCACAGTGGTGGTAGATGAGAACGACTCCTTCTTCGCGAGAGTCCCTTGGATCTCGTCAATCGACTCGAACGAAACCTTCAAGTCGGTAACCCACCTACCGTCTTCATGGCATCCGCCAACTGCAGTCATGTTGTCTCCGCACCTTGCACGCACGTGTAGGGACGCCACTTGTTGGGACTTTTCAGCAGCTGTGTGACGGCCTTCGCGACGTCACGTACACTGGTGGTCGAGAACACTTCGTTGTCCGTACCTGGGATCGTCATGGTCTTCGTGTTCAGCTCCAGTGGGTACAACGGGCCAGAGTCAACGTGGTAGCGGTTGGCACTCGGGACAATGTAGTCCAGAAGCCATCTGACGCAGACGACGGTCCATTCGAATTCGTTCTGCTCCTCGAGTACGTCTCGAACGATGGCGTCGTGTCGAAGCACAGAGTCCGGGTCTTCACGGAAATCCTCGACATTGCCGCCATAGCCTGAAGGGATGAAGCGCTTGCATTTGGGCGTCTGCTTGCATGCCTCGATCAACGTGAGATTCGCGTCAACGTTTACCACAGTCACGTCCAACGTGGCACTAATGAGTGTGTCGCAATCGACCAGCAGGTCCACGAGCTGCGGGACGGACGAGTAGTCGGTGACGCGCTCTATGACGCCCGTCTTGCCATCCAAGAAAGTCTTGTGCGAGCGAGTGAGAACAACCACTTCAAGACTGGCAGCGGCCAGTTCGTCGATAAAGTGTTTGCCAAATCCTCCAGTTCCAACGACGGCGACGCGCATAGTAGATTGGTTGCCGGGAGGCGGAGGCGGTGTGGTGCGGTAGGCGGTGTGGTGCGGTAGGCGGTGCTGTACCGAGAGCGACAATTCAAAAATGAAGAAAGAACCAAGCCAGCCGACCAGTGTTGAAGGCATCAAGTGTCAAGCTGTGCTGGACGACTTCAAAGTACTGGAAAGCGCCGCAGTATCTTGCTTACGTATCGTTGGGATTAGTCACCGCATCGTCAATGCTGCACGGGATGACGCATAAATCGCTGTAGCGATGTATTACGCTAACGTGTGCACATCTCAATGCACGTCATGAGCCTCGTGTTCACATCAAATGCTTTGCTGAGACCGCGATGTTGCTGAGCTGCCCACGCTCCGGAGCCTTGCTCGCGACTTAGAAGTGCACTTGGTCAAGTTGAGTAGCGGTCAGTTGTCACAAACCCAGCTGCAGCCGCATCAGGATCTCGAGTCTACGTGGCGCTCTCTTTCCGAGCGTCAGGCACGATCTAGACAAGCGGCCGAGCGCCCATCCGGAGTGTAGTTTTGCGGCACAATGTAATTCCACAGTAGAGCTGCGAGTCCTGGAGCAAACACCAAGCAAGTGTACCATGAAGTTCCGAGATGGACAGTCAGGGGATAACAACGAAAGCGCACCTGTCAGCTACCACGCGGTAGCCCAACGAGCAGCAGACACAGGGCTTCAATATTCCGACCAAGGTGCTGACGTGTTCGTGTGGCAGTCGCTCTGTAGTGCGAAGGCGGGGCTGTTACATCAGCGAATATGACGACACTTGCACCTTAAATTGTCCAGGGCCCTTCTTCAGCAGGTAACATTCGTTGCGTAGAATGTCAACAAAGTCGCGGAAGTCGTCCACCTTGAGTCCCATGCTATCGGCAACTTCGAGCAGGTCCTCCATGGAAAACAGGGATGTGTTGCGTCTTGCTGCAGCTTTCATGAGACGTGCCACATACGCCTTTACTTTCTTTGCCAAGCTCATGCCCCCACTGCGACCAAAGTCCAGGTTACCGTCTTCGGTAATGTACGTGTCCAGTAGGCACTCTTGCATGATGTCGACGACATCTTGCGCATGTTCGGCAGTGACTGTCTCGGAAAGCTCGGCTCGAGCACGCGCCTGTGAAAGACGAATCATGGACTCAAGCTGGCGTGTAGTGATCGGGATACTATCCGTCGGATTTTGTTGGCCCTCCCCAGCTGAACGCAGCTCCAAGTACTTCTTCTGGAGCAGTGAAGCAGCCTCCGCAGATAGTCGTGGGTGTACATAACGACGAGCGTAGGCAATAAACTTGCGCACAAAGTAGAGAGGAATTGGGTTCATGCTGTACTCGGAGGCATTTTCACGGAGGCGGTGTGACAGTAGCTGATGGCCGGGCCCGTCTGCTTCGCTGTAGCCGCTGGCCGTTGGTTCATCGGGGTAGCTAGAGCTCCAGGAACTAGCACCCGCACTGCTGTCTCGCATACGCTTTCTTGACTGTCGCTTGCCGCGCGAGTGTGAGTGTGAGTTCATCACGTGCTCTGACAGCAAGCGATCCCTTTCTTCGTCGGGCCGGTCCAGCAGAATAAATACGAGGTCGAAGCGCGAAAGTAGCGCGGCTTTCATTTTGAGATTCTCTCCCACCGACCGACTGCGGTCATAGTGTCCACCACTAGGATTGGCGGCAGCAATGACTGACGTTCGAGCGTTGAGGTTGCATACGATACCAGCTTTTGCAATGCTGATGCTCTGCTGTTCCATCGCTTCCAGTAATGCCTGGTAATCGATGCCCATCTTGTCAAACTCATCGATGCAGCACACTCCTTGATCCGCTAGGACGAGAGCACCGGCCTCCAGCGCGTAGTCACCTGACGCATCTTTCACCATAGTGACGGTCAACCCTGTCGTGGTGGTAGTATTACCACCAACGTACACCGCTCGTGGAGCTACCATAGACACAGCCCGAAGCATCTGACTCTTGCCCAGGCCAGGATCGCCTACGACCAGAACATGTGAGTCCGCTCTAGAGACACATAACGTATCTTTCTCATCAGAATTTCGGGTTCCGCCTAGTAATGCCAGGATAAGTCCTGCCTTCACGATGTCGTTGCGGTAAATGCCAGGACACAACGAGTGAACAAGATGATCGAAAACATCACCCTGATTGATGATGTTGCTGATTTGCTCCAGATCTTCCTTGGTGAAGTCGATGTCCGACACTTTGTCTTTGTCCTTGTCCTTGTCGTTCTTCGCCTAAAGCAATGCCACAATGTATAAATTAAACAACATTAGGGGCTACGGATCAGATCTGCCTAACAGCTAGATCGTTAACGAATCCAATCCCTACCTTGGCCGAGTTTTCCACCGAGTTCGCGCTGATATACAAAATGTAGAGGCTATTAGCTTGAGCACGCTTGCCGTATCTGCCTCCGTGGATTTCCGAGTTAATGCTCTTGACGATCCCGGAGATCGTGACAACGTTGCCAGGAATACAAGAGTCGACAAGGTCCTCGTACAGTTCGACCTCGATCTACACGACGAGAATCAATGTCGTTAAAACTTCACCATGTTTCTCGTACAATGGAAAGACTTACCATGCGAGGCATGCGTCCGGGCCCAACATCAGTGGTTTCCATTTCCTGAAGCCTGTCTCACAAAAGCATCAGCAAAATCATCAGCACCCCCGAAACAACAAGCCTAACTTCGTCGCTCTACTCACTTGATCTTTTGGTAATCTACTGTATCCACCGACGACCGGTTCGGAAGTAGTGTCCTGCCTCGACACGGCGAATTTTCACATTTCTGTGGTGGTAAAAACTTCCCGTCCGGGAACGCTCGCGACGTCGCTTCATTACACTTGGCACACACAAAATCGCACCTCGTGACCAGCGGTTTGATTGCACTCACTCTCACCACTGTCCCCACGACACTGACGAACTGGTTCACCACGTCAGCTTTCAACGCTGCAATCGGCAGCACTGGGGTCACTCCATGCAATCGAACCGTAATTTTGGTCCGATCCACTGGGATATTCCGTTTCCGAATGAAATCCTCCTCTGCTTCCACCCGAAGCTCATGTCTTCGAATGCAGAGTGCAATACCCAAGCAAAGTAGGACATCTTGAATATTTTCCGTCACTGCTCGCTCAAAATCGGAGGCCCCAGTTCGAATTAGTTCCGTATAGTGCAACCACACTACGGTAATATTCGCCTGTGTCAAATCGCACTATAAAAAAAGAGTTCCAACTTAGAGCACTATTTTTTATAAGAAATTTATAATAAAATAAATAATAATAATGACGCACTAGAAGCAATGGCGCCCATTGTTCACCGTCTCGGAAGCAATTGAGGAACGTTAGGGCAGCTTGGAAACGGCCGTCAGTGTCGCTGATCTTGCTGTAGTAGTCGGCGGAGCGCGTCTCGCCAGGCTGTCTGGTGCCTATGCGGTGGTCTTCCGGGTAGTACTGATTCCACACACGTCGCGGCGTCTACGAGACCACTAGGAGACGACGCATCAAATCGACGCATTTCTGTAAATGATCAAACTCTGATTCGGATACAGACTCAGATTATGGCAGCAAATTGAAGTGAGTTTTTCTGATTAAATGCATCGTAATATGTACACCCAATTTGCGTCAACGGGCGGCTATTGAAGAACCGTGTCACGCAGTATCATGCAGACGCGGGGGCGGCAGCTCCGGGAACAGACAGCTCTGGACCAAGCCCGTTATCCACACATGACATTGTTCGAAGCGCTGGCAGACGAATCTCGACTGGTGCAGGCGCAACTCGGCGCTGCACTCAACCAGCACCTACAGGACAGACACAATTCGTTCGAACAAGAGCGAGATCGGTTCACTAAGCAGGCGATTCTGTTCCGCCGAGCTTTGAATCGCATCGATGGACTCGTCGATCAACTGAAGAAGCAGGTGAAAGAGCAATAAAACGCCCATGAAGGTCAGAGGCAGCGTCTGCAGCAGGAGATTTCAGAGCAGAACTTAACGGTCGCTTCCGTCAGAAGTGAGGGGGACATTACAAGAACAGCTTCATAGTCAGCAACTGGAGGCTCAACAGAAGCAAATGCAACTCAAAGGACAATAAACCAACTGCAGAGAAGACTGGAGCAGAGGAGTGCCGCTCTTGAACAAGAACAGGTTAGGGCTCAACACCTGGAGAGTAGAGAACGGTGCTCGGACACAACTCAGCTCCACTCTTAGCAGGATCCTGCCACAACTACAGAGTGTGCTGGATCTTTATGAGCAAGAAGAGCAATTATCTACACGTGTGGTGCATCTACAACCTCAACCAGGTTCTCAAACCGCAGGTAATTCCTCCTCAGCACAAGGTCCAGATCGACGTCTGAGTGAACAATAAGGTGTTTTTGATGAAGAACGATCGCAGATCCTGGAACAAGCGAATGACGCCCTCACGACGCATCAGGATGTCACTCGTCGGAATTTGCAGCAACGCGAGGCGATCTTGACATGCCCAATCTCCTTGGATCTGTTCGACGACCCAGTGATGACCATGTGCTGCGGGAAAACCTTTTCCTCGGAGCCGCTACTTCACGCAATAGCGCGGAACCTGCAGTGTCCAGTCTGCCGTTCACGTAATGTTACGCCAATTCCTAATCGAGATATGGCAGCGCTAGTGGAGCTGCACCGTTCGGAGAGTGCTGTTCTCGGAATGTCGGAAGCTGCTGCAGTGTCAGCTCCAGAAGTTGCAACTCCAGTACCAGAAGTTACAGCGCCAGTCCTGAGTCCAGCGACCACCACACTACCTGTTAATAACTATAGAGCAGTGGAGCAAGACCCCAATGTATCAAACCGTCGCAACCAGCGAGGCCGACGAAGCAACAGGGGGCCAAGTGGTTATCGCGGCGGCAGATACCAGGCAATCGTGGCCAGAGGCAGGACCGTCGTGCCCGCTTCAATCCATACCCTACCAAGTACTGCACCAAGTGCTGCAACAAATACAGCGTCTGGTGCTGTCTTCAGTGGGGTGCGAAGGGGCTATGTGGTCCCATCTATTCCTACTGGCCAGGCTTGTCGC